>JARQTG010000269.1:3844-34654 GCA_030142615.1 Syrista parreyssii
TATTAAGTTATCAATACTGTTATTCGCACTATAGAACACATTTATACTCATATCTGCTTATTTACATATAGCTACGTGTTTATATCACTAATTACACCTACACTGCCAATACTCAACCTTTGTAACGCTAACAACGCAAACACACACATACACACACGCAAGTCTCACTACCGAGCGCACATCGATATCGGACGATAAGAACGTCACACGCGCCGTAGAGCAATTATCAATAACTCATAAATGCTTGTAAACTTGCCTTGCCAAACATTTAATACAGATATCATTTCAAAGCATTCATTTATCACTCGAATCATTTCTAAAATACCAATTCTCTTTACTTTCGTTGTGTACTCAAGATTCTAATCCCGAAAATCGCTTTACACCTACAGGAATAAACAACAGAATAACAGTTGGGTGTGCCTCAGCACCTTAAAGCAGCAAGAATCCCAAAAATAATATTACATGCATCCTCCACGTTCATTCCTTTCGGTCTAAGACGTATCGAACGTAACACAGTAACCCCCAGGATGTGGTCTACTGTTCATGGCCATTGCTCCCGCCTCCTGCACTTTGTGAAGTGCATGCAAGGTTGAGTACGTCTTCCAAACACCAAACTGCATAGGAGACAGGCCTCCACTCTCTTCGTAGACCCTTTCCAGCCGGTTGAGTATCATTCTCTCATATAGCTTTCCTACCATGTCAAGCATTCCTAGGGATCTATATGAGGAAGGGTCCTCAGGTTCGCGTTCCCTCCCTTTAGGAATAAGGACCAGCTGTGGCCTCTTTTGTGCTACTAGCTGAACGGCTTCATTGGGAATCCCGTCCAAACCCGGGGGCCTTGACTGTGGTGAGTCATACGGCTGTCGCGTGGAGGTCTTGTCTTGGGCTTCGAACGGCCGCACCTCCACTTCCGAAACAGTTGGATAGCTTGCCCTGGAATCCCTCCTCGGGAATAGTTCCCTAGCGATGTTTAGTAGGGTCTTCTCCTGCAAAGAGGCCTTGTTGCCCTGTCCAGCGCAAAGTTTGCCTACTACAGTTCGCGGTTCTACTTCGCAGTTCTACTTCGCGGTTTTATACGCCTCTTGGTCAAGGGCGTTTGTCATTCGGTTCGCCCTCCGCGACCTCCGGGCACGCCTCCTTAAGGAGTTGATCTCTCTTCTTAACTGGGCTATTTCTTCCGACCACCAATAAATCCCACAGTGGCATGTTGGTTCACCTCCGCTGCGTCGCATGGAAGCGTTACAGGCCTTGCATATATCCTGCATTACCAAGTTTACTTTGCTTTCAACTGGACAGTGATCGTCAACCTCCGGGAATCCACTTATACACTCAGAAAAGGCATCTGCGTTAAGGCGCCGGATTACCCATCCACTGGGTCGAATTCTTCGTTGTGGACGAATCGTTTCTGAGACTTCGATAAAAATATATCGGTGATTGCTTAGGCTATCCTCCTCCAGGGTCTTCAAGGCACTGATATTCCTGATAACTGATGGTTCGGAAAAGGTCAAATCTAGCACCGAAGTAGATGTTGCCTTTTCAAACGTGGCAACTCCCACTTGATTGACCACCGTCATACCCAATGTGGCTATCATCTCGTCCAGGAGGCTGTCTCTCCTGTCCTGAGGTCTCCCACTCCAAGCCGTTGACTTGGAGTTGAAATCACCAGCCAGGAGAGTCGGCCCTTTCCATCGTCTTATACTAGCTTTTAAACCATTAAGGTCCGCAGCGTATTCCTCGACAGCGACATTCGAAGAGAAGTAACAGCTGTGTACTGCTACCCCCATCCACCACCTCCTTGTCCCCTCTCCAGTTCATTTGATGTGCTGAGGCAACCTTCTAAGATGTGGATTGCCGCATTTCCTTTCATATCGCTGGCCCAACTACTGGTATTTGGATTCCGGTTCTGCTCAGATATCAGCAACACATCAGCACCTTTTGCTTTAGCAGTTTGATACAAGAGGTCCTGTGCCGCTCTGCATAGGTTAAGGTTTATTTGGATAAACCTAACCATCCTTGTCAACGTCGTTCCTCTTCTTTAGCCCTCCGAAGGGCGACCTATCGCCGGATTGATGGTCATGTGGTTGCCCCAGTGCCTCGCAACCTAAACAGTTTCGGTTTATTTCGCATTTCACTGCTAAATGACCAATCTCTCCGCAGCGGAAGCATGGTCTGACTCCCTCTATGCTGTTGTTGTTACAGGCCTTTGCCGTGTGACCAAACCCCAAACAGGGAAAACACTTTGGAACCTCTTGCTTCTCTCTCACTCTCGCATAGACCCTGCCAATTCTGATGTTGCCACTAGCCAAGATTTTCGTTATTCACGCTCTTGGAGCTACCACTATTGCTAGCTAGGAATCATCTATAAAAGTAATTTGTAATGGACCGGAAAATCACTAAATTGCGACCAATAATGAAATTATAAACAAATGTACATTACTTTTTGACAGTTATGGATTGATTGAAATCATTTTATAATATTATCAAGGATATAGATTCGATTTAATAATTTACATTATCCGCGAGAAAGTCTGGCAACAAGGTGCGTTTTTCTTGCTGGCACCCCTGAGTATAAGGGTGCCGATCACTCGCTTACAGCCAGACGGTGTGAATTTCTAAGCCATGACGAACCGACGTTACAGGTGGAAAGGCAAACTTATAAATAAAAAGTGCCATGACCACATGCTGAAACGCGTAGAAAACGGAAAGAATAGAATAAAGTCCTCGGATATCCAGAACATCCAGAAACATCAGAAACGTCAGAAGAAACGAACGCGGTACAAGGGTGTCGTATCGTCGATATACGTCATTTCGCGAATCAGATGAAAAGCAAGTTTTGCAAGGAGTCGTTGTCACTGGATAATATCGAAGCAGAAACGCAAAGAGGATTGGCATGTCTATAGATGGTATTATAGTAATTTCGTTTTTTCCTCTATTCGTATACGACGTGACTTATTAATTACATTAATTAAAATAATTAGTCAATAAGTTACCTCAATCATTTAAATGTTTAGTCTGGTATTTTTTTGTTATCTTGAAATTAACAATACTTTCTGCATATGTTGCGAATGATTGGCGAATAAATATCCATTTTCTTTCTTAACGATCCGTTTCAAGCTAGACGACTTACCAGTGAATTTTTTTGTGCCGACATGCACAAAAGTTCCTAAATCTTGGAGTGACATTACAATACACGATAACGATACAGTACGACTGATTATTTCATACGACATGGGTTGGAGCAAGCGTGGACCAGACGAAACTATGATAGTCTCAACGGACATGGCGCAGTGAATGGATCTGAATCTAAACGCATACTTGATTCAGAACAAAAAACCGTAAATGTCTACAGTGCGATCTAGGAATAGCGGATGGTCGTCACGATTGTCGACTTTATTTGGAAGGGAGCGCCGAACCTCGCCGTAGATCTTTGCACGCAATGCAAGATGCACGCTATCTGGAAAGCTGCAAATACTGAAGTAGGAATTTTGGTTGGAGACGATGATAGTTCGCCTACCGCTTCAGTCCGTAGAGCGAGTGACCATTGTTAAGTTTTTTGACAAAAATCATGCCGCAAAGGGACGTCAAAAGCGTCCTATGTGACATTAAAAAGCAACATAAGGAACTGACAAAAGAAGCGATTGATTACATCCATCGATGTTTCGTTTATGCCACTTTTCAAAATCCAGGAAACAGTTTAATGATAACAGAGATGCTTTAGCAGATTCCTGATTAATGTTTCAGTAAGCACCAGAAATATGAACAATGATGCTGATATGTGAATGATAAGGAGAACAGAATAAGAGGAGAAGAGATTTAACAGCACGAAATGGCATCAGGCCTTAGTGAAATGTTGGAGCGAAATATACACAAAGCATAATGAAGTTTTCGGAGCTTCTCCTGACAAGCATACATCGAGATACATAAAACAGATGGAGATAGTTGCAAATCAACGAAAACAAAGAATCGCGACCACCACATTCAAAGCAACACGTAATCTTTTGAAGAAGTATCGTGTTTCGCTAGCTACGGCAGAAAAGGGAATTAAAAGAAGGTAAAACATACCGATCAAATATGAGATTAATTCAGTATCACACTACGTTAGCTGTTGAGAGTACAAGCACAGATTCTGCTACAATTGTTGTCTTTGATCTAGAAAGTTCGAGTCTTATGAACACAGCCGAAATATTACAAATAGGTGCTCGGTATGTATCGGAACGAATCTTTTGGAACTTACGTCAATATACCAGGTTATTGCACCTTCTGCATCAACTGTCAATGAATTGACTAATATGAACGAAGAGCTACTCCTCCAGGGTGTTAGGGTCGCCTCACGTCCATTGCGAGCTGTACTCGAAGCATTCTATGAATTCCTAAGAACGATCGGCAGGCCGTCTTTTCTTGTAGCACACAATTGCATGTTTGATAGTGCGCGCCTTCTGCGGACTATTGAAATAACAGGAATGTCCTAAGAATTTATCAGCGTTGTAGCGGGATTTACAAACACACTAGCAATTTTTAAACAAATGCTTCAGACAAATAATTTGTGTAATCAGACGCATTTGGCCTCAGAGTTGTTGCAACTATCAGATCACGGAGCACATGATGCAGTGCATGATGCAGAAGTATTACAAACACTTGTGACTCATTTGGAAATATCCGAGAGCATTCTAATAGAGCGTAAGAAAACTGTATTGGAAATTTTAGCACAACAAACGACCGTAGAATCAGCAACTGAGATCGGGAAAACATTAGCATCGTTAGAAGGAATTATTTATTTATTATATTGACAGCAAAGATGACATCGGTTGCTATTAACTTTAATTTACTCGTTGATACTTTTTTATCTGAGGAGGAAACTGGTATTGACGCTTTACTTGCAGAGGAAATAAACGGTAAGCCACGAGGCACGAAATCGTTAAAGGTGATAGATTCTGCGATCCATCTTCTTTCCGATATTTGTTAGTCTAGTTGCAAACCAACCAAATATGTTTTGCCAAAGATAGAATATTTGTATCTCGTAATTCATGTACTACACGAGAAGTACACTTGTTATGTAAACGTATCTGTCCTCCGGAGATACTCGATGCTTATTGTCACAAAAAGTGAATATTTATCAAAAATATCGTATGTGAAATGTTATAATATAATCTGATAAATTTTATATTCTATACGAATAAAAGAATACGTATGCCCTGTCCGTGTTCATTGAATCAGGTATTATCAAATTCGATTTTCGCGCGCTTCTTCTTTGCCGATTCTACTGCTCGCAACTGCCGATGCGGCGTTGCCAAATTTTAAGGAGCCATCTCGCTTCGCATCATTTTCTAGACGATTTGCCTAATATTTTTCGTGATTTTTCTTTTATTTCATTTATAACCCTACAGGACGCTTTCATAATCATCATCCTCGTATTCTGTATTATATAGCACATGTTTTTTATAGGATTCACATTGCTTATACGAGAGATGTAAGTCAATAAATATTATAGGTGATGCCTCGCGTCGTATAACTGATGAATTTTCGTAACGTTTGGTGTCAACTTTGGCGTTTGATATCATGATAACGATGATTTTAAACGGACACGACCTTTTTCCAGTCGACGCAGACACTATATGTGCTGTACAAGTTTTTTCCAGCATAGACATTCGACATCCTTCTATCTGGAAAATTTGAAACCTCATAAATATTGTTGTATTTATTGCAACTACTCGAATAGCAGTTGTTGAGATTAGAGGAATCTTGAGCCAATGGTGACAACCAATCTTCCAATATTGACACCCAATATTGAGCCGATAAATGATGCTTAACGATTTCCTCTGGTTCTATATTGGCAAAATATTTTGAACCAATCATAGTAGCCCATATTAATTTATGATTAAAATGACACATTGCGCCCTTATTGGCCCGATAATGGCAGTCCATCTTTTAACCCGTTCACTATCAGTAACACCATCAGGGCCAAAAAAGATCGTGCCACTTTTGTTTCATGACGCCGCCATTTTGAATTTTGAAAATATGACATCAAAAACCATTATAACGAAATCTTCATGCAGTTTTCAAAACTTTTTTTTCCAACACATTTTTGGCACGAAATGTTCTTTACCACCTGATAGCGATGGGGTTAATGAGTCATCTAACGCTTTCTAATTGTGATCCTGCATTTTCACACCATTCTATATCAATCATGGCATCCCATGTTAAATTCATGATTTAAATGTTGCATTAGTCTCTCATTAAATTGTCACGGTCAATATATGTTGACATTCAATATTGACCTAATACTAGAAAGTAACTCTATGCCAATAAACGGTTTAGCACACTCTTAGATTGGACTGCTGTGACTATTATACTTTGAACCAATGTTGATTATCCAACTTGGACCAATGTTGGTTACTAAGCGAAGAACCCGTTTTATCCTATATTTCAAAAATAAGTAGTCATTCGATTTTGTAACAATTTGGGCAAATATTGTCGTTCTGTTCAATTGGTTGTCACAAGAAAGACAGTGTTGGGCCAATACTGAAGATGCCTGCCTGCCACTCCGGAACTGTTGCTCAGGATATAGCATTATAACGTTCTGCGTGTTTCAGGTAATTTTTATAGTCATATCACGAATAATTGAAACAGAATGTAAATCATACTATGTTCACTTTCGTGCTGGTGTTTCCTGAGGATATCCTACAGTGATTTTTGGTGCCAATAGTTAAATTCCACAAAAACACTTTCGTGTAAAAAAAATTCACCAAGTACAGAATTACTGTGAATGACTCTTTCAAAAAAATCTAATATTAATTTCTACATCATTTTTCAACATACAAAAAATATTGAAAATATATAATGTCAAGAGCATAGTTTACTACGTATCTGCCTGTTAAATGATCTGGCACTAGCTACATAATTTTAATGGTTTTGTACAATTTTCAGTAACTTCTTAACTACTCTTTTGTTATTACTGCTGCTTACATTTAAATGTGATTTAATTGTCATTTAATAATTTATAAAACGTTAAGTGATTCCTCATGGAGCACTACTTAGCAGGTTAGTGCCTTATCTAAAATAAATTTCTTCATTATGTCAATCTTTGACTGAAAATAAACGTCAACTTACAAAGTAGAGCATTCAGATTTGCTCAAAAAGATAAAAGCCTAATAACAACACATAGTATTAGAGTATTATTAGTCTTTTCAGAGTAGGTATTGTGAATTTTGGGCACAGAACTGAAATAAAATGATTTCACTGGCTCCCTCAGTGCGTCATGATATCATATACCAATCTCATTAATTTTGATGGCAATTGATTCAGAATTCCCAATCCCTATAATGAATGTGTCTATGACTGTTTATCATATATAGCCGTTCATAACGTAGATATTTGCTTCGAAACACAGCTACAAGTGTTGCTTCCTGTAAAGTCTCAATCGGCCGTGCCCTGTACTTGGCGCGAGACTCGTGCTAGTATCTAGATTTAAACATCTCGAATTACGAATAATCTCTAAAGGGATTACAAAAATGTGGCCTATTCAGACGTCAGAACTAATTCTTCACCCTAATTCATAATCTCGAATTACATTCTCCGACGGGAGGGGTGTTTTTAGACCTTAAGGGTATTTTTAAATTAAGCAAAAATGACAACAACTTTCTGTCATTTGCGATCCTGTCTGACTTCAATGCAGTTGCTGTTTTCAATGTGGAACACAAAAAAAAAAACTCGGATCTTAAAACGTTAATCGTCAAATTATTGGTTCAGTCGTCTCCCTAATACGATAGGAAGAATCAGCTTGATTAAAAATTTACAAAAGTCTTTTTTTTGAGAATAACATCCAAAAAGAATACAGTTTTTCAGACCTATCAAATAGCAATAGAAGCTTTCATTATTCCCGTTTCATTTTCAGACATTTGTCTTCATTCTTAATCCAAATCTGAGGTAAAAATTAAAAAATTCAAGATGGCGGATCGAATGTGACGGACGAGAATCCAAGAAATAGTTAGATTTACATAAGAATTTGTGTCAAGTTCAAATTCAAAATGGCGGACCCAATATAGTAAAAAAAAATGTGTCTTGTAAGGAACTTTACTCGTTTCAATATTTTAATCTCGTTATCGAAATCATAATCAGCGACCTTGAAAAATCCTACATACATATTTTGGTAGATACAAGTTTTTTAGGGAAAACAAATTTTGTCCGCCATTTTGAATCTGCAAATTTGAAGTTTGCAATTTTCACATCAAAATCGTATTCAGCAATCCATAAAAACCCATATACCTACTATATTATTTGTTTAGCTACAAAAATATCTATTTACTAGAATTCTTACATCATAACTTTATCATAATTCTGCTTCAACATTTGTTGTAATTCACTTATTATTTTTGCTAAATCAAAGTCAGCGACTTCAAGTAATATTTTAGAATAATAAAAAAAAAACGATTAGATGCCGTGAGCCTCTTTTTTTCTATGACGTCTACAGACATAATGCACACTGATATTCTCGGGTACCGCGTCCTCCTCTCGTGAGAGCCGACCTAATCTATTCAAAACCTAAAACGCTCTCCAAGCTTTTCGAGAGTACGAATTTATTATACCGAGAAAAGTATATGACATATATATATATATATATATATCGTAACAAACGTTATATACGTACCATTCGCATTTCACTGTCCAGAATCGTATTATGAGTTTGAAGAATATCAATTAGCTTCTGCGGATACATCTTCAGTATGTCCGAGTAACAATGAGCCACCTGCATTACAAATATATATTAATTCAATGACTACATATGCTAATTAAATATAAGTAAAGTATAAAGTAAAATGTTATTCAATATTATTTTATTGAGAAATCATAATACAACCGTAACATTAGCATCAGTTGAGAAAAGAAAAGAAAATACTATAATGATAATGATATCACACGAAATGACAAGTGGATGCGAATTACACAAGATGAAACATCAATGTACGATATTTCGCATTTTTCATATTGATATACACAAAATTAGTCCATGTCCATATAATTATGATAGCTATAGTTGTAGAATAGCAAAATAGTTTAATTAACAATGAACAAAAATAATATGTATCATTGTACAGTATGGATCAATGCGTCCATGTACACTTTTCCTATTTTAAAAAATCGTATAAATAATTCTTTATATTAAATGCAACAGTCTTCGAAATAATTACTATGAAGTCGTAACTGACGCAACATTTGAACTTTGTTTCGTCCAAGTTACTGTCGTTTGACATAGCTAATAAGCCTAATTGGCACATTGTAGGTATCTGTGCAAGTAAATTTGCATTAAGATCAACTTTGTCATTAAGAATAGCACAGAATATCGCGAGCATTCTATCCAAAGAAAAATTATGTGGTCCTGTATGCATTTTCAGTTTTACCGTTTTCTTATTAACTGTAGCTTTTTTCTTTGTCTTTGCACTTTGCTTTAAGAAAAGTCGTTTATCTTCCTTCGAGGGATTGTACGAAGCTAAATATCCAGCTATTAATAAGTATTTAGCATAGAATGGCAATTCAAAGCTCAAAGCTAATTTAGTTGTTGATTCTATTTCTTGCGACATTTGAGCGCGCTGATCAAAATCATTCGAAGCGACTCTAAGATAAATTACTTCAAGGTTTGTCTTCAAAACACTGGATATGTTGCGCCATAAAGCAGTAATATCCGTCATACTACATTGGCCTGTCTCTATTGGTTCTACATATTTTGAGAAGTTTACCTTCGCCATGTAACGAAGTTCATTTAGATCCCTACAAAACCTGAAGAACACTGAGAGAAAGAGATTTATGTAATTCTTGTAAAATCCATCATCATACGATTTTGGTTTTGACAAAAGAAGGATTTGTGCTATTTCTTCACGAGTGTATTGTGGAAAATGCAGTTTAATTGGTTCACGCATACCAATCTTAACATTGTGCTTCTCCCAGACTATATCACTCATAAAAATTGTACAAACATTCATACCTAGCAACTCTTTTAACCTCACAAATGCAGGTAACAAATTCATGTCTATATCGCGTAAACGATCACACTTATCAAACACTAAAAAAGTCGGTCGTTCATTATAGTTTAATATGAATTTAAATTGCGAAATAAAATCCACCAAATTATCACACTTTTGGGTTTTATAGACATTTGTTGTGATGGATAGTTGTGATGAAATATCGGTTAAAATGTACTCAAATATATGTCGACAACTAAGACATTCAATGCAATCAATAATGGAAAACCTATATTCCAAACAAGACAACAATGATTCAATAATTAAAGATTTTCCCGTCGCAATATGTCCATAAACAAAAATACTTTCAGGCACTGTTTCATTGTGAGTTCCAATTAAGGAATATAGATGATTTATAAGAGTATTTCTGCAAATTATTTTGTGTTTTAGATTATCTTGCAAGTACTTATTCATTATGAGTATAATAAAGATTTTAGATATCGGTTGAAATATGTATCGATGAACTTCCAACTTGGCAAAATGCTGCTTTTACACCTGAAAGAAAAATGACAATCACTAATATTTAATTGTGACTGTATGGCCAATACATTTTCTTATACAGGCTTTTTCAGGATTATTGTAGCAACTGAAGTTAGACACAGAAATCAAACTGAGCATCTTCAATTGGTATAATAGTCCCAAATAACCATATATAATTGACACTGCACACGAGTTTTCTTTCAAGTATAAAAGGTACTTTTGTCACAATAATAATGGATAAATTACATATTATCAATACAGTAACACTTACTTGAGCTAGAAACATTGATAATTCATCCAGGCTTTTGTTATACTTGTTTGGTGTCAAACGGAAGACCTCGATTGTAGATTCATAATGATGATATTGTTGCAAAAACTAAAAAGAACAATAAAGCTATATTTATGTCAATTAGTCTATTAGTTCTAGCCAATCAACTTGTCTAAGGATTTCACTAAGGTCTATACAGAGTATTTCAAAACCCCATGCTAATTTTGGCTTCCACTCTGCTTTTAATTATTTGTTTCTGATTAGTTAATATATAAATATAACTGCCAAAGTCTGAGGAAGATATTTATCATAAAAGCAATAGAAATTTGTAATCATATTCAAACAGTACATTGTAGAAAAAACTAGGTGAGGCATGGCATGAGGTCAATTTCATTTGTTTCAAAATTCAATAGGACTTCAGACCTATGTACACTGGCTAACATTAAAACTTATTACCAAATAAAAGACATACTTCTTCCTTATACAATTCAGGATTCCGCTTGATTAAATTTTGCAGTTGAGGCAGATTGTCAGGAAGTTGATTATTATGACGCACCATCTTTCCAAGATATTCTAAAAAAAATGTTTAAATGGGTAATCAGAAACGACTCTAATTCTCAATTACAAAGTTTTACGAAGGATAATCATTTACAAAGTTTGAATACAAATAAACAAGCATGGCTCGCTAGATTCAGTTAAATCTTACAACGTGGTTATTGAATGCACAAGTACATTTGATGTTTTTAAAAATACATTTGCGTAATTATTACAGTATCCAAGTATCTTTGTACCCGCAAAGTTACACTCCACGTGATATTAAAATTTCCAAATTCCTGAATTATAAACTCACCGTTTACATACTACAGATTATAATTCATAAAGACAGAAGTACAAGTCAGTTGAAATTAATTTCCTCGTGTCCTGGTATCCTATGAAAATTTCCTACAAAATGGTAGGTGATGGTTACTTCAAATATGCATAGAAAAGTCACTGACCTCTGGTGAGCAAAGTAGAAACTTTGAAATGACGTAAAAGCATTCCAGAGGCCGAACTCCAGCCATACTCGTCAAATTTGCCTTCGAACGCAACTCTTAACCAATCATACAACGTAAATTCCTATGGACGATTTGTAACATTGGTCGATAGTTTGCGTTAGAACGCACGTTTGACGAGTGTGACAAATGGCCAATTTCTTCAATTTCGGTTGAAAGTTACTCCGCGGATAAAGTCCTAAGGCATGAAATTATTGATTAGCTGGGGATTTATCTGCAGATTAAATTTTAATCGAAGGTGAAGAAACTGGTCATCAGTCGTACGATTTGTCCGCTAAGCTGTGGGCTTCCATTTATGCGAATTGAGCTACCATAACTTAACACAAAGCCTAGTTATTCGTTGACTCTAACAAATAGTTTTCGAAATAACCAATGATATAGCTTCATGTCGAGTTGTGCTGACTCAATCCGAGTAAATAGAAAACCTGTGCTGTGAAGGTGCTGTAACCTAGGAAAGCACGTTAGATATAAACATCTTAATGTTTCGGTACTAAACAATGAAAAGTACTAATCCGTCTGACGTTAGTAGATAGAAAATGTTCGAAACTGTTCTTTATATATCGTGCTAAAATACGACGACCTCCTGAAAATATTTGTATTGAAGTGTCAAGATAAGGTTAACGGGAACGTGTAGTGTGACGGTAAATCGTGGGCAAAATGTTGGTAAAAGAAGATGCTCAGTGGAGTAGACTTATGGACATAGACTTTCAGATGTTTCCAGAGCTTGGTTCCGTAGGTACGTCAAACTTAAATTTTAATTTTAAAGAAAAAATACAATTTTTATCATAACATCACGCATTTTGAAACGTAGATGTTTCAACAGTTTTTCTTACGCTAATATGAAGATACATAAAAATGTAATATTTATTTAATCATTTCTAAAGCGTGTATTGTCATGCAATAAAAACCCCGGCGTAAAACACTGAAATGTGTACATATGTATAGTTGGCTGCGTCATTAGATTTTGAGGTTAATCGTTAAGAGCAACTATATAGTACTTAAAATTGTAATGCTTAAGTGTAGTGTACTCAAGGTCAATGTAATATCTTTAATAAAAATGCTATGCAGGGAGTGTAAAAAGTATTTTTAAATCTGTCAGTCTTTGAAGAAAAAGAATTTTCCATGCTATGTATTTAGTAGAAAGTAAACAATCTACAATGAGAAAAAATCTAGTAAAATCAACTATATTTATATTTCCCAAAGCTGGAAAAGACCTTGAATATATTCTATAATAAATTATAATAGTTCCATGAACAACTTTATGAATATAACATAAATTATAATAGCAGCATGATAAGGGCCATGTATGTCTTCATTTCTATCCGAACTTCACACATGACGTAATGTTTGAAACTCTTAATCATTTAATAGCTAACAACCCAACGTAACAATTCAATCCCTCAACGACTGAATGATGTTATCTTCTGATTCCTTTTTTATAGGCATAAAACTAATTGTGATTAATCAATTTAGATCCCTATCTTCTTACACATATTTGAGTACACTTATTCCATTAACATCCTGAGTGTTACTCAAGGAGTTTCAAACTTACCCTTTTATTTTCCCAATTATAATGATTTGATTATATGACTCAGAACAACTATAGAAATGGAATCTATATATGAGTGCAGGAAGTAACAATAGTCACAATTACTATAATTGCAGAATATTCGACTATATACTACAATCAAAAGATTTTAATAACTATAGGTATGCAACAGTTAATTTGGCTATGAAATTTAATTGGTCAAATACAGGAAAAATTGTCTGTCATTTATTATATTGAATACCTTATCGAGATTACATTTACACATGCGTCATTGTTTTTCATTACTTTATTTTTATTGTTGATTATATTAAACTTATGTTTACATCTATTAATTGCAGTTTTAATGTTATTATTTCTATATATATATATATAAGGGTTTCTATTATTCAGAATGAAAAACCATTCTTATTAACTGAAACTTTGTTTTATTAAACATTTCAAAAAATGTGTCTTTAAACAATTCATATAAAGCTAAAAAACGACGATTTTTTATTATTAATATTATTTTTTCTTTTGCCATAGCCTAGAATGAACACAATTTATATCTCAGCACTATCAATTAAATTCTATCACAGGGAAAATTTGGAATAAATCTTAGGCTCGACACTTGCTTTAAAACCACCAGTGTAACTACACCACAAAAACAAAGCTCAGAAAGTTTCTAATTTGTTTATTTGTCGTGTGCAGTCCCCAGTAAGATATTTAACAGTTATGGTGCAGAATGTTTAGAAATACAGATTGCAATATCTGTACTATTACAGCTCAAACCTATTGTAAGCACCTCTCCAAATAGAAATTGAATCTGCGAGGTACCTAGTCAGTATATAGCCAATTTTAGTTCTATCTTAGTTTAATCGTAACGCCTTTAAATCAAGCGATGAAAGACTGACCAGTGGTTAGATAGTATCTGATAGCATCAATATCTAGTACCTAGCTAACTGAAACGTGTTAAGGGGGGAAATCCAATTGGTATTAGGAAAGATTAGTATTACATTTTTTGAACTTTGGCATTTATTTATACATATTTCAGACTAACGAAACGTATTTTTTAATTGCATAATAATATAAAATGGCCCACATATCGTCACGTCTTTCCGGCAGGTCCGTGCGCAAGTTGCAAATTGGTGGGAACTCTATATTCCCTTGTATTCAACTGAAAAAAACTAGTTGAAAAGGTCTTATTGTTCATATCTGTAGTTTCTATGTAAACCTAAAAAAATGGATGAATCTTGAAAATTGGAAGACTTATACGCTTATGAGAATAAAAGTTTATTTTTCCGAGTTCATGTTTTGCAATAAAAAACTACCTTTTTGGGTGATTTTTAAAAATAATTAGGTTCATATTGAAGGTAATAAAGTTGTTAAAGTTGTATAAAGTTGTGTTCAAAGTTTCGTTAAGATCAGTGGAATAGTTTTTAAGTTAAGTTTTTAAGTTTAATTTCAAAAATGATGTTTTGAGAAAAACGCGTTTAAAGTTTTGATAAGTGAAACGTGAATGATATCTATAATTTACCGGCTAATCAGCGACACCAGATGCATATAATAATCCTTTAGTTTCCTCGTACAATTGATTTTCCTCGATTAGCTTTTCTCTGTGTGCTTTACGAGCTTCCTTGGAGGATTAAGAGCTGCGCCTTAGATACTTAGTAAAATGGAAGCATATCCTTCATTGAAGACTCTAACAGCAATATATGATGCTATTTCAACTATTTTTAAACCAGAATTCAGGTGCTTCGCAGCTGAGCGCCAGATGGTGGAATTAAAATTTCATTCGCATTCTGCGTATGGCCGCCCAAGCATCTCTCGAGTAACTGTTCCTTCGATAAATCTTCGTAAATCGAAAGAATATGTTTCTGGACTGTTGAATCGAGTGACGGAGGATGCTCAAGCAAATCTAAATTCTCTCCAATAGCTTTACTTTTCTGCCATTTGCATCAGCCGTCTTCGCCCGGTGGGTAGTATTCATGATCCGTGTGAACCTGGGGCCCCACTTTTGAAAAATATAATTTTTTTTCTATTTGCTTGTACTTCGTATGTACTTGTTTGTACCACTTTTCATTTCGTTTCTACCTTAAGGGAGTAGAAGATCTAAAGGGGTTAAAAAAGCGTGCAAACCCAATATTGAGTTAAAGCTTTTTTTTCTGCCATTCGACGGAGAATCGTTTGTACCCGTTTGTATCTTATTCATTTTTTATAAAATATTAAGGGGTAAAAAATACAAGAGTTTTAAAATCTGTGAATATGGGACGTCCGCCATTTAAAAAGCTAATCAAATTCCGGAAACGGTATTGCATTCATCATCGCTTGTAACTGTTGGTTCAATCAAAATTCTTATTAATATCTTAACGGGGTGCAACCGACAAAAGTATTACAATCTATGGATATGGAGTCTCGGCTATTTTACAAGGTAATTGAATTCTGGAAACATGATTGCACCCACTAACGTTTGTATCCGTTCATTCATTCGCAATTTTATTGCCCCTTAAGGAGGTACAATATACAAGGTTTCGAAAATTAACAGGGTCATTTGGCCGTATCAGGGCCAATTTTCAAGATAATCAAAATCCACAAAGGGCATTGAATTCCTCATCGTTTGTACCTATTTGTACTGTTAAACCCCCCGTTTGTACCTTGGTTTGTAATTATTTGTACCAATCACAGTTTCGTTTCCACCTCGAAGGGGTACAAATGAGTATAAACGATGAGAAATCGTACACTGTTCGTAGATATAAATTATCGTAGACATATGTACATGTTGTACTCTGTTAGACCTTGTATGACTTGTATGTTGTACTCCCTTAGGGCGCAAATGGAACTTTTGATGGTACCAACCGGTACATATAGTGGGGAATCCAACCTCGTTGGTAAATTTCGATAAGCTCTAAAAATGGCCGAGTTTCTTCATGCAGGTTTACATTATCGCCAAAACTGGCCGAGATTACTCATACGTTTCGTTCCTAAACCGTATATACTTTATTCCCCTAAGAATATTTGGATCAAGTTTTTTTTTCGTTCTGAGTTGCAACTAAGCTAGTTTGTAGAAAAAATATGCACTTAATTTTTAGAAACTGTGAGAAAATTATTAACTGTTTAGTTTCTTAGTAATGCGTGCTCAATGTTGCAGTGTACAAGGAAAATTGCAGAAAACATACTGCGCTAATACAATGTAGCAATTATCTTTGCTAGCCTCTGCTCGATCGAAATTAACAGATCGTAAAACATTCGTGTTCAATTTTGAAAATTATTGAGGCTGCAGTTTTAAAGATTTGTCTAACGTACAAAGGATGTATTAAAAATGATATGTCCTTGATTATTTTGGTAATGATATTCTGTTTACATTCCGAAATTTTCAAATCTGAAATTTCTTAATCGCACATGAAGATTTGTTTTTCAATATTGTTTTCCATTGAAAGAGAAACTTTAACCTTCCATCTTCGCGAGGGTGCATTTTTTTTTCACGTGGTCAGAACTGTTAATATTTTTTTTGACCACGTTGCTATAAACAAAACACATAAAAACTAGTAATATATTTTTTTCAATAGTGTCATCTAGTACAGCCGAAAAACCGTCTAAAAAGTTATTTTCAGAATTTCAAAAAAAATGTATCAGCAATTGAAGAAATTTTAAACATTGACTTTAGCGCTAAAAAATTTATAAATTTTTGTTGTTGGTGCATTTCGAAAATAGATAAATGAAATAAAAAATCATGTTTAATCAAACAGAAAAATATCTAGTTATAATTGTTTATAACAAATTCTAAGCAATGGTACTGTTAGTTAAAAAAAATACGAGGGCCTTCGTGAGGCAAAACTATTTGAATGTTCCGAGTGAAATTTCCGAAAAAGTTAATTTGTTAATGTTAAAAACCACGTAGAAGGGTTTTACTAACACGGGGGATTTCGAGAGTTTTGCGAAAACCGAGCGATTTTGAGGTCTTTTTTCGGGCGCCTTTAACGGCCAAGCTATCGGTAATATAGAGCTTAGATAATTTTCTCTCCGGTTGTTCCTTGATGCGTAGCTTCGTACTAAAGTCTTAGCATTATTCACTGGTACTGAAAACTTACTGGCGACTTACTTTTACAACAGAAAATAATCGAATTTTACGAGAAGAAAAACATATTATTGCCATCTAGGTTAGCCTTCAAACATGTCGCGACTCCCTAAATTTCCAGTCACCGTAATTTATGATGCCGTTAAGGGTTTAAATTTTTTTACTGATCGCGGTTTACTGAAGAATATGTCAGACAAGGTTTGGACGGCTGCTCATGAGGAGATGAAGAAAGAAATGTCGAAGAAGCATTTATATCTGTACATTTCACGAAACGACCAGCAAATACTAGAAAAATTACGAAAGAAAAACGGTATTGAAAAAAGCAGGAACAGTTCCATTTCGGAGAAAGACGTTACCTACGAATCTAACTGGTTATTCAATACTTCTCATGATTTGCTTCCTCCACTTAGAGTAACGCTCGTAATTTCAGAAGAAGCATGGAACAGCATTTGACCGCACGATATAGATTACGCCGGTAGAGATTATACGGTTTTAAGACCAGGTTGGCCTGATGTCCTTCAGCACGAACTTTGGAAACAGCACAAGCTGCCCTGCTGTTATAGCTTCTGGAACAATAAAACAAATGACAACCCCGGAGAGATCATCTTGAAGATCGCAGGCGAATGTACCGAGTGCCATGCAAAAATTAAAATATACGCCTTACAGCAACCAGCCGACGATTGCATTACTCTTCACTCACAAGGGGATCGAGCATAATAAAAAGCGAAATTTGCAGAGGAAAATTTGCTCTGGTATCGTTAAAGAATTGAAGGGCCAATCAACATATGGTTGGCGATGAAATAAGGCAAATACAAGTACGGAGATGTGGAACCCCCCCATCTGTACAGCGAAAGCCTTTTGCGTAAAGCAAAACAAACGGAAACGGATCGAGAATTAGGAATTGGCAAAGCTAAATACGTGGTTGCATCTGTACGTGATCTGAAGTTTCGTCCAGAATTCGTAGGTACTATTCGAGAGATCGGCTATGACAAGTCATTCGTTATGTATTGGAGCCCGGCACAAATTGATCAATATAAAAAGTTCAATTAGCAAGCTTCCTCGATCATTGGCAGCCTTAGTATTGATGCGAATGCCAATAAATGTTATGTTAACTTATTAGCTGAATTAAATGTAGTTTCGCGGCATCTTAATATATATATACATCTGATACATGACGGAAACAAAACACTAACAAAAATGAACGTGGCGTTGTATGCTTCCATACAAAATGTTTGAGAAAATGAATGTTCTTCATAAATTTGTTTGGTGAATTTTTCCGATGTTTTAATAGTTATTCTGCTATTCGGGCCAGAGACAAATCCAACAAATCAAAGATCATAAAAATCGGTCCAGCCGTTCTTGAGTTATAAATGGTGTAACTAATCCGACTTTCTTTTATATATTCTGACGCTTACCTCGAGATCCCAACAAAATTGTTCACCCGATGGTAATCTACAAAACCCCAGACCTTATCCCTCTCTCTCTCTCTCTACTTCGTGATTGTCCAGTAAATCCACACGTTACATCGTCAGTAACAAAGGGTTGGGCGCCAGGGGTTCCTGGAGGAATCCCACGAGTGCTGGGCACTCGAAAGGAGGTAGCGACAATCGACGGAAGGTCGTATGACAAGGAAACGATGGTTGGGTAGAAGAATGGCTTCTCCCCGCAGGATACAGAAGGTACGATATCGGGACCCTCTCCAAGGACGACACCGCCACGGTAGGAGACGGGACCCCCAATCTAGTAAAACTAAGACTAGAGACTACGTTCTCAGGACGCCCTGGCCACTAAGAGAACGATAACGATAGGACGCGGACGCAGTACCCTCGGGGCGCCCTAGCCACAGAGAGGCACACAATGCCGGACGTGAAAGAATATATACGATAACTATCCTCAGGACGCCTTGGTCACTATGAGAATTCCTATGATCTAAGGCACGAAAAGAAATAATAACTGTATCCCGAGGAGGAAGCGGTAAAGATTGTCTAGAGAGAGAAGTAGGTCTGGTCACGGAAAGATACTTGACGAAAACCCGGTTCAGGGGCTGGCCCACCTGGGAGAGCGTTGTGGCGTTCAAGAGACGAACGAGATATTAGGAGTTAGGAAAGAGACAGAAGAAAAAAGAAATCGATGAGCAAATTTAAAGTTATCGCACCGGAACTGTATTAAAGCAATAAACAAAAAGAAAGCAACAAAGTAGGAATGTGAACAACCTACTACACGAAACTAGAAATAACTACTAAGGATACAGTTCCAGCTACGCGAGGTTCGATAGCGCCAAATTTCTATCGGGACTGGGCGCACAATTCCATTTAATTAAATTAAAATTAAAGGAAATGCGAGTTATCCGAAAAAAACTGATTGCAAACTTAAAACTACGCGAGGGACGACAACAAGAACGGGACGAAAGTCCACGCACAAAAAAGTAATTTTAATAAGTCAGATCCTAACAAGCGAAATGCAATATCTAAGGAAGTTAGGTAGGACCAGCGCAACCGAAGCGGGACGATAGTCCAGCGCGACGTGATTTTCGTTCTCCCTAGTATTCGTAATGTTAACAGTGCGCAGGACAAAGGGTTTGAACTAAATTAACGCGACGATAAATTAACGATAAATTCTACGGAATAGACTATTGCAGCGGGAGCGGGAGGATTTCCCGTTCCGCAGCGCGACTTTTCGTTTTAACACGATTTTTGCAATACTTTTTGTTCACGGCGATAGGAACGAGTCACCTTAATCACGGGAAAAAAATGTAAAACGATTTACACAGAATATCAGTAACACGCATGTGAAGAACGCTAAATGAGAGAAGAGGCATAGGCAACAATCCGCACAAAATGTCAGAGAAGATTTATCGAAATAAATTAGGTGTTTTATTATCGCTGCACGTTAATACGTTGGCCTACGTGGCCTAGTTCAATTCTTCAAAACAAGACCGGTCACCCTGAAGGGGTTCGGTCTAGCGTTTTCTAGAACGTTCCGTATGGGAACGGTAGGTCGAAAGCCACGAGGCGTCAATAGCCGATTTTTTAATTAAGGATACCAAGCAGCGATAATCAAACAGAATAGCCAATAGCAATAGCAATAGCAATAGTAGCCAAGCCGGGGAGGCAGAAGGCCTAGCCGGGTACGTTTCTAGACTGCTGAAATACAGAATCACCAGAAATAACGAAAGGGCTTACCCCTAAAAAAAAAAAAAAAAAAACAGTCGAAATTCCAAGGAACCGGTACGAGAGGCGAGAAGGCCGGATAAAGCTCCAAGAGCAGAGATTACTCGTCCTTCCTTCCTTCCTTCCTTCTATTGTACACCCTTTTCCTTTCTCTTTTTCTTTCTATTTTTTGAATTGTATTATCGTGGCAATAAGCAAGTCCTGCAGGCGAGGGCTTATGGGGTCCTTCGGCTTGCGTGGCGGTGCGAGACGGTACGGCAGGCGATAAGGGACTTGCAGTTGAGTCTCCTTGAGATGGTCCTGATTTGATCGTCTTCGTGCTTCTGACGGGAACGAAAGTCGGATGCCTGCGTCGGACCCTTGTTGCCGGCGGATAGCAAGTGCACGTCGGAAAGAAGAAAGCGAAAAGGAGGCAGCAAAATTTCTTAATATAAACGATAGTGACAATGGAACGATAGGGCGACGCTTACAAACAGAAAAGAAATTCGAACTTAGTCAAAATTAACGATAATTTTGTAGATAAGGATCATTGTGTGGAGCGCCGATGTCGGTTTCCCTAGTGAATAACGATTTTGTGACGGGAGGGCCGAGAATCACGTCACAATATTAAGAAGATAAAATGCAACACAAAACAAAAAAAGGGGGGGTCCGGCAGCGTGTTGCGTGACGGCCCCTGTACAATATCGGACTTAAAGACGCGCACAAACAAAGTAAATGAAAAAAAATCGAGAAATAATTAATTAATCGTAGATAATATATACCACTACGTGGCTAATCCGCGGACAACTATTACTCCTTTAAAGTGAAGATATAATATTCACAATATTCGAATCAATTCAAGATCGTGGCTATTCCACGCGACACATACAATACAACACCGAACGTCAAGGACCTTTTCGCGGTCGTGATTCGATTAATACTGCAATTCTTCGCATAAGCTGGCGTTTGAACAATCGATACAATTCATTAACCGAATAATTAACTGCCAAAACAAAAAAAAATCAACTCAAAATGTGCAACCACAAATCAATTACGTGAATACTGCCGGGCGACGGATTCTCGTGCCCTTTCGTACGCGAAATCTGATTCCACAAACTCGAAAGGTTTTACCTCTCGGCGTGCTTTCCACACGCGTGATCAAAACGACAACAGCGAAAGGCACAAATGCTCGGAAATACGTCGCTCACAAAATGTAAAGCACTCGCTTACCAAAAAGCTCCCTGGTCGTGGAATCCCAGATTGCTCAGAATATATGTTCCACAATTTCCACACCCCGCGTAATTCGGTATCGCAAACGTCGCAAGCCTCACGCTACAAGACCCAGACAGTTTCGCGATTCGCATCAAGTAGCGTAATCGTTGAGCGAGGGTTCACCAGGCGCCCCCGGATTCCCAACTCGCGAATAATACAAAGTAATTTTTCGACCTGGCGGTGCGCGTATCGCCTTAAGGGTGGCAGTTCGGGTGCTCGTTCTCGATGTGGCGCTGAGTCTTATCGTAGTTTCTCCTTCGTCGCGTAGAGTGCGGTGCTGAGGTTGTCGTAACGTCGGGTCCCGAGCTGCGTGCGACTCCTGGGCCTGGGTAGGGGTTCTCATCCTCTCCCTCCGATCCCCTCCCCGCGCGTACTGGGCTCCTTCTCCTCGTCGCCATTCTCCTCACGCGTCTTCATGGGTTTCGGCGAGCGAACGCTCATTCTCGACAGCCGGCAGAGTACGCATTTGGGTAACAAAATAAAATAATCAAATCAAAATCAATACCAATTCATAATTAAAGGCTCTTTGGTTCGGTGGATCCTGCTTGGACTCTTATGGCTCCTGGCCATGCACGCGTTCCGACATATTTCCCGCCGAGGACACGACGGGTTCAATTTACCACGTCACAATATATATATATATATATAAAGAGATGCGGTAGCGTATCGAGACAAGTACGTTTACCTTACGTTTTTTACCAACTGACCCACGAGACGCACCAAGTTCTCTTACTGCAGCAAGTGACAATTAGCCGCTTTTTTGGAAGGTTAATATCATCAAATTAATGATTTAGATAGTTTTGAAACATATCTATATATATAGGTCTAAACGCGAACTGTCGACCAGGTATTCGGCGCCTATTTTTTAACTTGCGTGTCAATTTTGTAGAATGTTCGGTATGATATAATATGAAGATCTGCCAAGTGTAGAACCCGTACGAATTTTTTAATAATTTATATGAATTAATTACTGTTTGGCTTTCATTGGATTTTACTAAATTCTATATTTCGTTACCAATGCAGGTGAGCAAAAAAAAGAAATAAAAAATTTATTCTAATACATAAAAGTATACATTTTCTCAAAAAAGTATTAATTTTTGTGCAGACATGATTTCAATCTCTTAAAATTCGGTTTTTTGACATTACAAAAATTTTTTATCACGTTCCCGTGTTAATAAACAAAATTTTATTTCTGTTTTTGGAAGGTAGTATTTTTACTAATTTAAACTGAAATTTGCAGAGTGAATTGGTTATGGGATCGTATTAAAATTGAATTAATTAATTAAATTTAATAATATTCAAATTCAAATAAATCCGTTGTAACGGTATTAGCAGGTTTATAAATAATTATAAAAATTTGGATTACACAGTCGTTGGTATTTTGTATTATCGCAAGATCAGTTTTCTTATCATTTTTATTCATTCCGAATTATTCCTAATAATTTTTACACGGCGCGAATATGCTATTTCATTTGTGTCTAATGTTTTCCGAAATGGCTACAGGTATTTATCAGAACTTGGTAAACAGATTCTGTGCGCCGTAACCTATATCTATATTTATAGATTGCATTTAGTTTTATTAGCATTTACAAATTAATTTATTTGTCTGTTACTTATCTTTTATAGTCTGCGAATATATCGTACTATTGGACAATGAGACGTAAAAAAAATGTGGGCTACATAATTTTATCATTTAACGTCATAATTTTTTAACTCCTAAACCTGAGGATTCTTTTATACAGGGAATTTTATCCATTACAAACGACATGCCTCATCCATTTTACATCTGTCAGTATTTAGAAACAATGTCTCCCAATTAGTGTCTGCAATTAAAAATGTTAAGTTGATCAATTATTTCACATTAACAAAATTTAATAGTTTAAGAATATACATTAGAATTGTTTTTATAATTTCCATAGATTAATAAATTACCTGAAGAGGGCCCAAAACCGGGCCGAAACGTCGTAAAACTGTGTGTTTTTTCTATGGCTGGAAACTGGTCAACATCATCCCCATTAAAATTATATAGAACCAGCCAACATTTCAAACGTATCAAGCATTTATTAGGTGCGAATTCAGAATTTTTCATATGTTAATTTTCGAAACCTTGAATCCAACGCCCTTTGTAGATTTTGATTATCTTAAAAATTGGCCGAGTTTCTCATACGTTAAGTTTAAAAGCCTCGTGTGTTGTACCCCCTAAGGTACAAACGGGACTTTTAACGGTACAAATGGGTACAAACGATGAGGAATCCAACGTCCTTTGTGGATCTTGATTGTCTTTAAAATTGGCCTCCTTAAGGGGCAATAAAATTGCGAATGAATGAATGGGTACAAACGTTAGTGGATGCAATCATGTTTCCAGAATTCGATTACGAATAGAAAAAAAAATTGTTTTTCCAAAATGGAGCTCCAGATTCACACAAGTCCTACCATTGATTTCGTGGGGATTTGAGAAATAGTGAATACCCCTTGCCAGTTTTCGTAACCCATATTCGCGGCAAGCTTTAACCATTGCAAGCATTCAATTTCAATGCCCGCTCGAAACTTTCGATACTACATTGTTATTTCCACATCGAATGCACTTCTTCGTGGACACATTGTGTTTCCTTAAAAATGGGCCAGTGCACTATTATACTGCTATTATACCGTCTGCCAAAATGACGTCCATCAATGATATCGCTCACCTCGTTTACGTTTGCAACTGATATATTGGGCTTACTACTAAAATTAATAAACCAATGCAATGTTTGACAATTTAAGTAACATATTTGACCAGCATTACGTCGAAAAAACTATTTTCTCGTATTACGAAAATTAGCAAATATTTTGAAATATGCAGTGCAAGAAGCACATGCGCATAATGCTGACCGACATGTGTTTGCGATGATGCCACGTTGATTTTCCTAATAGCGCGCTTTTAACTAAAAGTGGTCTTAAAAGAAGGTATGAGAACTGCTTTTAACAGCGATCTAATCGTGTTTAACTAAAATACACTTAAGAGCCATTATAAAAGAAAGGTATGAGTGAGGGCCCTATTGTTTTTGACACGTGTTATACATATATGAATTCATGAAAGAATGATTATTTGAAAATGTTTATTTCAGACGAAGAATGCCCACTTCCGCCCGATGATTTTCTTCAGGCTTTAAGTTCTGAATTGGAAATTCCATTGTTGCTGGGTGGCGAAGGATCCCCCGGGAATGATGAAACTCCAGATGAAATCATGAAGGGTGCCGTACTGCTACCACCACCGTGTACTTTCAAAGAGCTTGGTTTAAATTTGGTGCAATATCATGACAGCGGTGCTCGCAGTATTTCTTCTTCGGATAAAGGTATGTTAAACGTAAAGCAATATCATAGAAGAAATCAATATCAATAATAAATATACGCGAAACTTAAGTTGTATTTTGTTAACAAATGTACAGCGGGCTCAGGCATAAAACTTCAATATTAACCCTTTGCACCCCGACCGTTTGTTTTTCATACGATCGGGGACAATTTCACTCACTCACGCACAAATATTTTGGACAGTGTTTATTATTATACCGCAGACGGCGAGGGGCGTATATTGCTATTTTTTCCCTTATACTATTCTCTAGGAGTGGGAAAGAGATAGTTGGAACCACAATACAGCAGATTGCACGATGTGTCCGATGATTGTAGGCCAGATGATGATAAGGAGGATAATAGTTCAGGACCCACCGATGATCACTATTATTTTTCGGATAGATTTTAGCTCAGACAACTACTAATCACAATGACGTTGGGAGCTGAGTCTCTTTTAGGTGGGTGTTTAGTGATGCACTGGATCTACACTCCTGACTGTTCCATTACAATAACTTGACTGCAGGTTGATGCAGAGGTAGTTATGATGTCCTTCCTGATACCAAGGGATATCACAATGAATCCTTAGACTTGGTAAGGACTGTGGGGAGCTCAGACAGCTACTAATCAGAATGAGGTTGGGAGCTGAGCTTTTTGTGGATTGGTTTTTGGTGCTAGGTCGACTTCTGACAGCTCCGGCACAATGACTTTGCTGCAGAAGATCTGCAAGGATTGCAGTGTTCCTGATACAGAGGTAAGGCACAATGCTCCATGAGACCAGGAGTTGCCTAGGATGAGCTTCTACAGTTTGCAATACTATAATGTTCACTGGTTTGCCCTGGAATACAGGATTGATTGTTATTATCGAATTTGTATTACTTCTTTTCGTCTCTTGGTTTACAGTTGTCGTTCTTACTGATTTGGTTGGAACGAATTCCTGCCGAGGAAGCCGCTACTTATATCCTCGGAAGGAATACGTTAATTTTAGCTGGGACAACGAGTTTTGTTATCCCGATGTGTCGAAATTTGATTTGATATTTGATTTATTAGTTTAATTTGATTAATAAGATTAGTCGTCACTTCAAGTACCGGCTTACTGGTGTTTCTATTGATAACGCTTGGGAACTTGTTTGTATTTATTCCAGTCGCTATGACTTGTTTCAAGGGAATTATATAATATTAGGGATTTTAAAGGCCTTATTTTCCCTTTCTTTTAGCGGCGTCGATGTGAGAGGTCAGTAGGAATTTTGAGGAAATTTAGAATTTGAGGAATTCTCTCAGATATAATTAGGCACATCCACGGTGCGTTATGCACATTTGTGTGGGGCTGTTGACGTATCTATCACCGAGAACGGATGGTTTCGAAGGAAAAAGGATAGAGGATAAGGGAGTATGAGGACGGGACGTTACATTAGTTTGTTGATGGATGATTGTTTTTTTTTGTGATGTTAATAAGTATAATTTGACACAAATTGAGGTTACACTATGAACCAAAAAGTTCGATGAAAAACCAAAACCAAGTTCGATGTTTAACTGCTGTTAAATTGTGTGAATTTACAACATTTTATATAATCGGGCTTACAATTTTATACGTAACATTAAAAAAATATATTTTACCATATTCATTGTAATTTTTTTTACGCAGTGATCAGTGTTGTAAATAACACCAAATTTTTTGACTACACACCGTATTAATTAACACTGCCGATTGTTCATAGTGTACATTGTTCAGTCTCAAAACTCCAAACATTGTGAAGTGTGAGTCTGAAATGGAGCAGAGTTTCGCCACCCAGATCATGGGCCGGGTCCTTCCGACACCTGACACCACATGGGCCACACAGCCGTTCAAACTCGCTCTTGAAAATGATGGATTTCATTTGGAAGGGACATCCAAGGGTCTTCGAGTCTGTTTTACAGACCACCCAATGTCTGTTTTGCCTGGGAAAAGATACATTGGGAATTTTCTTCTGGTGTCTTGAGGACCACCATGTCCCTACCCAAAAGAACATGGCACAACGCAAAAATAGTTTAAGAAAATCAGTTAACTTCTAGACGTGACGCAGACAAGACACACTTCTTAGTCTCTGAAACATATTAATAGTCACACGATCCGTATATTCATAAGTTCTTATTCATTTTGTAACAACATATCAATACATAGCACCACCTTGACATCAAACAAAATTCACAGTGAGTTGAAATCGTGTAAATCCCTTTTTTCTCTCATTTTTTTCCTATCGTTACTCTCGGGTCACTCGCCGTTAGTAGCAGTTTCGGGAGAATAAAGCGACGTACTCATTACAGTATACCTGGAATTTACGACTCCAGCAAGAAGCTTGTGACCACAGGCTATCGCGTCGGTCAACCCTGAACATACATTAAATAATTTAAAAGAAAAGGACTTACCGAGGCGTCTCCGACAATGCGAAAATTTCCAACAGGATAAGATCAACAGTAACATTATAACCTTTTCTCGACAGACTGTTCTTTTTTTTTATACGACTGGAAAATCGCTTGACCCTGAATCGTTTTGTTGAGTATCGACTTAATATTTATTTCTCTTGCTCTTAGAGCGAACGTAACTTTGCCAGAAAAAGCATCTTCTTTTTTCAAAGCATAGTCACCATCAGCCTTTACATTCGAAGACGTTAACATCGCTGCCCGCGATTTCCGTGTCTCTCTCTTTCTCTCTCTCGATTTATCTGCTATATTATTGAGGAATTTCATACAATGCAAAGAAAAATATTTAGAGAGATCATGAATTATAGCTTATATGAAAAATAATACTAGATACTACATTGGTATCCACGTTGTATGTAAATACCAATGGCCCCGTGTATTGCTTAGGGTAGGAAGGGCGTAGTGGCCCTGAAAAGGGCCCTTCGTGTGAAGGTGTCGTTCGGAGGTCCTGGCATTCTTCGCCCGGGAGCGATGGAATAGCGGGTCGTCGTCTAAGCCGAACAGGGCGACCAAGCAAACCTTGAGGCGTCGGTGATCCTTTCGGGAGCGGACCAGAGCGTACCGAAAGAGATCGGTCGAGCTTGGCGTGATAGGCCGTAGTTATCTGTGGTGCCGGGGTTTCGGGTGGTGCGTACGAGGATGTTGGCTTGGTCGTCGAAGAACCTGAAGTGGCGGCGAGGATCTTTCGGATGTGGAGATCTGGAGAGATGGTTACATCAAACCAGGACACGAAGAGCTCCGAAGTGTAGTTAGCAGATCTGATGGAGAATCCTCCATACTTTCCCAAGAGAGTTGCCGGGAGTGGGTGGAGCGTCAGAACCTGTGCCCTGAGCTTTCTGCATGGGTGAGGTCGGCCGACAAGGAACTCCCAGGGAGAGCTGGACTCCCTTCCGGGTCGAGCCGCGATGGAAGCGGCGTCCAGAGCGCTTTGGCATCCAACCAAATTGCTCGAAGTGGGGAAGAAGGAAATCAAGGAATAGACACGACCAAGTGAACACAGAGTGCGAGATTAGTCGAATCACCGCTGTCGCTGAAACGGTGCGAGCGAGGAAAGAACTTAGGAAGCGAGAGGAGGCCGCTACCAAAACTTGGGTCGAGCCCACCGCTGCCCCAAAAGGTGATGATGGAGAAGCACCAATGAGAGTCTTAGGCTGGTTAATAAAAGCAGTTATATTTCGAGTCTCTCTCTTTGAGAATACATACGTGTATCGCTACTTTCCACTAGTTGGAGCCACAATGTTCAAAGAGTAAACATAAGAGGGGGCACTCCTTTCGCGTCTACCATCTTGTCATCTTCATAACGTTTCTTGTGTTAGGACAAGTCACACGTAAGAGGGAATTATATTGAGATTTTTTACGAAATAAGAAGTATTCAGAGTGATCTCGAGGTTTCTCTGACATGAGGAAATCCAAGAAACGTTCCCGAAATTGAGAAGCGCCCAGAAAACGCTCTCTCGAGAGGCATTTGTCTCTAGAATTACGGAGGAAAATACGAAGGTTAGAAAGACAACTGTTGACGAGACGAGCCGAAATCACACCAGGTAAGTCCATTGAAGTATTATCCTCGGGAGATTTTTGGCGGTGTGCTCTTAAAAGGAGTAAGGCACCACCGTGCGATCGGGCTGGTAAATTTTACACGAAGGATGCAATAACCATTAGTGCCGTAAACGATCTTTTCCATCCTTGCAGACATTGGAATCACCGAGCACAACAAAGAGAATCATTTTCAAAATCAACACGGTGTATCCGCATATATGGAAGGGACTCTTCCACACAGTACGCAGGCAGATTTGATATCTGTGGTCCAGCATGCAGCTACGTTACAGCCTGACACTTTATCTGCCACTCAGAACTCAGCTGCGCCACAGTATGATATTTTAGCTGTCACTCAAATTTCAGCAGCTCCACAGTGTGAGATTTTAACTGCGAATCAAGATTTAGTTGCTCCGCAGTCTGACACTTTAATTGTTAGTGCGAATCAGAAATCCATTGAAGAAGTTTCAGTTTCTGAAACAGCCAGAAACAGTCGGAGGTAACCAAGGTCAGCGAAAAGAAAGGTTTAGATGATAAGACTCGAAGGGTCCTCGATGAGGACCCTCCGAACATACGAAAAAGGGAACTGACCTTACACTCAGAGTTTGTTGCCATATGGGCTACATCGATATCTACGGGTCTCTCAAAGGAGTCAATAGCAGAGCTTCTCGACAAATACCTTAGGAAGGGGAATTTGCATCTAGAAGTGCCGGAACTGAATCCGGAGGTTACAGTCATCTTAAATGAGTCAGGTACTAAGAGAGATAACCTCTTTATCCAAGAAAAGAATTATGTTACTTCTGGAATATCAGCTCTAAGCGGGGCTATTTCAATGATTATTAACGACGATGAAGAGCCTATAGATTGACTAAAATTACTACAGAATCTCTGAGATGCAGGAAGGTTGTACGCACAGCTTCACTTTCAGATTTCGTCAGCCAGAAAAGCATATATTGCTCCTGCTTTGACAAAACAGACTAAAGAAGCACTGCTGAAAACATCGTCGTGCACACTTTTCTACGGCAATAATCTAAGCGAGATTATAAAGACTGCAAGATCGATAGAAAAACTGGGGAAGGATCTCAAGTACCAGGCACCGGTATTATCGACTGCAGGTATTCCCAAGAAGAATTCCCCGTAAACAGCTCAGCGTTCTTTAAACTGGCGGGGCTCTTTTCCGAGATGGGGAACATCGTATCAGGCGGACATCAGAAGAAGACGTTCTCCAAAGGGTTGCGATACAACAACCAATCTCAGAACAATTGGTCCAGCCCCTCAAAGGGGGAACCGTTAACTGATGCGAAGGTAAATCACACGGCAGGACGACTTAAGGAATTTTTGGATGCTTGAAAAAATATTATAATATTACATTGGATAGATTTATGCTCAAGTGTATACGGAGGTACAAAATACCACTTCATACGGCAGTAGTAGAAGCACCGAATCGAATGTTTGTTATTCTTTCGAAGTGGAAGAGCGAGAGATGAATATTGCGATTCGTAAATTATTGTCAAGCGGCGCCGTTACAAGGTGCGAGACAGTCCATGGTCAATTTCTTTCGTCATATTTCTTGGTACCGAAACCTAATGGTAGTAAGAGATTCATTTTAATCTGAAAGACTTAAATACGCACATTGAGACAATTCAAATTCGAAGA
>JARQTG010000271.1:10686-307502 GCA_030142615.1 Syrista parreyssii
GGCAAGGCAAGTCGAGCAAAGCCTGACTCGCAGCGCCGTATCGCCCGCAACACCAAACCTCTAGCCGTTTCTATCTTCGAAGCTCCATGTGACTCACAGAGAACCTTTTTGTATTATTTAATACCACCATTTTTTACACTAGGAAAATAACGGCACCCTACGACAGGTTCAAATCACGCTCACTGACTGCGATGTATTTCTGAGATGTTCAAACTTTGGGAATCGTTCTGTGAGTAATGTAAATTGTGAGAGCGATCATCCATCGCTTCCTGACGGATGAAGTTGATTACGAAATGTGTCAGGTAGGATATACATTTATAATACCAAGTATCTTTCATCTCAAGTGATCTAGTTGATGTGTTTTATTACTTCAATATTTTTTGTTTATACCAAATGCACTTAAATGTTACGTATATCATTTGTAGGCATTTCGTCCATAGGCACTGAAAAATGAATTCTTATGCTCGTTACGAGGAATCACTGATTCGATTCAGTTTTGTGTTCAATACGTAAACAAAGTTTGATTTGATGAATTGCGTGAAATTTCGATTACTCGAAAAAATATAATCGCCTTTTTCCCCATGCAAAGGTATACGAAAAATATATTGTGATGTTAAAAACCATGTAAAAAATTCCCCTAAATAATAACTAGCACGTTTCAAGCATGGACGCAGTACCATCCCTCGGGATATGTCGCGAAATATACCATCCAAGAACTTCAGTACCTTAATTAGAATTATTATAGAAAATCGATTCATTTTATTGCACGTTTCATGCATCCCCTGCCTGGTAGCCGCCAAGTGGAGGGAAAATCAACAATACCGAGGATCCAATAGCAGCCTCAGCATCATGGGCAGGAAAGCTGCCACAGGTTACGTCAGATCCTGTAGATCTGAACAGAACAGTCAGCGACACCAGACGCCTTCACCCCCAGTCGCAAGTAACCGATAGTAACTTTGCTAAATTATATTCTTTGTGTTTTTGATTTTCATTAATTTTCATTCAAAGTCTGAATAAAAGTGACAATTATTAGATTTGCTGTTACCAAATCTTGTCGGTTCTCAATTTATTTTCTTGAACACCTCAATGTTCCCCAATCCCTCTATCTTCCGTTCTGATCTTGCTAGCCAGATTGCTTTCCCTATTCTTCCTTAAATTCGTATGCCGCCTTACGACACAATTGTATATCTGGTATCCACCTGGCTTTCACGTATTCGCAAACTTACTAGTTAAGTTTTAGGGAGGAGCAGGTAAGTGTCGTTCGTATTTGTGACGGGATCAGTTGTACCGCTAGGACCAGTTCGGAATGTATGGTTTTCGGAAAATATTTGTATATTTTGAACTAAAATATGTTAAATCTTTTTCGTTCCATTCCGTTAATAAGGAATTTCGTTCCATTTGGTACAAGGGTTTCAGGCAATCGAAGTATATCTTCGCATGGCACAAGAAGCGGGATTGCCGAAGTAGCTTCTTAGGTCCCGTCTGACGGGTTGTCAAAACTTCAACCGAAAATTGAATACGAGTTTGACGTTAGGCGTGTCGTTCCCGCCGAAGCAGACAGGAAACACAATCTAGAGAAGAAAAAAAAAAGTTGACAGAAGCGAAAAACTTTTCACAAATTCTAATTAACTTGAATGAATAATAACTACTAATCTTATAAATTTTTTTCATTTTTTTTTTGTAGTTTTCTTTAATATTTGCCAATTGCTGATCTGTGTCGCAACAATCTGATAGGTCTTGGGATGATAAATGATGGCTAAGATCGCGCAGCTGTGTTTCCGCTAATCACTTCCCTCGACCGGTAATATAGGATTCTGCAATATCGACGTAGCTGACCCGTCTTGACAAATATTGCGAAGAGTGAATTATGATAGCGCGTCAGACAACTCAGGGATCATTATAATCTCTATAGACAAGGTATGACGTGGAATTTCGTTTCTTTCATAGACACAGCGATTTATCGCAACGATCGTCGTAAATCTGATTAACCCTGGATTTTTCGTACAACGAGCAAATATCTGAGATTTTGTAAGACGGCGGATGGAACGGTTGAGCGTCTTATGTAATATTGTCATAAAAGTAGATGAATCTGTGAGTGCAGGAGCGAATGTCGGCGTCTAAGATTGCACGAACTTTTGAACTAATTCATTTGAAATTTACGGGAAAGATGAAGTTTTTGATGTAGATGAAACAGTATTATTTGTAGATGTTCAGCGTTTGCAATTTTAAAGTAACGCAATACCTTATTTTTGTAGGACGGCGAATTCACAAGATGCGATTCCACGTTTTATACCATCGTTTTTGACGACAAATCTATTTTTCTTATTATATGTAAAAAATTATTTTCTAAGGGTTTTTGAGATATTTGACTGTATCGTTTAAAATGAGACACCCTGTATAGTCTTAATCCATTAATGCCCAAGCGGACATCATATGTGTTCGTTTTTATTATGAAGTTTCCTATGTCTAGACAAAATTTCTTGATGAACCTTGATATATAGGGGTTTTTGAAAAAGGTATCGAAATGGTAGCAAAACCATATACTGATGTCTGGTTCAGCGCCAATCGGTTAAGAAAGGGAGTCACGTGGAAGCAAAACAAATTGCTCGCTGGTTCATTATAGAGTAATTTGCTGTTATATTTATATTTTGATTTTTCTATTTCTCGTATTTCTATTCGCTAATTATATATCTGATTATAGCGAATACTAATTCTCCTGATTAGTGCCGTTCAATTAATACGTTCGTCGAAGAAAGTGCTTGTTTTCATTAGTATTAAATTCAAATTCAATTAAAGATTCCCGCCAGCGCCTCAAAGGACATCTGGGTAGTAATTTGAAATGGTAGAGCGCGCATGAAAATGCAAAAAAAAATATATTCCTATATCTGAAATTTTGCATCAAATAATTTTATGGAAATACGTATAAACTAAATGTACTGAATTAAGTATGAAAAATTAGCGAGATAAAGTTTGCATACTTTCGTTTCTCATTACGTGGCTTGAGAGGCTTAAAAGGATTTATTGGAAGGTAAGATTTTCAATTTTTATGTTTTCCCATATACAGTCTATTTATACATACATCATCGTCCGAGAGATAATTTCTGACAAAGCTGAATTTTATTCCAAATGCTCATTTCTTGCAATAAGAAAATTAATGAAACTCAGCGATCCAGCAAGGAAGTTCATTAGCACGTGTCATTACCATTTCACAGGATCGTAGCGCGTGGCCAAAGTTTGACCAGTTCTGTAAATATAGTTGTGTGGTGATTCGGCTCGTTGGTCAGGAGCATCCAAGCATAGAGCACGAAGGTAGCTTCAGTACGTCGACTATCCCGAGATAGTTTTCCAAGGCAAGTTCTCGCCACAAGTGTCCCTGCAGAACGACGGTACTTGCAGTACACTGCTGGGGTTGACACACTTCCTGCCACCTTGCCTTTCCAGTCTCGTTTATCTCGTTGGCCACAAGTTTCGTTATTTTCCCACGGCCCCTGCGCTTTCCAGCAGTGTAAAAAAAAAGTCGAATTTCTTTAGAGACGACAGGAAGAAAATCACGTAGAATTTTATTTCTCCCGCTTATTTTCTTGTATTTCATCAATTTTCGCGTCTGGTCTGCTTAACAGTTTACATGTTAAACAGTGGAATTTTTCGATAAGACAAAAATTCTTTTATTAAATTATTTTTAATTAATCAAACTTCCTCCCTTTGATTTTCAAACCCTTCGCCGCCATTTTGACTTCGCGGAAAGGAATGCATACTAAACAGTACGGAGCACGGGGAATCCTACCGCTAAGCGAAACTTCTCTTGGAGACTTGAAAAACTTTGAATTAGCTGGGAGATGAGCTGCGGGTTGCTCCTTTATAAATATTAATGCACTCCTGGACCTCGAAAACGAGAACGATGCATTGGGGAGTCAGGGGAAACTCGAAAAGTGCACCTTGCTGCATCCTCCTATCTTATATACTTGCGTTCCTTCGTTTTTCCATTTTTCTTTTCTCACTTTATATGCACGTGCTTTGCGGAAAGACAAGAATCCTGGATTATTATCAAAATCATACCTGCAGCTAAATCTTGATCTTTAAGTTAGACGGTCCACCAAAGCAGTACGTTGCTTATGTATCTAAGAGGATGGTTCAAATAAAGCGTCGTTGAGTACTTAGGGCCAACCGTATCGATTTTTTGCCTTGAGCATAAATCTTAATTAAAACTTTAATTACTGTTTGAATTTGAAATTATTAAATTTCATTCGAACCTTTGATGATTAATATAATATTAGAAAAGAAAACCGGAAGATTACATAATCAGCTTTTTTTCCCGGTACCAGTAGGTCCTCGATTCTACGTATAATTTGAGACCGGATGTCTACAGAATTGGGATCGCCCAAATCCGGTCTTCAAAACGCGTCAGACCCATCACGGCTCTGCCGTCAATACTGCCAACAGCGCCCTTTTAATTATTACATTTAAAAACGTACTATGCATCTACTACCTAAAAAGGGGCCCGGCTAGCCACTAGAGAATACTTACGCTCCTGAACGCCGGGGCCCCGGTGCGCCCCACCACGCACATGAGAGGTTAACTGAGGGAATTTGTAGGGGTCCGTATAGTCCAGGTCCTATTGATGTATATCATATTATCTGTATTCGTGAATGTACACACACAGTGATATTAGTATTTGGCTATAATGTTTGAATGGTTTGACACATCCATGCGAATAAATAAGGATTGTTCTCTTTTTATAAGGTTTTGAAAAACTACTTTACGTTAATACCAGAAAATGAATATTTCAAGATACGTGACATTGTACGATTTATTTCCTGTTAATTTGAATTTCACGAGAATAAGCATCGAAATACAAGAAGGTGATAATTAAAATTGTACAGAAATACGTATTCTCAGCAGAAAAATCATCTGGTCCAAGAATCAGCTAATTAACGTTAAAGAAAGTATCTGTGTTACTAAAAAAAAAAAAATTAATCCAAAATCCAAAGATAATTGAATTTTTCAAAATATTAATAATCAACGTTTATCCTTCCGCAGTGCTCTAGACGTCGGCTGACGTCAATCCCATACGCTTGCATGGATATATATAGCATATATGATAGGGGAGGACACCCTATTAATAATCCATGAATCGATTAATTTAAGTAAAACTCATCAGCATGAAAATTAGCATAGAGCCGATGGAAACCCAATATGCAACGAAGAGAAATACATAAACTTGTGTACGTATATTTATCGTCATAATGTTAAATGGGGTAAAACGGGTTAAAATAGTGGTAAATTGCGAGAGCGATCAGCACGTACCTCCACGAGTTAGTAGAGATTGGTCGGCATTAGGGGTAGCAAAAGAGAGGGGCTCGTGGTGTGAGGCGCACAAGGCGTAATAGAAAGGACTCTAATCTAGCGTTTAGCGAGTGAACCTGGTTCAGATGGGGGATGATAAGGATTCCCAGTAGCGCCTATCCTGCGGCAACCCTTGGGCCATCAATCATCTCATGGGATTCCCGCATTCATCCCTCTACAAGATACCACGAAGCCTCGAAGGTCCTGCGTATGGATGCTGGGTTCGTCCTGCTGCTGCTGTTGCTGCAGACGCCGATTCCAGTGCTCGTCTTAATGTTTTTTACTGTATGACACCTTCAACCTACCAAGGCACCCGTTTCTATGGAAGATTTACAGGGATGACCCCAACCCTTATGGTGCACCCCGTTCCTATTCACGTTATACTTCTTTCGAGAAACTTGAAAAACTTTTCACGGCTTCCAAAGCGGAGGAGGGTCTTGAGGATATTTGGGAACCAGTCAGGACGACGTAAAAGTTAAGGGGATCAAACGAGGCAATTGAAAAATAGCTGTTCATTTAATGCGAAGAATTACGATGGACCGTTGGATGATGTATTGGAAATGAGAAATACTTTTGTTCAAATAAATCTCTCAAGATAGATTTTCTATGGGTAAAGAAATCTTTTGAAAATCCAAACATTGCTTTGGCATAGTATTTGTTGCGGAAGAATATTACGATTTGGATGTTAAAAAAATATTCAAACTGTGACACTGAGTTCTGCGTATTGAATGTATCGAGAATAAATGAATATATATATATATATATATATATATATATGTGTCTGTGTATATAGGTATATAAAGTGTACGTGTATATGTAAAGCGTACGTGCTTTTCCAACCGATATTTCAAATAGTAATTTAATAACGTAGCGTACAGTCGCGTCAGCGTCAAGGTGGATTCGGGCACGTATGAATGTACCTTAATGATTTACCATTGGTGACTAGAACTTCGCAAAAAGGAGTCTCACGACTTTAACGTAAAATTTTGCAAAAATGCAATTATCTCCCGATCGAACGTCGTCTAATTTTTCTTTCATAACACACACACTTTTTTCTACATTCATGCACGGCGTGAAGAGCCAGGAGTAAAGATTGCGATCGAAGTATTTTATTTCGCTTGATATCGTGAACAATTATCAAACCTCGGAATATCATTTGTATTTGTTTATCATGTAATTGCTAATATCAGGAACCTCAAGGGGAAGGTTTTGCTATAAGATTTATGAGTCTACAAGCGTAGTTACGCAATAAATTAATTAAATGTGTAACGATGAAGAAAAATGCTTGGAGGGCTAAAAAATTTGTCAAATATACAGAACGAAATTTACACAAAATTTTACGTAAATGAGAATTTATTTTTGGAAACCGAATAATGGCAGTTTAATACAGTATGCGCGAAATTATATGTAAACTGGGAAAATCCAAATTTCCTCGAGAAATTGACTCAAATATTAGAATTAAGTAAATTTTACATTGTAGTAATATTGTAGATTAGAACGGGGTCTTTTAACGTATTTTCTGGAAAATAAATTTAGTCTTGTCTTAATAATACTGATACAAATAATCATAATGTTATTTCGGTACTAGGTATATATATATATATATATTTCACCTGTAATAACAAAATAGTGAAATAATTAACTCAATTATCGATCATCCATATAGGCATTGCTATGTTAGCGTGAGAAATTACATCTGAAATTGGCGTCGACTGGTAATACAGGTTCTTGGTTTTATAAAAATACCCAATGGGTTCAAATAAAAATTTTCTTTGCGACGCTCCTCAGCGCCATCTCCCTAGAATATATCCCGTCGTCTAGATGTGTAGAAGCGATGGTAGTTCCACTTTATGGGAAATCAAACTGTCCGCAGCTTCAGCAAAATCTTCGCCAAGTAACTATACTACGAGTAGACACAATAATTCGTTCGCACATCTGATTCCAGATGGCGTGTTTAGATCCTCATATAAAATAGTGGTAATCGTCTCCTCGGCTAAATAAAATCCACCTACGCTTTACTCGCTCTATGTTCGTACATTGTAGAGGAAAAGCATTCCACTGGGACTTGGGAATATTTCTACGAGCATTCGGTACACGCTTGTCGTTCTATCGACTACTTTGGACCTTTGGGATATTCATTTTGTGTGTATTATGAGGGACACGTGATTGTCATGTGGTCCCAGAGTGACTATTGGGCGATTATTGATGGGCAGAACGCGTGCAATTGAGCTACGAGATCTGTGCTTTGCCGAATAGCTAACGTCTTGCTATAGTTACAGTGGTACTTGGTTACAATGGAAAATGAGTCCCTTGAATACGTAACATTAATATCGAAACTGAACTGTAGACATTTTGATGCTGTTGTTCTGAAAAAGCATTGCGGTTTATTCGGACCGTAAATCTTTTAATTTCTTATGTTTCAGGATTCCGGTATCACGAAATATTTTATAATCTCAGTGATAGTCTTATCAGTATCGGTTTTTGGGGGAATCTCGATTTTGAGAAACCTCAGGTCCACAATTTTCAGTTTTTATTTGCAAAGACAATCGCCATAGTAGTTTACGAAAGAGATTTCCATTTGCTTCTTATCCTGGTAGATGGATCCGTCGAGGAGCAGGGGGAGAGGGAGGGTTGGTAGGTGGGGGGTTATGAAAAATCCTGGTACAGATAATTCAGGAGTTATTTATAACTTTCGATGAATTTTCATAAAATCTAATTTTAGTCGAATTCTTATACCTGATCAATGATTTGCACGTGTGAATTTTGTGAAAGGCAAAAAAAAAGGGGTAAGGGGTAAATTATGCTTTTTTTTTGGAAATTCTTGGTACGCGTTCTATTCGAGAATCGTGAGGGGTGTGTAAAGTTTTACGAGGGTGCGGTCGCCGTTTGTAGGGATTTCATGGTAATTTTTTTTTTGGTCACGTAAATTGATACCGAATATTCCCTAGGAATGAAAATGAAATTTTCTCTCCTCGCCCTTTATTATGGAACAGTCGCTGTTTCTCTGCGCAATTAGTCCGTATTATTAAATTGGCAAAGTTTATTTCCGTATTATAACGTTCGGCCGGCTGCCGGCGCACCCAGTACATATACAGTGTTACCAATCTCGACGTTATCAAATCGCTTCTACACTCGCCTAAGGGTTGAGAAACTCTCGGGCGATACCAAAACGATACGATACACGCCGGAAACCCGGCAACTGCCGCAACCAGGAAACTTCCGCTATTCCTCTTTCGCAAGAGTTTTTTACCTTCTTGATGTGGTCGCACTGTGCTTCAGCAGGTTACGATGAATTCAGTCTGCCGAAAGTTTCACGATTTCGAAACTCCGTGAAAATGTAAAATGCCATTCTCATGCAGTTTCAACCCCTTTACCGTTACCCTCCGTGTTGTGAATTTTCCTACTATTCTCCTGTCGCTCTCTGAAAACTATACCATTAAGTTTCACGATAGTACCTAACCTCATGACTTTTAGGTACACGAAGGAACTTCAGTCGGTTACACTAAAAGTCCGAAATTTCCATATTAAATAGAATGAACAAAAAAAAATAGACAATGCGAGTCTCGATTAAAATATGCTGATACGTAACATAATAAAGTAGCAATGCATAAGAGCATAGATAGGACAAAGGACGCAGTTTAAATCCGTTGGAAGCATAGTCGACGTATGCGTAGCTATGTATATGCTTGAAAGAACTGGCATAAAAAGAGTGAGGGTTGTTTTAGCTAAGGGTGATAAAACGAGGAAAGGGGTAGTAGAGGGTCGTAGCTCATGTATAGGTAGATATATTCGTGCGTGCAGAAAGGGCTGGGATCCGATGCTGATATGTCTCCTAAATCGCGTACACAATGGGAACCGCTGTGGGGATACCGAACAGAAGGATGGGTGCCATATTCAGTCGGAACAAGTTAATCGGCCTGGCATAAAAGGGGTTCCTTGGAGTGGGTTGGAGGACGCTCTAGAGAAATAGAGGAACGGAGGCTAAAGGGGAGTTGATTATTTAACAGAGTGATCGCGACACTCTTTGTGTTCCTCTGCACGGCCCGATGAATCCATTCATGAAACGACGCTGGAGATCAGACACGTGGATTTTGCCATTTCGCAGGGGCGAGCGTCTTTCTTGTACTGGATGCTTTGACGTTATATTTATTACGTACTGTCAGTTTGAAAGATAGACACTTCACGTAGGAGCCTATTATTAGTAGGAGGGATCAGTCATTTTGTATGAAGGTTCATTAATTATTGACACAGGTAAATTGTAGATTAGCCAGAGAAATAAATAAGAAAATGTTAAAAATTATTTTTTATAATTTTTTTTTGGATTTTACATATTTTTGAAATATACAATATTTATACCTGTATTTTTGTAGGTAAATGCATATTCTGAGTATTAAAATTTATCTCCATGGAATTACTCTAAGGGTGTTTTACTAATAGTGAGTACAGTTCTGTTTCGCTATTCTAAAGTATCAACCCCTATTTAATAAGTGGGGGTCGTTTCTCACCCCATATAAGTACCTGTATTTTTTTTAACCACCCAACTAGTAGAATCTAAAAGGGACATGAACACATGCACGGTATGATAGTCAATAATAATAGTTAACTGCACCGTGAGACTCTTTTCAAAGCCTCCCTTTGAAAGAGTGTACAAGAAAGGGTAGGTTTAGCCACGTTCGAACAATACGTGTCAGAAGGTACGTCATTTTCAATTTATCATTACGATTCGTTTCAATTATGAACTATAAATTCTTCTTATTCGTTAACAATATTATTTTGTTTTTCAGACAAAGAAAACACCATTTTTTTATCACCAGATGAACAGCACTAAGGGTAGCGAGAGGCTGGAAAAGGTAGAAAAACCTTTTCTTGGATTCAAGTATCATTAACAATACGATAACCTTCGACAATTAAGGGAGCCAAGCTGTATAACAATTAGGGGCTGATTCCCGTAGCTTAGGGGTGGCTTACGGGGGTCGGCAATGGCGATCGTCAAAGTAGAATACAGTAACAGGCGCATGGTCGACGCGAAATAAAATAACAAGGGCAATGCTTAATTACGCTTTGGAAGTCTTCTGTAAACATAAAAGGAGATTCAAGGACGAGGTACAGGGAATTTAGGGCGTTCAGAAGATCGTTTGTAGGAGGCAGTTGGTATTTCCGAAACTTGCTAATATCTACCTAACCGTTAAATGAATGGGGCTGCGTCCTCCTTATTTTCACTGGCTATTTAAGTCTTCAGTTCATTTCGGCTTAATTAAGCCACGACGAAATAAGTAGGTACTGAGTATAATATCACGTAATTTTCGTTAGCACTATACATCTACTACCAACCCTAGGTCAATATTAGTGTGTGATAATACAGGCTGTCTAGGGAATTTTCCGGATCATCATTGGTTACTAAGCCAGCCTGCTATACAGTGTGCTTAGTACGTGCACCCCTATTGTTTGACGTGAAAGCTTATGAGACCTTAGGTTCCTAACAGCTGATAGTAACGATTAGAAGAAAAGTCAAAACAGTTTGCGAAAGGGTTGATTCACCCGGAAGTAGAATATTATACAGTGTGTATGGCAGAGGCGTCGTAGCAGGGGATTATAATTTTGCGAGAAGCCATTCCGTAGGAGCGAAGGCTTTTTACAACGTTATTAGGAAAGGGAGCCAATTGGCAGCCATGGAAAGTTCCAATATAGTCTGGAAGGAGGCAACTTGGTAAGTGCCACTTTAAAAATTAACACCACGAAAATTATGTGCTTTTTATAAGAGACCGTGGCGGCCATCTTACATAAGTGCCTTATTACTAATATATATACTATTATCTAACCTAGATAGTGGACTAATAGGAAACTTCGATTTTATGTCCCTTACATTTTACATTGAATATATAGATATACCAGTCTCCTTGATATTCTGATCTCTTTCCCATCTGACAATTATCAGCCTCCCGTAATACGTTTATTTGCATAATCACTGCTCTAATTAAAATCTCAGATTTCTAAAACATACAACTTTTCACGCAGCAACGTCTTCGCAGAGATTATATTCGTCGTTAGCTTTTCGAAATCGTCTTACCAAACACCACGTAGCGAGTGTAACGAGAAGTAAGAAAGGAGCGAAAAAATATGTAGAAACAGACGGAAAAACGAAAGAAAGGTTAGTGAATCGCGGGCAGATTCTGTCGTCACTCGAGAACCGTTATTTCGGGGTTTTAGCTCGAAGATGGATCGGCAAACGTTCTGGGCGTGGATGACGTCGTATTTCTATGCGACATCTGCCTCGCGCGTTATATAATCAGCCGGGATTCCCACGGGTATCAGGTTATACGCGGCTTTCACTCGATTTTCCCTATCGCTCTGAAACCTAACCTAACCTCAATCTCTTGCTATCTCTCTCTCTCTCTCTCTCTCTCTCTCTCTCTTTACTTTCCCCATAGAGTTTCTTGCTTTGTCATTCACTTCTTCTCTCCCTTCCTCCCTCTACTTCACCTCCTACTCTTCTCTGTATATCTATCCACGGCTGTAAACATGCGAAAAGCTCGCGAAAAGCACTTCCACTATTTCATAAGCTCGTGCATTTCACTCGAGAAAGCCTTTGGGCTACGAGCGTCCATCACGTTTCAGGAGGGTTAAGGGAGTGTATGGTGTACGTGAAGAAATGGATAATAAAAAGAAGAGGGACGGTTAGGTAAATATGAAATAAATAGAAAGAGAGATAGGCACATGGCTGTAACGAACCTCTGCGATTCCCCAGTGATGAGACGTCGCGACGCTACTCGACGAACGGCATTACCCATAATTCCCAGTGCAACATATCCTCTCAGCCACGAGTAACTCGTGTATCATCGTATCAACTTGCTTTATCTCTGGGTGGAATATTTTTGGTATTTAATTATTTAGATAGTAATTGTGTCAGTTAAACGGTTAACGAGACATAAGCAATGGGCGTTTATATGGATCTCATATATGTTATTGTAAAATTTTGTATACTTTAGTGGAGAAAAATTCATAAAGCAGAAGCAACGAAATTCGATGTGAATTCTTTCTTGAATTTTCCGGCTGTTTCTAACGACGAGACTTTTCAATTCCTATGAAGGAATCTTCGTGCTTCTTTTTCTTTTCAAATCCTTTCATCCTCTTGCGACTCTGTCTAGTGCGGAAAGTGTCACGTTCATTGCCTAAGGGCAGGGTGCTTGGGGGTGGGTTGGTTGGGTATTCTATAGCGAGTTTATCCGGAACCGGACTGACTACTACTGGAAACAAAGAAGAACACACGTGTGCGAGAAACTTCGTCCTTTATTGTGGCATTCGCTACAGGAAATTAACAGTCTGAGTACTCAGGACTCTGTTCTAGATAATATGAATAGATCGTTTTTTTTGAAAGTTAATCTAGGCTTTGTCTTGGTTGATTGTAGTATATTTGCAGTATTCATACATGAATACTATGCTTGTGCAAGACTCAGATTTATGATGAACTATACATGGAAAGGGGCAATACGTTCGAGCAATATACTGGGTGGGACGAAAATCGTGGTGCAACCGGAAAGGAGGTGATTTCTCGTGGAGAAATAAGTCGAAATGGCAAAATAAATTTTTTTCTCTACGAGGCTTCGTTTTGAAGAAAATCAAATTTGAAAATCAAACGTGTACGCATGTACTTGATTAATACTCGAATTGAGGGATTTCGTTAGAGACATTGTTTTCTTTTGTATTTGTATACGTCACGTAGTCCAGGTATTTTCAAAATTAAAGGTTCAGGCCATGCTAGACGCAGCTTGTGCTTCTCTGATTGTGAGTCGAGTAGCACAACTTTTTGTGCCACGAGGTCGAAATTTTTAAAAATTCGTAAATTAACAAAATTAATTCTTTTCAAGATTTAAGTATCAGTTGAATCTTTTCAGAGGATCTTATGTCACGATGTTACTCGTAGATACAGATACGACAGAAAATCTGTAGCGAGCTACGCAAGTCGAGCTTTAGTCAAGTGCACGCGTACTGGACCAATTTTTGGTCCAGTGTTAATCTAAAATAATCAAAGTGATCTAAAATTTAGATTTACAATTCCACGAAGAATTATTCTGTTTTCGATCGTATCACGATTTTCGCTCCACCCTGTGTAATAAGATTTATTTATTCTTTCGAGGAGGGAATTTTTCCAATTTTTCGGAATGTCAACACGAGACGTAAGTATACCGCAGGAAGTAGTATAAAATGCACAGAGATGCAAAAGGAGGAAGTTGAAAGTTTTAAGGCCCCGGAAATATGGGCCGACGCGTTAAATGGACTGCGATTTACGGTGTAGGATCGTAAAGCTTTGCATCTCGACCCAGCTGATAATTTCGCGGCTCATAAAACTAGCCGGTGCTAACTCGAAAATTCACGGAAACTCCGTTGACCCACGTAGTACGTATAGGGGTTGAGTCCCCGGTTAAGCGTCTAACCCTTTGGCGCCCTTTTTACGAGTCGAGCATAAAGACTTTTGGAAATATATATAATTTTATCAAGTTTTGGGCAACGGCCGTAGTACTAAGGTATAATACGTAGTTCCCCATTGTCGCTGCTAGTATTTCTCATGGGCTTTTGTTTGACTTTTATTCTCACCGATCGACCTGGTCGCTTTTCTCGGAACGTGAATAGTCATCCCCATCGGTTTTCCATAAAGACAGAAATCGTCGTTAAGATCGACTTGGCGTACTCGTAAAGTGGAACTTTTCCAAGCGGAAGGGGATAAAAGAGAAGCGAGAAAATGTAGGAAGAAGAAAAAAAGGGAAAAAGAGTAATTGCCAGTCAGACACCATAGATTAGGTACGCTGGAGAAATTCGAAATCGATCCGCGAAAGACAGAGGAATTTTCTTTCTTGGGATTCGATTGGATAAAGAAACGATTCACATTACGGGGTGAACCTTGGCATATAATCTTGAATTCGCGAAAGGAGTCATGTAGGAAAAATATTTTCGTCTGTGAGCCGCACGTCATGCATCACGCGAGAACCATTTTCGCAAAAAGTCAATATTTACTGAGATAACACTTTTCGACGACCCTACGACTTTCGCGAGGGATAATCATTTATAAGAGTCAACATACCCCTGTATAGGCGGAAACAGGGTGTGCATCGTGTGCAAAGCTTCAACCTGCGGAAAATGATCTAAATTTTGTAGCATTTTAACATTCAAAATATTAAGAGTTGTTTTCTCAATTGAATTATTAGTTTGTTACACCGAGAAGCTACTTTTTACGATATTCTATTCGACAGCAAACTCACCCTAATAAGTGACATGGATTAAATTTATTGAACTATTTCACCAGATCACCAAATTTGCCGAAATTTTATATTGAATTTATTCATACATGCTTGCTTCCTTATTCGATGCCTTTCAATGTAAGTTTCAACCAAGAAATACAAAAGCAATCACCTCAAAGCATATTTCCTATTTGAAATATACTGCGCGCCACATTAACGGAAAGGACGTCTAACGTGACGAAATGTGTTCGTTTGCAAAGTCAACGATTATTATGATTTCGAGTAATAAAATTTATTTTAAAAGTATGCAAAACTTTAGCTAACTTGCTACTTCGTTATTATGTGTAGACGGGAACACGTTTTATTAATTATTCATTTTACAATTTAGAATTACTCTTAGGTCCGCCAGATTCACCGTATCGCCCTTGCTATTTCTTTGCGATCTATAGAATAAAATAAACTGAAGCCTATGCAGGTTTGCACCTCACGTATGCAGGGAACGTGGAGGAGTGAAATTAGCGGTGTATGAAATCAGAAACCTTTACTCGATATTGTGAGGATTTGCGTTGGCGGAATTGCGAGTAGAAATCGCGGAACAATTCCGCGGATCGGCGCCTAGGATCCTTTTGTTAACATTCTCGAAATTCGCTGGGGTTAGAGATTCCACATTGGGAGGGTTGGATGATGGCGTTTCTGGATTGGAGGAACGCCGTGGGAAAGGGACGCCTAAAGGCACGTAAAAGATGACGCCGATAGGTCTGATATTAAACCGTGAGCGTCGCGACGAGCTGAGACGAAAGAAAGGCAAAGGGTGAATCGAATCCTTTGATATCAAATGGCGGAGATAAGACAGGCAAGCTGCTATAAGATTGATACACGCGTGCCTGACTCTTATTTCCAGAACCTTTTCTTCAATCCCCAGTCAAAAAGAATGTTTAACGACGTCTGCAATCCGATGTCATTACATTTTGTACACGGTTGTTGCACAATCGTTATTTAAACGTGCCATTGTGTTTTTTCTCTTTATTTTATCCAATATAAAAATTCCTCAACCATATACCAGTATCTTTCTGCAGTCACCGGTTGTTTCCTTTATTGTCAATTCTCTTTGGATTTATATATTTCTTTTTTTTTTTTACTTCAAAGTAGACAAATTCCCAAAATTATGAGCATTGGGGTAAAAGAGGCCTTTGCCCAATTTTAGGGAATTTTATATGGATCCTTGTTCAACAAATCGAGTAAAAGCCTGGTCAAAAGATTAATACAATGGCGGGTAGAGAAATGGGGTGAGAATGTAGGTGGCAAACGAGAGAGTGGTTAGGATCAAAGGACGTGATTTCTGGGTGCGAGGGTAAGGGTTGGGCTGCCCTCGTCCTGTTCGACCAATCTGCGAGAGCGAGAGGCAACGCTCTTCCTATATCCTTACGTTTGAGCGAGCATCTCCTTGCTGTGTGGGTGTCCTGTGTTTCTTTTTTTTTATTATCTCAAAGGATGCTTGACGCGCCAGGATAATATTACAAAGGATAATCATTATTCTTTCTGTGAAATGTCGAGTCGAAATGTTCAAAGGTATCTGAAAAGGATCCCTTTTTTCAAAAATTCATATTCCCGAACGACTAATTTCAAGCACGTTCCGGCAGCTTTACATGTTTGGGAAGCTGGCTTTTCGAGAAAATGACGATTCGTTTAGATAACGTTAGGAAAGTTGGTCATTCGGGAATCTGAACCTTTGGGAAAGAGAATTGGAAATCGGGAAAATAACTTTGTGGGCGAATAACGACACGGGGATATAAGCATTGGAGAAATTGATAGGGACGTCCTCTGAAATTCTGATAATTTCGAAGATATCATCAGAATGACATCAGAATGTTGACTTGTCAACAATTAATTTAATCGTATTTTCAGATAAATTATTTTATTACATATTTTCAAAGTGCTAATAATTTTTTTTTTGGTAAAATTAGTGAACTAACATCGTAGTTAATATTTATTGATGTCGTTTGAAGATTAACAGAATGAAAAGCGAAATATAAAAATATCCGAGTCAAGTACATAAATGTGAAATAATTTTTTATTTTTTCAGCCTTTCAGTTATCAATAATCATATAATCATATCATACCGTATCATATAATCATATCAGGCCCCCAGTCGATTTGATGATCAACAGGTTCGAGTACATCGTTATTGTTTATAGAATCAGTCAAGGGTTCTGCAAATTGATAAAAAGATAATTACAAAAGCCTTAGAGAAGCGATCGTCCAACGTCTAGTATTTTTTGTTACTTTCCTAAGATTTTAATCAGATCTGTTATTGCTTCGTTGTTATCAACTGGAAAAGTTCAATTTTGATAATTAAAAAAAAATTAATATCCATATATTATCATTATTCAGACAAATCGCCCAATGATTTACACGAATAATTTATTCATAACATATGACACGATTTTTTATTAAAATAAAAATTTTAGTCGCGTAATAATTCGTCAATTTTCTAATTCACTGTCAAATGCAGCTGTCTACGTGCCAATTAACTATTCAATCTTCATAAGTGTGTTATACCAGTCGAGGATGTTTCCAATTCCTAAAAAGACTCGACACAATAGGAGCGATCAGGTGATGAAATTTTCCAGTGTATTTTAGCGGACGGTAAAATATTGAGAATACGTAAGAAAGAAAGAATAAAAGAGGTAAAATTCTCGGTAGGACAAATAACCTTACGTAAGTTGTTGTTAGTCGACGATACGTGGGTTCTTTGTTTTTTGATAAGGACACTGATATAAATACTTTACCGAGTCTGCTGGGGAGCAGTGACTCGCAGATTCGTTTGTGAAAAGCATCGTAATCGTAATCGACATAAGTAATACAGAAACACCGTTGAAAAATATATCAGGGATTAAAAATTAAAAATGGCTCGACTCACGATTCTCTTGGTACTTTGTTTCTTGATGGGAATTTGCATCGCGGGAAATGACTTGACTCTGGGCAGTCGCGAGGAAGGCGACGCTCTCGTGGCAAGCAGACGTCTTTACAGAGTAAGAAATTTGGAATAATAAAAAATGGATAAAAATAATTTTTTTTAGCATAATCGCACGAATTATGATTACGCTTTATGGATTTGCTACTGTAAAAAAATTAATTATGCGAAATACCCAATTTGAAATTCGGCGCTCCAGACGTGCATAAACAATATTGTTCCATCTGCATCCAGAATTTCGTTCTCTCTGTAAATTTCAACCTGATCGGCTCAATGGTTCGTTCGCAATTTCCCTCGCAAGAATATACGCGTGGCGGCAGATCGAGCATAGAATAATCTGGAATGCGCGAAAGCGCTTTATTGTACCCATAAATGTTGCTGTACCATCCGCGTGAGAAACTTGATTTTCCCGTAAATTTTGAACCCCGTTCGTTCAACGTTTCATCCGGAATGTAACCCACGAAAAATTGCGTGCATGTACGCACGCACGCATATCCATACACACGCAATCCTTTTTTTCCTATAAAATGTATAATACGCTTTTATATGTTAGATACAGTCACACATAAAAGTATAAAAACAATGAACAAAATCTTATTTTTTATCAATTTACATTTTCTTTTTGCTATATTAAACAGCCCGCTGTACCTGGCAAGGTTATGGTTGCCAAGTCTGGATTCAATTTGGTCGGCAGAATAACTGCAATATCTGCAGTGAATGCAGCTGGATCGGATGCAACGATTTCAATACTCAAGGGCGGCATCGGGAACAGTAGTGTCGTCGTAGCGGGAATTGGTGCACCTGGTACCGGATTGGACGTGCAATTAGATATTTACGCCATAGCGTACGTAGTAAGCACGACTGAGGTGGATGAAGTTGAATCTGCTCCAACTGAAACGTCAATCGACGAGACAGAATTACCATAGGTAATAAAGAATGTATTGTGAAATTTCTGTACGATTGCTGGTACAAGAAAAATTCATTGAAATATACATTTCTGTACGATTACTAGTACTAGAAAAATGTATTAGAATATTATAAAAATGTCTGCATGATAATTTTGAGTTTCTCTTATTCTGCAATTCTAATACCCAAGATCTCCGTTAGAAAATTAATAAAAAAAAAAAGTATTAGAGGGATTAGAATCGCATTCGGGGAAATGCGTACGTAACGCGTGCGTAAGCTTACGCGTAACCGTGCAAGTTGACAGGTAAATGTCGGAATTACAGATACGAGCTAGCGTGGTCGTAATAGCTGCAATCACTTTGGTATCTCGAAATGCGTATGTGAATTTAGTATATATATATATATATATATATATATGTGTATATTGCACGCCACGCTTTACGCAATGTCCCGCCTGAATTATTCAAGAAATTACTCTGATTTACTTGAAAATGCATTTCATATTCCGTAAGTATGATTTAAATTAAATAATTATTAAAATTAATTATTGCTTTGCTAATCCGTTTAGTATGCATCAAATTACCCATTTTTCTTAACGGTAAAAGTATTACATTTTTTTATTTTGAATTAAGGTACAAATATTAGTTTCCTTCCTTCCCTCCTTATTTCGTATCCTTTTCAGTACTTTTTCAGTTTACATAACATATATGTGTAGTTATATGTATGTATGTACATATATTGTACATATAGGTATATGTGTATATATGTGAGTACTTTGTGTGTCTGTCGATTTTATCTGTACTCTTGGGTGTGTGTGTATCTGCCTTATAACGAGGCGACGGAAGTGGAACGGCGGAGCGAAAATTTCCGTTGCTGCTTAACGAGACACGTTCGAGCTCAGCTTCGCGTAGAAAATCCAATTTTCCAGTGGACCATTGCGGGTGCGATCGCTTCTTATGAATTTTTCGCTTTCCCATTAACGTGCGCTGGGAAAAGGAGGTGGGACGCTTCTTTCCCTTCCTGTATGTTAGAGGGAGAGAGAGAGAGAGAGAGAGATTCAGAGCGAGTAAGGGGTGAAACGAAAGGGACGGAGAAAGTGGCAAAATAAAGTGGAGGGTGTGGTGGAAAAAGGGGACGAAAGGGAACAAAGGTGAAACCGTTAACGTTGTCGTCGATTTATTTGAGTTTTTAACGATTTCCTTTGTTTCGTACCACGTGACCTCGCGATTTCACGTCATTTCCAGCAATTTTACGCGACGCTGCTTTTACTCTTTACTCTTTACGTTCCGACTTTTCACTGAGCGTGCGGCGTTTAACGCCTTTTCTCACACTGACGTTTCCATTTCCCATCGAATCAAAATCCCGGTTTTCCTCCTTCCTCTTATTTCGTTTCATTTTCATGTCCAATTTTTTAATTTTCTTTCCTTCCCTTATTTCTTTCGTTCGCACGCTCGACGTTAATTTCTTCGCCTCTCGCTTGCAGCGGGCAAGCGATTTTGTTTTTTCTTTTTTTTTTTTTTTTCATATTTCTGTCATCAACGAAAGTTTCTGACGGTTAATTTTTCGAGCACAATTTTTCTGTGTGTTCATTTATTCTCCATTCATACATTCCTTTTGTACGTATTTTACGTGCACGCTTTGTCAATCCTTTCTGATCTGCGTTTCTCATTAATCGTTTTCTATATTAAAATAGAGCGTCCTGGGCAATCGTTTTATCTGGCAGTTCGTTTGCAAAATTTTAGACTGGAGTGCAGTGCGAAAATAGCGACTCTTCGATTTCACGTTGTAACTGTGAAATTTGCTCGTGCCAGACGAGTGGAGCGAATCGCGAAATCGACGCTCGCGACAGAAATGCGTTTTACGCTCTGCCGAATTTTCCCCGTGTCACTCTTTTAATTCACCATTAACACCTGCCAGCCGGAAAACAATCTAACTGATTGTCTCTCACAGATCGATTATACACATCGTTACCCATTGATATTGCCAAATTGATAATCAGCTATTAAATGTGTAAATTAATTGACCTCTTAATAAATTACTTCGCGTTTCACGTGACACCATGAATATACATGTGGTTATTAAATATGATATAAATTTGCGAAGAAAAAAAAAAAAAAGTCACTTTTTATCACTACGATTTAAACATATAGACACTTGTTTTTAATGTTCTATCGATCGGCTGTGCCCGTTATTGGTACGATTAAACGAAGGAGAGCCATAAAAGGCGGTTGTAAATTTTCGTGTAAAAAAAAATTAATTGAAAAACAATAAAGCAAAATTACTGCAGTTACCACCTGCGTCACGGTGTAATAATGCGAAATTGATAATAGCCAAGAGATGCAAACAGTTTCATTTTTGCGCGTGCAATTAAGGGCACCGCGAGCAACGGACGGCGGAAGCAAAACTTCCTCTCGTGGGCTAATAGGAGTTTTTGCCAGTTTCTTAGTTTCTTTTTTTTCCGCGAATCTGCGAGGAGCCAGTGGTATTGCAAAAAAGTCAGTAAGGCGCTAAGAGAGGATCGCAGGTTCAAGGAAGGAACAAAGGGAGAAGAGAACTAAAGTCGAGCACGTGGCGTCGTTAGCAGAAAATTGGCTCTTAATACCTGTACGGGTTCGCAGATAATATCTTACGAAGAGAATCGTTACGAGAATTGCAATGTGAAGAAAAATTTCTTCCACTTCGTTTATTGCCACATTTTTTTTTCTTCGTCTCCTTCGAAGAAACTATTCTTGATATTACAGGATATTATGTTCTGCTTCGTTATCAGTAAATTCTGTACGACTTCAACATTTTGTTAACAATCCATCATATTTAGGGACACGTTTATTCCATGGAAGCGTCCATATATGTACGATATTAATATTCCACTCGACAGTATTAATATTAATGATAAGAATTCCGACAGCCTGTATTAATTTCCGGGTTAATGGACCTTTGGAAAATTTACGATGGCTTTGGGAACGCGCACTCGTCCGCGTCCCATACAATTTTAACGAGCGCAAATCATCGCTGTTTTAGTAAGAACTTCGGTTCTCCGGAAGTCAAAAATGTAGGTACATTCATCATAAAAAGTATAACTGCCACCGTATCAAACATACCACGATAATAATTTGCTCCTATATGTATTATCATTCGAAAGAAATGAACTGGCGTTGTGATAAAAATTAATATCGAATAATTCATACCAATGAAAAAGTTCCACGCTTGAATATTGACATCGATTCAATAAGTTTGATCGATACGATTGATCCTATCGATAAATAAATTCTCAAATGTCCGCAGTCTATCGTATAATAATTTTTGTTCCGACAGCCTTGGCTATCGTTAGTGCCAAGTCGGTAATCATACGCCGCTGCCTTCACGCCATGGACAAGCCAGAGACCGATCCCCGACGATTCGGACGGCCGGTATAATTATATGTCTCGCTTCCCTTACCTAACCTTCCCATTCTTTTAGCGCTCTCGCTTCTGACTCTTCCACTGCTTCACTCTACGAGTCTACCTGTTCGAGGCTTCTTTCTTCGTCCTACGCCTCCTTTGGTTATGTTACGTCAGTCTCGCCTACTCGCTACTCCTTCGATCGGTCTCGTTAAGCGAATCTCGTATACGCGCAAACACCTGCCTGATTATTAATAATTTGCCGAATTTACCGAGATCTTTCATTACAGACCCCACGACCACTTATTTCGATCCTGATGCCGGATCGAGTAGTAATCACCGCTGCCTTTCGAACCTTTACAGCTGCTGGGGTATAGTTGAAAATAGATCACGGGTAGTTGGTACGTGTGATTTTTCTTTGGAAATTTTTCTTTATTTTTAATGTATTATTTTCTCTGTCATTTTTAACCCTCTGCCTGTAACGGACGTATGTATGAGCGAGGGGCACGCGTGTCACGTATATATGTATTGTACATGTGCACCCTGAAAAAAATATTTCTATCGCTACGATTCAAGTGAACGTTGGTTTCTAAGGGCTTTTTGGGTCGCTGAATCCAAATCTGAAGTCCAAATTTACGAATTCAAAGTGACGGTGACAATGTGGTTATCGTAAATCCAAAAAATCCTGTGATTTCAATGACGATTGGTTCCCTTGGATTTTTGAAGTCTCCGAACTCGTATCTGATATTTAAATTGTATAATGTAAGATGGAAAATAAGAACTTTTTTATCATATCACATCTTCGGGATTTGTATTTTTGATTACCGTTTGGAAATTAAAGTGTTTCAGATATACAAATCCCACTTAGATCAATGCAAAACGACTGAATTTATGAATTTTCAGCCGTCATATTATTTTCATCATTTTGATTCGCATACAAATTTGGGTTGAAGGACCCAAAAATACCCTTTCGATCTTTTGATTAAATCTTCAGTTGAGAACATGTTTGGTAGAAAAAAATTCAAGCAGCCATGACAGGCAAAGGGTTAACGATGGTATAGTTATAAATATACTATTGGACAGCAGCCTCATATGGAGTATCGATATTTAAGGTCGCGCGGGTTTCTACGATTTTCAGAGTCAAAAGGGTTTATGGGACAGTTTTACGGTGTTATTGGTTCTTGGAGGAGATTTGGAATGGAAAATTGTAGGGAATAAGGAGCGGAGTGCGCACACGTGGTATGATGAAAGGTTGTGGTAAAGGGATGAGTGTAGTCAGAGAGAGCCACGTGGAATTCTCATCCCGTGTTATATAGGAGAGTCACGTAGATAGTTAGTCAGCTAAGGAGCGTCTTGTTAGCAGATGGTAATCGTGTAGGATGGCTTTGCAGCTCTGTAATTAATAATTAGAGTATAATTACTTAGACAGGTAGGAGCGTTTCGCTCTTTCGTATATTGACAAGACGATTTATGATGAACGCACGTGAGAAATTGTTACACGAGGGAAATTTTGAAAAAAAATTATATTACACAGATAGCGAACGTCCACGTTCTGTTTCGGAATTTAATATTCCATCGAATGGATGGAGCTTGGATTTATATCTAGAAATGACACTTTGATCACACTTGACGAAGAAACACGTGGTACTGGCTATAGGAAAAATCAAACGGGATTGATGATCCTCAATAATTCCTGCTAGGGTGATGTAACGGACTATCGCAAAACCGTATCGTGAAGAAATGATCACTTCAGGAGTTCTGGTATATTAAGGTACGTAATGTTAGGGTAAAAAAAAAAAATCGAAAAAAAAGATATATAAAGGGAAGACGATAAGGGGTAGATCGTAGATAGATAGAGGGTAGCGACAGTCGTATTCCAGTAAAATTCTCAAATCGAGGGGCCATCTTCTTACGGATAACGATGTAAAGAAGCTAACTGTAGCTACGTATGAGACGTTTGAAGGGGTGCGAATTTTCAGAATTGTCACTAGTACTTTTCTAGGGATTTTATTTTCTGTCTGCTTCCCCACTCGCACCTGCTGCTGTTGGCAATGGTCGAATCTCTTTGATGCTCGACGTCGACTGCTGTTTCCTTTATTATACGTGTAGACCTCAGCTAACCTCGAGAGCTCCTGTTCTGCTCTCCATGGAGTCTTCTCACTCCTCCCCCTCCCCCTCCCCCTCCCCCCTCTCTCTGTTCAGCAGCAGCAGAAGCCTCAGAGGATGCTGAAGGAACATTCCTTGGGACAAAGGTAGAAACGAGCCAGGACATCTGCCTATGTAAGTATGTATAGTAGATACGTTACTACGCCATCTTTTTTCCTTTTTCATCAACTTGAGATGCCGCATCTACTCGTGTCTTTCATTCAGACTTTATTCAACCTTTTCTACGTCTTGTTATGTTTCTCGTTGCTTTTTTTCTTTCCCTGTTACTGCTCTCATTCGAGTTTTCCGGAAAATGAGAAACGTACAGGTAGAAGTTGCAGCTGAGAATTGCTATAAAGCTGGAAAACATTGTTTCGATTTTCTCTTGTACCTCCTTATACTGCCTTTTCACGACGCTCATTTTATTTCAGATTCTTTAACCTTCTTCTTTCTACGACGTTTTTCATGTCTGCCAACATTCTTTGTTCCGACGGTACGCAGAACGCCTTGATGAACTGCAGACGTAACAAAGGGATTAGACGGGATTCAAAGGTATGACAATTTCATGAAACTGTTTTAATAATTTGAAACAAAAAGTTGTTTCAGCCAGCCGATACAACTTTTTGAAAAATAAATGGAATCTCTTGGGGAGGCTTTATGAAACAGGGTGTACTATAGTGTGAGAGATCCTAAGGACTCGATTAATTAGTAAAAGTGTTTAATTGGTCACGAGGGTCTTAATGAATGATCGTCGCACACCTTCTCGTTCTTTCTTCAAGACTTATTTCAGTCTTCTTTAACGACTCCCACAGTTCATACAGTCTCTGTAAGAAATCTTTCAAAGTCTATATTAAGAAGAAACCGTACTGAGACTTTTTCACGTATGATTCATTCACACGTACAATGACTCGAAGCGAAGAAATTTCGCATCTAAAAATCAAAGCACATAAACCACTATCATTAAATGCATTGACTTGATCTAAGCCTTCCGACGAAATCTCGGTGTCTGCAGAGCCCGATTTTGCTTGTCCATCCACACGTACAAAAGTCATTACGGGTTCCCCTTATAGTCGACGGCATAAATATAATTAATGGTAACAAGTAAAGGACAATAAAGTTCAACGAGGCCATTTAAAAAATACAATCTAGCCAAATGCAGTCTGCTATATATATATATATATATATATATATATTCAATGACATATTTACATGCTTAAATACAAATATATTCTCTGGTACAGGCAACTACAAAAATTCATTTTCCTCGATTGTACACGCACCGTGTACTCGTATTGCGCCATAAACTCTTGTCCTTGCTAATTTTGTAAATCCCTACAATTTTACTTACTGCATATATTATTATGCTGCCGTTGACAATACAAGCCTGGCTCAGTTATCGAGTTAATTGTTCAAGGCTATATCGTTAAGACGGTCGTCGGACTTCCTTGACGAACTGACGAGGGCATTGAAAATGGAAAGTCAAAGGGGCGTGAATTCCGCTGACGATTTTCTCTGTTCTATATACACCTCTAGCAAGCTATTCGTGGCAATTCCGTTCGTCGCACCCGCTCGCACACTTGGCGTGTCTCCGGGCTATTAATTAATTAATTAGTGTCGACAATTACGCCGTCTTGTCTAACGCTCAATGCACGGTAATTCCTTTCTCGTAATTATTCCGTGCATGATTGCGAAACCTCTCCCTCATACCTTCGTCCTCCGTCTTCTGCATTCCGTCTACGAACATCCCTTCGTTCGCGCCACACTCCCATAGGCAACCCCCTTATCTAAATATATTCCCATTTCCTCCATTTCTCTTCAGCCGCTCCTCTCCACCTTTCGACACCTTTGCACGGCACTGTCGTCCCTAATTAATTTCTAATTTGCTTATTCGCTGCATAGAAATTAAGTGGCCGTCGAGTTAAACTTACCAGACGTCATTGTATCGATACAGTATGTATACAGTCGCTTGAGATAAAGTTCCATTCGCATAATTAACCAAGATACCAATAGCCAAGAGACGACGATTAGGAAAGAGAGCTGATATAGCAAGAAAGGGTTAAAAATGCTCGCTTTTTTTTATAGTAGTCGTTTTTTAGTTTATTATAACGCAAAATTCTGTGGCAGAGATTTTTAACCCTCTCCTCTTTTTTTCTTCTTCTTTCTCTCAAGGGATGGACCAACAGACTGTAGTAATCTGTCAGTGTCTTTTTTCTTCTCTTTCTACTCTAGGACGGTAGGTAGGATACCTGTCGAGGAACTTTCGTGGGACCACTAATGAGCTACCAATTTCTCCGGGACCATCGACAAATTTATGGCAATTCGTTGCGCGCGGGTCACCGTGAATTTATGGCCGATCGGCATGAGAGAAGAAAGTGTCGGCCTCTGGGGAGCGGTCGGCGTACCGCGACTACTGACAGTACGACACTGAATCCAGTTGGCTCGTTTTAAAACTAACAAGGGCATAAAAGTCAAATCCCCAATTTATTTTAAACGCACCGCCATTAGGAGCTTAATGAGTCAATCTTGAGGTTTCCTCTCGGACTGGGTGTACACTGTCGTCTTTTCTTTTTCCCTTCGAAATACACCTCTGCTACCTCAAGCGAAGTGATTGATTTATTCGTAAAAAAAAAAAAAAAAAAAAAAATATGAAAAAACTATTACTACAATTTAAAGGGAAGTAAATGAGCAATATATTTACCGTACAAATAAATCATACGAGCGAATTATAATTGTAAGTTCCAATAGGCAGATATGCGCTTATATGCTACAGGCCAAAATAAGCATGATTACAATATTCAAAATGAATCCGCGATAACCGCTATGGCTGAGCATGACACTGTTTTGCATTAATCATAAAACGCAATAGGCGCTGGAATAGCATCGTAATACCAACCCTTGTATCATTTTAGGTTTAAACGTTCCCCAATGATTCGAGGACAAATAGTCAAAATAGTAACAGGGGTAACTGTGGAACAATACTATCTAGTGGCTCGCGGCCTAATCACGATAGCGATATCACGTTTAGCATGCAGTATCCATATCCCAAAACTTTTTGACGCACCCTTCATAAATTATCGCGGAGAAGACAGGGGGTGGGCCATGCTAATGGCTCCCATGTGAAATTACATATAACCAGTTTCCTCCAACCTTCCTTCCTTTTTCTCTCATAATTTTTTTTCCCCTTCATCGACCTGCTAGTCATTCCTGACAATGTCTCGCGCGCGTAACTTCACTGCCAGATATTTATGTAGCTTCGTATCTCTACTGGTAGAAACATACGATACACGTGTTAAAGGAAAAGAAAAAAAAAATAAGCCATCGAATCGTTAGACTTCATTCATTAGCCAGTTACAAGTCCGTTGGAGAATCGAAGGGAATTTTTCTCAGTTGGCAGTCTTGGTTTACCATTAACGAGTCGGAGCCCTTTAATCATCCACATCGTTCTGACTAGTCCAAATGTTCAGCGAACGAACCTCAGAAAACCAGTTGCTCATAATTTACCTATTATGGCGAACCGTATATTGGTACCGCGAGCCTCCAGCTACTATGAATAGTATTAACCTTCGTCCATATATCACGCGAGGAACGCGACAACGCTATACCTTCTGCCGTCTTCATGGAAACCGACCCTTCCGTTACCCTTTGGCAACCATTACCCTTATGTATCCTTTCACACCGCTAATCTCAATTTTCACGAGGTTTCGTCACATAGGGATAAATTAGGGGTGTACAATGGCCTCCTTTAGCGTTAGACGAACGTTGACCTCAAATACTCCATAAACAGTGACGGTACAATAAATCAGCTGTTTTTATTTTATACAGTCAAATTCATCAGTCTTACATTGCACAGTAGTCTCACTATATATCTATAGATACACCCAGACAAATTATTACTAGAGTAATGCTTAGTATTTGAACAAGAAATTCTATTACCTATGACAATATTTATCTTAAAATTGATCATTGCGATTGAACGTCTCGTTAGTTGGCTTTGTCAAAAAAACATATTATTCTTGTTCATTTTCCTAGTAATGGCAACTAGTCATTTTACTCGGTGCGTACAAGACTGCATACTCGCCACCATCTTTCAGCAGAGTCCAAGGTAAAGTTTAAATGCCTTCTCGTGAAATTCGAAGTGACGTGCAGCAGTTATAGTTTGCACGATTTTTCCATTTATATCTCACCGTGACGTTTTCCCAGGTGAGACGGACAGTTTAATTACTTAGCCACTTATAACCAGGGATTCCCAGAAGCTGAACTGCGTTCGTCGTTCATCCGCGATATTCCCCGTAGACGCGCTGTGTAAATTAATGTGAAAACGAGTGCCTCGCGCCATTGAGCTTTTACGTCTGACGGAAGTTGCGGATCGTTATGAGTGATGTATACTTCCTGCTTTTACCGTCCGTCAGGACAGTAACGGAGCGGTGGGGGTTAGGGTCTGTGTTTAATAATTCTAGTCAAACAGAATGTAGCACCGAGTCTTCCTCTAAGTACACGTATCGTGCTTATGGGATTTACGTAGATACAAAACGGTGTACCGATAGAGGAGAATGACGGTCTAGCAAATATAATGATTTAACACTGGCTGCCATACTTGTGGTAAGAACGAGCGATTTTCTACGGTGCTTGTACGTAGGATTTACGAGAATATATGCTTTGGTGAGCCTCGCAGGTGAGCCTCGGCCGCCACGAGATATCCCACAGGAACCCAAGGGGGCCGGGATGGGAAACGGGAATGGCACCAGGGACGGACGTGGACGAGGCTTGTTAGCGAGATACGAAGCTTGTGATCTGCACGAGAGCCGCCATGCTATCCTTGCGGTTCAAGCTACCCGATCATTGCCGTTCCCATCTCTTCCCTTCTCTTACTCTTGTCTTCGCTTCTCCTCCCTTCGTGTAAGTGTCTTATTAGCCACCCCTTTCGTGTGGCACGCCCGATAATCATTTGCGTGCAATGACTCTTGTCTTTCTCTGTCTCTATCCATTTAACCTCTGGTTCGCACTTGTTTTTATACTTGAAATTATTGCTGCATTAAATATTCTTGGTATTCTTGCTAGTGAATATTGACCTAATAAAAAAATTGATTATTCTTTTTTTTTTTAATTCTTAGGAATCAACATCGATATTAAATTCGTTGCGTTCGTCTAAACTGTTCCCATCGTCATTCGCTTGTTCCCAAGCTCGAAAAATCGATTCAATCCTTTTAGTTCTATTTTGTCGAAGCATTCAGCAGACTTAGCTCGGGGCGTCGCGACGCTTCTCTTATCGTTTTAACGGTTGGCAACGCCAGTGTCGCCACTAATAAATCAAGGGAATGGTACGCGATCTCGGTTAATGGGATGAATAAATGAACGAGGTCAAAATTGGCCTGGTGTGGAATGGACTCATAGCGAAGTAAAGGACCAATGACCGGAAAGTAACGCGAGAACGCGTAAAGAGATAAAAAGGAAGTAGAAAAGAGGCATCGGAGAAGAGGTACGTAAGATGGAACAGTTGGTTAAAGGGAAGCAGTGGGACCAAAAGAAAGAGGGTGAATCGGTTCGAGGTAGCAGAGATAAAAAAAGTAAAGCAAAAAAGAGAAAGAGGAGAGAGAAAATATAAGAAGATAGAGGAAGAAGAGGAGTAGAAATAAAAAAAAAGCATGTGCGATGGCAAAGGATGGCCAAGGAATGGAAGGTAGAGAAGCTGTTCGCGTCCGCGTGTACATAGCGTTTATGATTTTTGCAGACGAGCCTCTCGGTCTTCGCCATTTTCTCGTGTCTCGAGGTGTAAATAAGCGGTCGCCATGATTACACTTGATTACAGGGAGTCAGGAGCGTACAGCCATCAGTGCCGAATAGGATGGGATCCAGGGGTGTGTCAATAAATGGTCTGACACAAGGTGAAGTTGGATTTTTGTTGGGTTGATGATCTGCCAAAGAGAGAGGAAAAATAATACGTTGAAATTTGTCTGAAATATTTTTATGAATTTGGACTTTTCGAAATTTCAAGTAGGAAACTTACGAAGTATGTGGGTATTAGGGTTTTATTTTTAAGAGCAACGGTGTGTGTGAAATTCGAAAAATGTTTAATAACGAGTTCAAAATACGCGCCCACGTAATTCGTGTAGCCTGAAGGACTCTTCGGGTGTAGTCGAAGCTGAATATCATGGCGGTTTGGCTAACCAGAATTTAATAACGTTCCGATAGCCTCCGGGAAGTGTACAAGTATTCTCTGTATTACTTGGACGGTATGCGCGATTGGGAGTTTGGCTCGAGGCGGTTCTCTTCTTAGCTTTCTCAGCTTCCTTACTCTTACTCCTATTCTCTTTAGCATACTTACTCTTCTTTGTAATACTCACGCTAACCTTCCTATTATCGTGCTGCTTTCGTAAGACCGGCACCCCGCTACAGTATACTTTGAAGGTTCCAGGCGTTACGCTCCTGCAGCGCCCCCTTTTCTGCGATTATAGACGCTGGAAGCTTTTTTCGCAAGCACTTGTAGCTCGTCTACTCTACAAATTGCCGTGTAATTCTCTCTACTGGGCCACGTATATTTTTCCCGAAGCCTCTTTCGAGGAGAAGGTGAGAATGTCAGGAATGATGATGATAAATTCGCTACAATTTTACCATTTTTCACTAATGCTGTACACTGATGTTATTATCTGTGAATGTACATTGGTATTAACATTGGAATATATTCAGAATAAACTTTTAACAAAATTTCTATTTTTCCATCTCAACATTTCTCAAGAGTCGATTGACGCACATGAAAAATGTAGAGTCGGATTATAAATTTGAGGTTAGAATGAAGTCGAGTAGTAATTATTGAATGATCCAAGGAATAACAAAGTACTGAATGAAACGTATGAAACACAATAATTATTTATTATAAATTCGCAGTGTAAAATACACATACGAAAATTGTTTATAAATTCTTTATTACATAAGCTTACTTCACCACAATGCTTCGATTGTCAGGAGGACTGATAAGTGCACTTATACATGGATCATAGTTCACTGGCTAGAATCTTAGACAAAGAACATATAATTAAAAGGTGAATGATGGCCGCCATTGATCGACGACTTCCACCCTACAGTCGACACTCTTAAAATCAAGTGGGGATTGACTTTCGCAGTGATCTGTCATCGATAGTCATATTGCTGCACCCTGGATGGGGATCGGGTAGTCGATACCGGCAAAATGGTATCGCGACGTTACCGACCGTGTTACTTCTCGTGCCGCACCCCTTAATATCCAGGAAAGGAGCTCAACTGGGGCCGGGTTGTTGTCGAGTTTCGAGTGCCCCTCGTCAACTGTGTGTTGTACCATCCATGCATCCCTTGCGACATCGGGGAGCAGCTCGTCATACTTTTGGAGGCCTCTGGAGGCTCGTAACCCGATGCCGTTACGTGCTGGTTGGTATCTGTAGCTATCACTCGAGTTAGAACAGACCATGTCATATAAAGTTAATATATGATAAAGAAGTTTAGGTGTGTTGTAAAATTTGACTTTTCACGTGAAAACCCTTGACGAAGTGATAACAATACCAAAAAGACATAACTATTAATTTTTGAAAAAAATATTGACTTTCTGCTAAGAAACGAATGGGATGTCAAGTATTTCGCGAATTACATAAAATTGCAAATATCTTCGTTTTGATTTTCGCCAATATCTCAACAATCGAATGGTCTGTGAAAGCGATTTTTTTAGCAGGATTTTTGTTACTTAGGGTCGCGTCTGCTACGTTAAGCAGAGCTTCTTTTCGAATCGATAGCTTTTTTTTTTTCATAATTGTCATTTAGTGTTGTATGTCTTGAGTTAATTATTTTTCAACACATTACTAGTACGTGGGTAGCTGATTTTGCGAATCTCAGATTTTTTTCATATTTCTCCTATATCGCAATATCGTATTTTTGTATCCCACTTAGGATCAGCTTACCTTCTTCGTCACCGAGCAGAATCTAGGAACTTTGTGACTTGGCAACAGAAAATCGTGTTTTTTACCATTTTATATTATAGTAAATGTTCAGTACAAATCTATTATTCGTATTTCTATTATATATCGTGCGGAAGATGCAAATTTTTATTTTGTTCCATGACTTTGGTACTATATATATCGAAAGACCATACATATTAGTACTTTCGCATTCACGTCGATTAAAATATTATTTTTTACGTATTAGATTCATACGTACAACCGAGTTTCAATGTTATAATAACGCTTAAGGGACTCCATTACGTTCAAACTCGTAAGAAGTTGGCCCTTGAATTACACTCTAATCTCTCGCTTCAATTTCAACAGGTTGATATCCCATATGAAACTTCACTACCGTCTATAATAATTTTTGCAATTATTTTCACAGTCTTTATATAAATCATTACAAATGGTACATACATACATAGCAATTGCATGAGAAATGTGTCACAATGATTATTAAATCGGCACACAAAACATGACCGTGGATGAAATGTGGAACAGAGTACATGATTGATCTAGTTGTCATGACCTAATCAAGATGATTAATAAATGATATGGCCAGGTCTACTTAATTAATATTGCATTATTACGCCTAATGTTACAAAGTGACGTAATGAGGATGCCATTGAAATAACTATTCTCTAATTAGAACGTGGTATGTACTTAATGAGACATGGTTATAAAATATTATCCATCAATTATTATTATAGCTATTATTATCATAGCTCTAGAGTGTTATGCATCTATCTACATCATACTAGGAGGATCTGTTTAATTGAATTTAGCTAAATGCTATTTTGTGCAATTGAATTATTACATGCGCCTACATGATCAACTAATGATTATGAAAATCACAAATCTTAATAAGCAAATCAAATTAAAGAAATATATATGCATTCATTATATATATATATATATATATATATATACATACACATACAGTTTTTCTCATGGTATCTTACAAAGTTTAACTCTTCTGCACTCTAACGGGCGACGTACGAGTAATATTTCATTGCATCATAACCGGTCTTAAAATGTAAATCTCACAACTGTATAATTTAACAAATTTGGTATGAAAAGCTTGGAAAGATATTTTACCTGAATTCTCCTATTTGTCATTCATTTGAATTACCGGCCATTTCACTCGATGCAATGTAGGTTACATTTGGCTAAGCAAGTATGTGATTCTGCAAAGAGTCTTCAAATAAAGTATCATCAGTGCGCATGTACACTGGGGACAAAATCCGTGATATACGATGACGTACTCATCTATCAGACGAGCTCATAGACCTCATAACTCATCCTTCCATCATTGGCCCAGCATGAAATTAAGTAAATATCTGCGTTACAGTGTTCGACTCAGTCGTGCCAATCGGTCTTCGCATATTGGCAGGAGTATCGTATGTGGACAAAACTAAAGTGGGCGAGTACGGACGAGTGAGTCAAGAGAGTATGGAGTCGTGAACGACTCCATACAGTCGCCGGATATACGGGTGGGTTGGAGATGGAAAAGTATTAAGGTTGTTGCTCCAACCGGAAATCGTCCAGGTGCGCCTGAGCAGCACCCGTTAACGGGTGCCCATGTGGTAACCCACTGAGCGCTATCAGGCATCGCAAGACGCACCCCGGGATACTTGTTCTATGTCTATGCGCTTTTATCATATGAGGATATTCTGATCTTTGGCGACTGTGAGGGACTGTTTGATTGAGAATCGTTAAAGAACCAAAAAGTGGACGGAAACGGTGTGTAATTGGAAATACTGGAAGTTTGGAATATTGGGACAGATATTGAAACCCTATAGGCTGGAAGGTAGGGTATAAGAGTAAACGTAAGATAGTACGTAAAAGGTGGAACGTTGAAGTTCATAGGTTAATCAGATAGGTGGATGACTGGAAGAGAAATAATCAATGCGTAGATAGTGGATTGCATGAAAGTGTTCGACAGACATTGTTCGAGGGAAGAATTAAGGGACTGAATATTGATTTATTAATTTCATTAATTTCCCTATATTTTGACTTTCTTGAATGTATTTCGTGCGTTATAATCAATGATTTTGTTAGTTGAAAATAATAGAGCCTTAAGGTTAAGTTAGTTTAACCTCCTTCAGAAGTCGACCAGTGAAATTTACTATGTGAGATTAAATAAACGTATTCTTGGGGAATATAGTTCGGTCACTAATTGGACAAATTTTGGGCCAAGATTTCAATGCTCAAGAAAAGTTAAATGAGAAATAAATCAGAAGATTTGCATTGTTAAACAACCAATTTAGGTCTTATTTAACTTTAAACGAACGTCGAAATTCTTCATTTTTATACTGTGTATGTTTATATCGATGTAGGTACAACTGCACAAATCCAATTTCTTTGAAATTCAAATGCATTATAGAATTAAAATTATTTATCCTGACTAATAAAATGCTTTAAAGTAATTTAAAAAAATAATATATATATATGTATACAATTTAGTTACACCCTGTATAAAGTACGCTTTATCATTATGATTATACCTATAAATTTTTATAACAATGTAAAAATAGCCCACAATATTGTATTGTATTTCTACCTGTAATAATGAATACGTCAGCAAAGATTGAAAAAAAAGAAATGCGAATACAAAACCGTCTCCTTGCCTAACAGCCAAATTGGATCGAGTTACACATTGAAATATATCATATAATAAACTGTATATTATGACTAAAGTACCTACCACCCTGACAACCAGATCGCAACAGGTATATACCGTGTGTCAAATCAAGTAAGAAAAACGCGAAATACAAATAATCACAAATTAGCATAAAATATGAAACTACGATAACGTACCGATTCGAATTTTCAAGTTAGGACATAAAATAAACGTAAACGAGGAGAGCAATGAGTTCGGAGTATCGAAAACTGGAATGGATCCGAGTAAATCCTTAGTGGAATATAAAAGACGAACAAGGTAAAACAGTCGCGAGGAGAAGAACGAGAAACAGTAACTTCTCGTATTTCGTAAACCAACGGGTGATCCAATAAACTTTTACAAGAGGTCCTCGTAAGAGTCACGGTTAAAATTTTTCAATTCAACAGAGATTCCCATATACGTACATATCAACGTAGAAAATTTACTACCCGCACTGTATTACAAGTCATGCAATTTTCTTTAGTCTCTATTTAACACTTCAAGACACATAATATCCAAAGAATCCCAGTCCTTTTTCTCTAGCCAAGTCATTTTTCCACTCACTCCTAAGGACTCCAGTGATTAATTATCCCGAAGTGCGACGTTTGACCGCTGTTTGATTTATAAGTGGAATATTAACCTACGCCGTTACCTTCGTGGAAGAATAGGCAGGTAGAGACCAGAAGGTCGTAAAGGTGGATGAAGACGAAGAGGTGAATAGAGAAGGAGGAAAGGGTTAAAACAAAAATAGTGAAAGGGTTAGTCGAGGCCTGCGAACGATAACGAGGAAGCTGAGGTAACGTTTAGCATCGCGATGCATCATGGCCAGTTAATGACGTCATGAATATGTATAGTGCTTCGCCATGCCAGGACGCTCCAGTCTCCTGCAAGGACTCGAAGGGGTTGAAGCTGTGGGTGGTAGGGAAGGAAGTGGGTGGATGGGTTGTTGAGAGGGAGATAGTAGGATGAGTCAGTGGTTATCTAGTACGCCAAACAAACGAGGCCCCTTAACGAGCAGAGCTAATTAGCGACCACGTGATACCAGCCTTTCTTATAATTACTTTCTCTGCTTTCTCCCACCACCTACCCGCCTTCTTAATACGCAAATCAGGTATTCGATGATTCTTTGGAATTTCCTGACTTTCGAGTTGAAGTCTGCAAGGACTATTTATCCTATGAGAATATCGTATCTCTTCAGGCTTCTCCTTACCACGGAAGTCTCGACCTAAAATTTTATGCTTTGAGCATATTTGGCTCGTTCTTCGACTATTTCGTAGAGATGACTTCGATTTCGTGAATTAGATAATTCAAAAAGTCTCTCTCTCTCGCTCCTTCTTTCAACTGGTATTCCGAGAGCCTCTCACCTTTATACCTTCTAGTAATCTAAAGACTCCCAATAGGGTCAGGGATCCATATAGTTAAGCGAACGCTCTCAGCTGACTAATGGCCTTACGAACTGGCCACCTTTTACGGATTAACATTGGATTTTAATTAAAGTCCTGCCGATAAATCTCGAAGCCAACATCCATAACGATAACGTCGATACAAGCACTGGATAGGATCCCCGGTATACAGGACGAATCTAAATATAAGAGAGAGAAGCTTGAATTATAAGTATACCTAAATCACATTGAATGGCCGTGGTTCTTGAGAACGTTCTAGAAAATTTTAGTAATAAACTAAAGTGCTTCGAAGACGCAAATAGTTAATGTTCGTCGTAAATAATAATAAAATTCCATATAAGCCACAGAGGATTCTTGAATGTTCAAGGGAAACCAATGTCCCGTGAGGGTAGTAGACATTCAAGTGCACGCGGTTTATACGTGTTTACCAAAAGAGTCATGGGTTGCGAGGCACTTAGTGGACACAATGTCACGTACACACGACATTCGATCCCCATATCGAGGGGGTTGCCTGCCGACGGAGTGGTAGTTATTTTTAGTGGAAACTCGATGCCGTAAGTCATGGAGGATTTTGGGGATGTAGTACGGTCACATGGATGGACAGGGGATGAAAAGTAGAAATACGCAGAGAAAGGAGAAAAGGGGGGCGAGACGTTAGGGGTATGGTTGCAGCTTTGCCAATTTAACCCCCCGAAGTCACCCCCTGCGACTCCCCAAGCTCACTAGCCAACGGGATGCAGTTTATTTCGGGGCCTACCGAGAGGGTGGGGGGTGTGGAACCCAATGCATTATCGATCTGGAAAATGAAACCGACTCATGTATTATTCAGTACACCCCTATCTCCCTGTGTCCATTAGATACTACCCTCCTCCACCACGGATAATTCCAAGTCCCCGTGTCTCGATACCTACCGTTTTTACAGTGTTTCCCTGATTAGCGACTATTTTTTGCGGTTCTTCCCTCGGCGAGTAAAAAGAACAAGTTTTATCGTCCTCCATTACGCCCATTCAAGAAATAATGGCGAATCGGGTAAACGGGATAATAATTGTCGGTCGTCCTCTTGCACAGATTTCACATTAGGAATCGATGCCAGGAATTGATCGAATTTTTATTTTTATATTTCCAAATAATTTTTTCACAGTGATTAAAGTTATCAAAACGTATACGAATTAATGTTACACAGTCTGTTTCGGTATATCAAGGTATTAAAAGATCAGAACACATTCCGTTCCATAAGTCTCTATTGGAATTGGGGACCACACATTGTGCCATAAAAGCGAGGCCTTATTCCAAGGGTAAGAAATAAAAATCCATTGCAGTATAATATTAAGAGAACTGGCCCCGGTAAAGGGATAAAGGGCATTAGGGTACCAGGGATCTTGACTGTGACGCGTGAGTAATGCCAAAGGGACGTAAATCACATTTTAATCGTTGAAAACGCACCCGAACTATCCCAAAGGGAACCGACCGCGACGCACCGTATAATCGTATAAAACGTTCCTGAATATAATGGAAGTTCGAAGGATGTCGTAGTTGTCCTTTATATTGGTGGGACTAAGGAAGGGCGGACTACAGAAGTAGTTGAGGGAGTTAAGGGACCCCATAACGTTCCCATAGAGCTAACCAGATCAGGACATGAGGCTTTGATCCGTTTAGCGATATTCCTACCAAATCAGAGGGTGCTGCTATTTTAGGCAGTAGGAAGGCAGAGACCCACAGGGACATGTCCCTAACAGGATGAAAGGGTTTTACAAGAAGGTAGACCAGTTATTCTATAGGGTATATGACGGCAGCAAGCCGCTGACGTTGTCAGGTGGAGAAAAAAAAAGGTTCCTGGACGAGGGTCCGACTCATCGAGATTATCGTCCATCTTGGAAGTTGCTAGCTAGATAGGTATTGTAGTCTACGCGCATTGCGAGACTACCCTTATACATACATACGTACATATATATATATATATATACAAGCATACTTTCTCAAGTGCAAGGGTGAGCCCTTCTATAAGTTCGCATAGAATTTCTGATAAAATCGTGCAACCCTCTGTATACGATGAAGGGCTGGCGCACAATAAGGGAGGTTACCAGAGGCCAAAAGGACCCTAGATAAATATAAAATGTTTGTCAGTATATGGGATGGTCTCTATATAGCAGTCACACTATATACACTACCCCTTTCATACGTGTGCACGTGTGAGCGCGCATGTGTGTCCATTTACCTTTTTGGTGTCTCAACTATCTTTGTATCTCTAGGAAAAGATAGCCATCTTTAACCATATACGGTAGCAGCGTCCTGACCTCCAAAGGGATCCCTCGGGGTCTAGACAGCCATTATTACTTTTAATGTCCTTTCTCATGCATGGTAGCCGATGCATTTTTTAAGCCAGCAATGCAGACACGACCCAAGGGTGTTTTTTCATCCTCCGGTATGACACCTTCTTCCACAGGGACGCTTTAATGTTTCACACGACAATTTCCTTCCTCTCTGTTTTTAATCTACACAGTCCTCGACTGTCATTGTTTCTATGCTGTAGGAAAAAGCTAACGAATTTTTACCATCCGACCTTCGTCGATACCGGCGCCTCGACTATTCTAGTTGCAATTTATTTTTTTTAATTTATATTTCATAGCTTGCATATGAGAGTCAAGCATAACGCATACAATGTCAACTGTAAGTTGAGGTCGCGTGGCTTCGTGCAACCCATGACTGAACGTTAATACCGGCCAGTACTAGCAATTCCATATCCGCAGGTTGCGCGACCAGTGGCCACGGCTGGGCAATCAATTATACAAGTTTGCTCGCGTCTCCGTTAGTGCTACTCTTGCCCAGCGTCCACCGGGAGCTCAATTTACCCTCAGTTGAGCATCGGTGTACCCACTGAGCAATTAACCAGCCTTATTAATTGCCTTGAGCGATGTAGGTTAGTCCGGTGTCCAAGTGAGTGATGTGTCTTGGTAGCTAGAAGAGCATCAGCGGTACATTGGACAGTAACGACTATATAGGTATTGCACTTGAAGCTACAGAGGCCGAGATTCCCCTTTAAGGGAAGTTAAAGAAAGTAAAATTAAAGAAATACAAATTGGTTACTAGGTGACCAGGACTTTGAAAGATTTTTTTAACGGGGTATTTATGTTGAAGTGCATTGCTGTCATATTTAAATACTTGACTGTAGGCGAGGGTTGGATAACTTTTTTTTTTATTTTATTCCGTCTGAATGGTACATGGATGTGGGTCTGTATAGAGACTTTTCATCGTCGGTACGACTCGTTTTACACTAGGGTGGATTCGTCAGATAGGACAGGAGTTTCCTACGTGTGCTGGTACTTAGCGGTGGGATAAAGGGTTGAAAGCAAAAGGGGATGCATGAAAGAGACGTTAATTACTACATTACCGGCTAGCCAGGCGTTAAACGTACTGTCGTACCGGTGGTGCAGGATGTTACGAGGACTTGGTCGGACTTAACTGGACTAAAAGTATATGCAAGGACGTGCTTGTGTATTAACGAGTCACTGGGTAGTGTGTTTGTTCTGTTTCTTCTTTTGTTTCTCTGTTGGAGCAATTAAATAATAAACCCTAATTAAGCGGTAAAGTGGGAGGAATTATCTTGCTGACGCAGCGTACGTTCAGTTCGTAAAAGCCGCCTAAGACTTGGGGGAAGGAAATATAAAAATGTTTCATGGGACCGTAAAAGTATAGTAATCGAGTAATATAATAATTTTGAGAATTAACCTGAAATCTTCATAATTTTTGTGGCACTTGAATTGCCGTTATAAAAGTATTTCGTAAAAAATTGCCAATCTTCGAAAAAATATGTATACTTTGACTCCACCACCACCGTCGTCTCGTTCTTTAAGTCTCATTTCATTCTCGTTCTGTTGAATTTTCGAGGGGTGGTTATTTAAGAAAAAAAAAAAAAGGGATGGGAAGAATCGCCGTTTCCATAAATAATCTTTCAGGCCGCGCCGCGAGGCTGAAGGGGCGAATCTTAGAAAAGGTTCATTAGTTTCGTGCAAGCGACCGGGGCCCCATCGAGAATCCAATTTAATCCGGTAGGGCCGTTTGAATAATTCTCGAAGAACGGCGCCATGGTAATAAAGTCAAAAAACCGATGCCCCCTCGCCACCCTCTTCATACTTCAGTAGCACCCTTCTTTACTCAACGGGTCTGCACCCTTTCTGGCGGCCCTTTTAACTATATAAGGATCTTCGCATAGAACAAGCTTCGAGTTACTCAAATAGCAAAGTGGCTACGCCACTGCGCGATAGATAAAGAGCCTGATTGCCACTCGGCTATAAAATGTTATTAAATTGATATTGTGAATTATTATTATTTACCCGGAAGAAACTTTGCCGCCGAATTAATTCGGATCTACGGGCTTCGCGGTCGTAGCAGTTTGTATTACGAAAGTTTCCAGGGATGAAACTTATTCGGGTCGTTTCGACCCCGGTCGGTGTAATGCATTCCGCGTGCAGACGCTGCAACCGAAAATTTATATTCCACGGTGTCTATGCACCTATAGCGCAGCTACTTGCGTTTGCACGTACTTGATTTTTGAGATTTACTTTTTTATAACCATCCCTTATGAGTCGAGACGAATTGGTTAAAGGAAAGAAAGACAGGTGTACATATCTATCCTTCGATATGAGATTCTTCGAGGATTTTAAATTTCTTCCATTTTTATGTTGGTGCTATACGAATCCTTTTCACAAGGATCCTGGTCATGTACCACGTATGCGGATATACGTGCAGTATATGCTGATGCGCAGGGATGTCTTTCCGCTCCTTATTCAGTCAGACTTAGTTCCGCGAAAGTTTCCTACGTTTCCGTTAGCCAATACTCGTCGAATTCTTATGGCTGCGACGTTCGTGTTTACAAGGTGTCGTTGACCTGACAGTGAAATCTACTGCCATAGTACCACACTGCAACAGCAGCGCCACTTTGAAGTTTCTCTATAACGTTAGTCATAGTATGACAGTACGAACTCGTAAAAAGTAAAGAGCACATTGCGCAACATGACGTAACTTTGAATATTTCTTTTTTAAATTACAAAATTTTTCAATGACAATTCTTACACTTCGTATAGAAAATTACCATAGTAAACTATTTAGTGGAATTAAGGTACTTGGTTATATTTGTACGTAAAATTAATGTGCAGTTGCCAAATCTAGCGAAATCCAGTTATTCAGCTGCTGCTTCAGAAATACGATGTTCAGTGTAACTTTGGTAGATGCGGCACGAGGCAGCAAAAGAAAAAAGTGTACTTACTAGTTGGTTTGGCGTACGTTGAGGCATATTGCGGCGGCTGACGAGTATTTATGGTACTTGGGGCATTATTTGTGCGTGGAGGGTCCGTTATAGGGACGTCGAGTGCATCGCTAATATTGGCACACTGTGCCGCCGCTTGGCTGAGCACAATTGGAGCATTGTGTAAGTAAAGACTGCAGCCTCATCAATTACCCGTTCAATTAGCGGTACTCGCGGTACTTGGCTACAACCAGATCCACGTTACTACCGATATTATGTCCAAGAATTCTTTCCTAGAGGGTTGTAAAGAGAATCCTCTTTTTTTTTTTCAAGCAACAAAAAGTACCTCCATAGCCATTCGAGAAACAACCCTAGAAATTAATCTGCAACAATGTAAACACTGCAAAAATTATAATAAACACTTTTTTGAATATTTTTATTTAAAAAAAATATATCAATGTATATTTAAATATCATAGCTTTTTTGCATGTTACTTACAAGGTAATGTAAGAATCTCGCTATGGGTGATTTTACTAAATGAGATTATACGTGTAAAATGTACCTGGAAATATTTGCTTCCGTAAGAAACGATCAGCAGTGTAATACGGAGAGAGAAAAAAAAAATATTCTTTTTAAATTCATATAGTTAAGTAAACCTAGTGATTTTATAAGTAGTAGCAGCAGTGGCGAGACGAATGACGACGTTAAGTGAATTCGTAACAAAACTCATGGGAGGTTGAATAATCGTCAGCATCGAAACTCATAATTAATATGCAGATGTAATTTCTAGTAAGTTTATATTAGCGGGGTCCCAAGGCGGTACCAACTTGCTCTCATACTGCCGAGACTGTTTCCAGGACCCCGAGCACTTTCCTTTCATTTCACGTTCGTAGACGCGAGCTAATAACCACCCGCCCGCGAACTTGCCTTGAGAAGTAAGACCCATTAATATGCGCTTAATATCTTGGTATCTGCCCGGAAGAGCCACCAGTAGCGACTGCTATAATCTTAGCCACCTTAGCCACCTATCTACCTAGTATCCTCTGCCTACCAAGCTACCCTTCAGATCCACATCCGACCTTTTTCTACAGTTCCGCTGTTTCGCCATTGAAACAATCTCATGTAGATGGCACTGCGTACGCTACACTGCGAGAAGACAATTAGGAAAATCTGTTACTATCAAGCTTGTATAAATAAATAAATAGCATAGAGAACGAAGAAGATTGGTCCATAAAAAGTAACATATAGTATGTGAACAGATATAAGTATATTAAAAACTAGCGTATTTAAAATTGAGGTATTCACATAATTACTGGAACACCATGCAGATGGCGTTAGTGTCGAATCACCTTGTAAAAGGTATATACGGTAATTTAAGTCAAATTTGTGAATTGAAGTTAACCAATTCATTGAATTCCTATACAAAACCAACTTCAGTTGGTGCAATACCGTGGCAATTATATTGAAAATTAAGTAAAATACCAAATTCTGTATATCATCGGGTAGATTCCTTATTTTTTTAACTTTTTATTTTTTCAACAGTAAAGAGATATAAAAGAGTGAAGAAATAATATCAGTTCGGAGTCATCCATCATGGCAGTCTCTATTAAACCACCCTCTCTTCTTGGTCTCTCACTATTCCATTTTTCCTTTTTTTTTCTTGCTCGCACCCACACATCTACTTGCTCACTCAGCCCCTCTCCCTATCATCCATTCAGTCACCCACCCCCATCGCTACCAACGCTCTCATCCCCACAGGCTCTTTCTCACCGATATCGAGGATATTGCCGAGGGAGAGGAACTCGGAAAGACTCTTGATGTCAATCAATCCCCCGGGTATGTTTGATCTGTTAGTCATTCCAGCGAAGGCTCTGGATATTGTTACCGATGCCTGGACTAATATTCCGGGATTAACGAGAAAACGCAGCTTCCGCCAGGCGCACCAATACCAACCCGAGTACTAATACCATTTCTTTTTTTTCCCTAGGCCCTATCCTCTTGTACCGTGGACCTTTATTTTCCACGAAGATCCTGAAGAAAGATGACTCCTTTTGTCGCAAGGATAACGGGTCCTTAATCGCCACCGAACTCCTTTGGCAATTCTATCGATTCGTCTCAATCTACACCTTTCACATTTTTTTTGTTCCCTTTGGAACAATCAATCATTTGGATCCTTAGTGCAACAAAAATATATCGTCATACAACATCATTGTACCGTATCGAATTGTACTTGTTGGTATCGCAGGATCAATGTCAAGAGATGCAAACGACGTGATGACCCGTCTAATGTAAAGAAAATAATTAAACCATCACTTTAATTATCATGGTTCGTCACGTGATTGATAACAGACTGATTTCCGACTGGAAGCACGTGTTCAATATTATTAGGCAGTTATTAGTTTCGTCTCTTTAACTTTTTTAATAATGGGGGAAAAAAATATTAGTCAAACATTGGAAAATTCCAATCAGATAAGAGGGAGTGGAAATTTGATTAGGATGTAGCGACGGGCTACGGGATGAAGGAGGCTGCAGTTTGACTCTCGTCTGTATCAATTTGCCGTAGCGTTCTAGGTGGGAAGGTCGGGAAGGTTGGAAGGCGGAAAGTCCGGAAGGTCGGAAGGTCTGCTGCGGATTTAATCTAATGCCGTGCAAGAGTAAGTAATTTCTCGAAGGAATGGTGTACGATTTTTCTGCGAGTAAACGCACAGGCATTTGTAGGTCGCAGGTGCGTGTCGGGTATGTAGTTGAACAAAAGCGGAAGAGAAGGATAAATAAGATAAGGTAAATAGATAAATTTATTATGTGCTAAAGTAATTCTATACGGGAACAAGCAAAACTATATAAAAACGGTACATGGGATTTTTTTTAAATTCAAATTTGAAAATATTATATTACACATCTAGTATAAACTCTAATTACTTTAAGAGGTATTGACAATTATGGAAGAAGAAATAGTAATAAACAATGTTGCAAAATATGAAGTTCGGATTGCATTACAGTAATATTTAAACACGTAATATGGAAGAAAATTTGTATACGTATATCCGCGTATCACGACTTATCTTATCCCATAGACGAGCAGTTAGGTCGGTGAATAAGCGGCAGTAAGTTTGGGTAGGATGTGCAGATGGATAACTATAGTGATAATGCTTGCTATTCGCGTAGCTCGTGAATTGGCAGCGTGGTTGTGAGTTAATAATTCAGAGGTGTAATTTGGTATGCTATTGTGTGAAGTTTTATGAACAAAGGATCCTAGCACACGTGCACAGTCATAGCTAGGAGTATAGTAGGATGTAATATGTTCAGCGCTTTAAAGAGTAATAATATACCTGGCGTAGGTATATATAACGTTCTTTCAATTTTAAATTGCAATTCTACGTCGATATGTCAACAGACATGTATAATATGTTGACCAAGCGTTTTAATTAATATGGGACAATATTAGGTGAGATGATAAAGCTCTTATGTAGGTATTACTACCGGAAGTAGGTACAGACGGAAGTTGAGTGACGTAGATTATATAAATATTATTAATACATTTTTTTATAAGTAGTCACGCCAGTGGAGCAATAATTGGGAATGGGAGATTTTCAATTAATTTACAGTATTGGATATCTTAATAATAATTATTAGTGCAATATCACGAAGAAAATTTTGAAACTTTTATTGAAAACCAGATGAAGATGACCCAAGGTCTCTAATTATTGGATATAGGATGTACGTGAAATTCAGTATCATAAATTCTTCTTAGGTTTTTAGAGTTGGGCTTTTGCTTAGTAAATTGGGCAATAGTCGGGTATCCGCAATTTACATCCAATTATGGTTAAAGAAAGTATTGATTGTGAATCAGTCATTTAGGGAATTTATTGGCTCTAGCTGTTAGTCGGATATCCAATCAAGATTTAGTTCTGTCTCTGTCGAACGTAGACCGTTAGATTTTCAAATGCTGATATGTATTCATAATAAAGTGGATGGTAAACAAAAACTTATAGTCGGTCCACGTGTTGGATGTGGTTTTTTGACAGGTCGAAAACAATAAAGTCTCTAGTAAGCGACACGTTTCTCCCATATAAATTTTCTTACAAAGTATGCATGTGACTGATTTTGCAAAAAATTATATTTCATTTTTTTATTTTACCATATATTGCCAGATCTTTATAGAAACCCACGTGTCATTTGCTAAGGATTGCATTCTCCGCGAACTGTCAAAAAAACATATTGAACTCGTGGATCGACTATATTTACCTTATAATGTATATTTTCATACATAGTATAGTGTCTATTAATTTATAGTTTCATAAAATTGTCAATAGTCAAGCATGAGCCATAAGGACGTATCGTATATATATATATATATAACAAAGCACGCATAAGAATGAGTTGATTTTAACTCACTGATGCTGCAGATGTTAAACTTTCAAAAATCCTCTAGATTTGATTTTACTTGGGAATTTCGACCGGATTGGCGCAACGGTGTTATGAAATTTAGTTATGGATGTTGCATCAGCACAGGCATTTACATACATGACAATATATACATATTCGCGTAGAAGTCTGTATGCACTTTTATCTTGGTTTTTGTTTAATAGTGATTATGCAATCGTTACACTCTTTCCTGTTCTACATGGTCATATCCAAATTCGAGTATATGGCATATTTAAATTTAGTACAACATAAAAAATCGCTCATGTTTTTGTGCTCTGCTATTTTGTGCTCTTTCTCTTAGCTACAGGAATTCTATGTTTCCATAGATGGAAACCTGGCTAAAAATTTGAATTAGGAAATCAGAAAAGCTGGAACTAATTACATCCACATACCATGCATATCAAAATAGTATTCTTTACTTTTACAAATTGAACTAAGAAAGTGGAGTTGCATTATTTTTCAAAGCTAAATTCGAAGAGTCGACATTTACAAAAACGAAAAATGTATTCCCTACATTTTCAAAATAGTCTGATCTCAATTTTGAAAAAAAAGGAACATATGGAGTTTTTCCTTGTAGTAATAAGTAGAGGTACTGACATTTGTTAATGACTGAGCAATAACATGACGTATCCACACTTCAGCTATATTGGTGGAACTAAGAATATAATAAATGAAATCTCCAGTCGCTAATGTGTAACTTCTGTGTATCAAGCGCTCAAGCAAGGACAACATAATTGAGAAGCCATCACAGAGAATAATATACAGATAGGAAGTTGTTGGTTTTCTTCGGCAGGATATTCTGAGATTATCCAATGATGCTGACTTGGGCGCCATCTGTCTTGAGAATCCCAAAGTATCTTTATCCATACTATGTCAAATATCCAGATATCCTCGCTACCTTTGCTGCAGTAAATAGTCCCTTGCAATATACAGTTATTATTTACACAGACCTCATGCAAGAAGAGTCTAACAATAAATACTTCATCTTCGATCCAACCCACGTTACTCTTGCTAAAGTTTTCATATCGCCCTCTGCCAGCAACGTTCTTAACTTTCCGTAGGACACGAGATTGTCGCTTCTGGACGTAACAGACCAAAACTACGTATTAGACAGTCTATGTCAGAAATTTCAGACAATTTAGCTAAATTGCAACAAGGATACTGAAGGTCTGACCAGTGGCAGTTACTATGTCTATGGGATTTTCAAGTGGACTAAATAACGTTGTATCTCTGGCTTGCTACGTTGGGAATGCAGTTTAATCCATTCACGCTAGGTCTGTAATTCAGCCATTTGTTTGTCTCGGCGTATTAATTCAGTTTGAAGTATGATTGACTGTGTTTTCAAGTTTTTTCATTCCATCCGCATCAGTTGTTTGTTCATGCATATTGGTAAATGATTTGATTGCGTTGATTGTGTCGTCCTGTTGCACTTTTTAGTTTCTGAACTTCGTTATTCCCATATTCGAAGGACCGAGCTACGTGATGCGATTAGTATTAATGCGTGTTGGGGCTTTATCAGAGAAACCATTGTACCCAATGTTAACGGTTACTTACCTGTTGGCACGAATCTAATGCTGTTTAATAATAAGGAATATAGTGTACTTAGGTCAGCTTACCTCTATAAGTAGACATTGAGCCTTTATACCAGACGTGGGTGAATTTGTAATTGGGCAAGTATGACTTGCAGCCTGAGTATCTACAGTTTACGAAGTAATTATCAATAGTTTATTATGTGGTTAATTATTGCACTTTTCTCATAGTCATTCAGTAATGTATAAAAAGTAATAGATTTTAAAGAAATCAAAAATTGATCCAAGTGCAAAATCTGTCATAATCAATTGAAAATTCTTATTAACTCAATGGCTTAGTCTATTGTATTTTATTGATTTTATTAAAATCAATAGTCAATATAAAAGTTTACCTACACTTTTACAACGTTACGTGACTTTTGAACCGTAAGTCAAAAACAGCGAATGAACAGAGGTTGCTGACGTTAAGGTAATATAATACTTATACCCTTACTCACTCTAGAGAAAGAGTAAGAAGGGGATTAAAGGGTGGGAAGGATTTGGAGTGATGAAAAATAAATAATTAAATTCTCTTCGCCGGAAATTGATGAAAGCCTCCCGCTTCGGCTCCTTGAAATATTCAACTTTAGCCGTGAAGGATCAATTCAAGTGAACGATTCTCTCCTGGCGATAAGCAATTTCTTTTTTATTCTCATCCCTTGCACTCCCTTTACTTTCTCTCAGACACGTATATACTATATCGGTATATCAGGAATATAGATGAAGCTCAGTGACAGCAAAAAGGATAGGATTACAATAATTTTTGTTTTCTCTATAAAATTCATAGAGATTTTTACTTTTTTCTCTATTTTATAGTAATGTCAGATTTAGGGAATTTTTAGCCCATTTTCTAATTTTTTTTCTGGACGATTTTCCTTTTTTTTTTCCACCCCCAGCAAAAACTTCCACGTTACCTTTGCACAAGAATTCTAAATGGAACACGCGATCGAGGATCATTTTTATCTTTCAGGTACAATTATACCAGAGTATCTTTTGAAAAGTGAATTAAAAATTTTTTCTGACACGTCATTCCTCATTACCACGTGTTATATCAAAATCTAAACTATAGTCCTATTTTTCACTTTTTAACGTGATCGTCGAAAAAGATCTGCTCCCACGGATTCTCTATAGGCATTGGATTTGGCAGTTCCTCGCTATTGCGACAATACCAAGGGTATCGCTTGCCTCGCGGCGTTGTTGTCGTCCCGTTTATTGTTTATGGTTTCTATGGCTCCTATGGAGAAATTCCTGACAAAGATGGTCGGCGAAGAAGCCGAAGAAACCAAAGAACGAGGGGACACGTTTCAATGGTGTTGGTGCACGTGTGTATATAGTCATGGGGTTCCTATCGCTTTCTACTTTTTTATATTTCTCTTTACATCCTTCAGTCTCTTCGAGCGATTCGAAAGAGGGGAGTTGTGCGTTTGACAACATTCACCCCCGTAAGGACACGAACAATGGGAAACACTTGAGCTCCTTTACGGGTTGGTCCGATTTTAATACAGCCTTAATTACCATAACATTATATTGCGGATAATAAGCCAGTACACCGTATAGAACTTGTAGTATAAATAGCTTCACATGCACTGAATATATTCCAGAAAATAATACTATATTTTGAATATTAATATTTTTCAACCCTCTCCACCCCTTTTAACGATTTTCCTGAAATATGTGATAGTGTCCTCGTTTTTTAAGGATACACGTACATGTATCTTAGAAATTTTTTATTATTTTATTATTATTATTATTAAGCTCCCATCACACGTGTTTTTCAGTAACTGCACATATTGTATATTTGTTGGATACCAATAACACGGGGTGCACAGGACTGGTTTGCAACTCGACGTAAACCGTATAGTAGGTACCGAAATAATTTCGATATATACACAAGTGGTGGAGAGCTCTTTCATCCTGAAGCATTTTGCCTTTATCCAAATGAAGGGCGCAGCTGCATTTAATTGCATCAACCCCACCGTGTGTGCACAGTTTAGCAACTCGAGTAGGAGTTTTTAAAGTAAGCAAGTATTTTCAGTATACAAATTAATAATTTAATTTGATTATTATTACCTGAAATTATTTGTAAATTCATTATAATTATGTATGATCTCCGGCCAAGGTACAGTTACAGTTATTTTCAAAATATGTATAGACCAAAACGATTCTACTGATCAGAATTCAAACTAGTGAAATACCCCGGACCCCTATCAGAATTCAATGAGACATATAGTAGAACCTGACAGTGACGAGCTCGAACTCGCGTAAGCGTAAGGGTTGATTCGGCGTAACGCCACGTCGAGGGTGGTTTGGCATTGGGGCTCGAAAGGGGTGGAGTCTCGGCGGCAGAGCACTAAATCGAATAATTAGAGCTCCAGCTGTCACCATGTTGCGAGTCCGCAGTTCGTTCGCCATTCCCCGGGCTAGCCGTGGAGACGCCTTTAATGAAAGGAGTTTATTAGGAAGGGATGGCGCGAACAGGAGGGTTAGAGAAGTTCCTGGATTTGCATCCCTTACGTGTAATTTCTCGCGAATATTGGATTAGCTACCCTACGCCACTCCCTATTACGTTTTTCCTAGTTCATTGCTGTTTCTTCTTTTTTTTTTGCTATGCAGGCGGACGAGACATTCCGACACCTCATCGCTCATTAAATTTATGTACTACGTTGGCTACGTGTTGCCATTTTTTTCTACTCTAACGCTGATGCGCCACAGCGAACGTAAGTACGTGAAATAGGAAAATAAAACGACGGAAGGAGGAGACAAGCTTCAAGACGGTCGGCAGAAAATATGGGGCTTGGTAAGAATCTGCAGGGACGAGGAAAAAGGAAATATAGGAAAAACGAGAAGTCACGAAATAACGGTCTTCCTGTACTCATTTACTTGGTCGCTCTACTACCGCGTTACGGGGAAAAATTCCTACTTTGGCTTAATGGACCAGCTCGGTTTGGTTAGGTGCGGTTAGGTGAGAGAAGATGAAAGTCAGGAACATAAACTATTTACATAACCTATCTATGTACTATGTATATAGGACGGTCGTATTTATATATGAATTCACATAATACCTTGTATTCTGTACTACTTGAGTGAGAATATTTTGGATTTGCGTTATAACGCATAAAAATAACTTTTCCAAAGACATCCCTCTTCTTCCCCTTTCTTCTAGGGACTTTTCTGGTAAAGCATTACCAACTTTGTTTTAATTTGCCTGTGAAACAGTTAATATATTCACTGGAAATAAAAGAGCGTAGGTTAAGGTTTGGTAGGTAGATGGTAGACGGGGTTGAGAAAACGGGATGGTTTCGAGAGGGAAGGATATTTATACGGGGGGTGTGGGAAGGGGGTACGGTCGCTTCGGAAGCGTGGAATTGCCACAGTGGTGGTTCCCCGGGTCTCTTTGACCCCCTGACGTTTTAACGCCTCTGCAATTAATCCCTCCTGCTCGATTAAACTCCTGTTCCGCGTTTAATTAAAAATTCTCTTTTTTTTTTCAAGGTCCCCTACCCCTCCGTCAGGCTTTCTTCCGACGAGTCGAGCGCAACCACGCCACAATTGCGCGTTGAGTTAAATGGAAAGGGTGCACGGTTATACCCTTTTACTTTATTTTCTTCATTTTTTTTTTTCTACACCCTTATTTCATCCTGCCCCCAGCGTCCAACCTGAAGCCCGACGTTATCGTCGTCACGAAATGACAGATTCCCTTTCCTTCTTTTATCCTCCGCTCAGCGATACTTTAACAAAATAAAAACAACGAGTCACCCGGTATAAAGTAACGTGATGGCCGAGGTTGTGGACCTCGCACCTGCATTGCGTTACATTGATTTTTCGCTCAGAAATAACAGTCCCACTCGTTATAACCGTCCTGGAAAAGTAGTAAGGAATGGCAGTCGCTCTTAAGAAGATTCATTTTACTCGTCGTTTTTACCGATTCATTCTTCTTTTGCAGGGCGAGAAGGCACGGGGAGACGTGGTTTGTTTACATTGTGCGTGAGTGTATAGGCTTTTGAAAGGTGCAGTAGCGCTCCGACAAAGGCATACCGCCTTTGTCCTGCAGCCACTTAAAAATGCTGCCCTATTTAAACCCTTTCAGATGTTCGCGGGGGTGATACTACAATGGTGGGGAGACTTCGGCTCTTTACGGCTCTCTTCGCCTTTGTACGGTCATAGTCGGGTGGTGGCATTCGGCGCTCGGTCAACTTCGTTGTTTGTCGTGCGCTTGCCTGTACGGAACAGTTTGGATGCTGTGAGTTCAGTCCCACGACTTCATCAGATCCAGCATCAGTCTCGCTTTGGTTAGCGATCGGAGCGGTTCTCTTCGTGAGAACTTGACGTCAATGAATACTTGGTTTTTTTTTTTTTACTCTAGTCAGATACAGAGTGCGTAGGGTCGTTAGGAAAGTGATTGTGAATTTTGAAGTAACGGGGACTGTCTTTTATAATAATAAATAATACAGAGATTTGGTCTCGTGAAATTTAATGAACTTTAATGATAATTGAGCGACCCGTCTTCGTATTTATAAGAATGATGCTAACGTGGACTGAATGAATTTACCAAAGAGAAGCGAGCCTGTTTGATGTAAAAAGTGTGACGTAACTCACAGAAATTGCAGGGTATCAATTTTCGACTTTCGGTCTCGCTCGAAATCTTTCGTAATCAGAAGAACTAGCGCGGGAGTACGTGGTGATTGCAGAGAGGCGTAAAGAGCAAAGAAGGAGAAGATAAAAGAAACGAGGAAAATTGGGCGCCAAGCGAAATGTAATTTTCACCGCGTAAAACATTTTCGCATTCCGCGCGGAGTGTCGGTACGTGCTACGAATATCAAAAGCCGACATGTTCGTGGTGGCTTGGCGACGAGGGATCGTCGCGGACTGAAAACTAGACTGGAGGTGCGCTGTGATGTTCACCGAAGAATGTTGAAAAAGAGAAAAATGGTCGGGATCGCCCTGGCCTGCTTATTCATACCAGTCTATCACGTACTGGCCGTAACATCAGCACCGCCACCGCAGCCGAGAGTGGAACTGCCCCAGCACTGCTCTTGGGATTCTAGACAAGACGGGGCCCTGACCTGTATATTCCGGTTCCTGGTAGGGGAGCCGCAGGATTCAAACACCTCCCAGGTCCTTGGGGAACGCGTCACAGTCGTGAGTGTCCTATGCGAAGATCAGGAATTGGAACCTAGTGCTTTGAATCCCGAGGGATTTTCCCAGCTTACCAGATTACGAGCACTCAGTCTACTGGGATGCAAACTGTCCAGGTGGCCAGCAAGGACTCTGCAGGGACTTCGGGATTTGAGGAATTTTACCGTCAGGTCTTATAATAGAGATAGAACAAGATTTGGTCTTGAAATAGAAAAGGGTACATTCGACGCAACACCTTTGATCGAAAAAGTTGATTTATCTACTAATAATATCTGGACCATTCCAGAATATTTGTTTTGCCCATTAACCAATCTGGTCAATCTCAACGTGTCCTGGAATATGATTAAGGATCCGACTGAACTAGGTTTTAGTGATGTTCCTGAAGAAACTCCAACTCAAGAAGGGACACTGGCACCCTTTCCGTGCTCCTTGGACATTCAGATCCTTGATCTCTCCTGGAATCAGATCAGCGTGTTACCAGCTTACGGGTTCTCGTCCTTGAAGAGATTGAGAGTACTGAATCTATCAGGAAATGTGATTTCAATGGTGGCTGATAAGGCAATTCACGCGCTGAGGTCTCTCGAGGTTTTTGATCTCTCAAGTAATAGAGTAGTTGCACTACCGGCTGAACTCTTTCGTGACTCGAGCAAGTCCTTGAAGGAATTACGACTGCAGAACAACTCCATTAGTGTCCTATCGCCAGGACTAGTGTCCGGTCTTAACCAACTTGTCACGCTGGATCTCTCCAGGAATTTGCTGACCAGTGCTTGGCTGAATGCCGCCACGTTCGCCGGACTCATCAGACTAGTTCTTCTCGATCTGTCTCATAACAGGATCGCCAGATTGGATACAGCACTTTTCAAGGATCTCTACACACTTCAGATATTGAATTTACAGTACAACGAATTGGAGACTATACCGGCAGATGCATTTTCACCAATGAGTAATCTTCATACTCTAGAATTATCTCATAATAGACTGACCTATTTGGATGCATATTCATTAAACGGTCTTTTCGCACTGTCACTCCTGGCTCTGGATTCCAATCTCCTGGAAGGAGTGCATCCTGACGCTTTCCGAAATTGTTCCAGCATGTTGGACCTCAATCTTTCAGAAAACGACCTGGACAGTGTGCCTGTGGCTCTGAAGGATATGAGGATGCTAAGAACAGTTGATTTGGGTGAGAACCGAATCAGGAGTCTGGAGGACCCAGGATTTCGGGGTATGTCGAGTCTCTATGGTCTTCGACTTATTGGGAACGAGTTGGTGAACATTACGAGAACTGCACTCGCCGAGTTGCCTGCGCTTCAGATACTCAATCTCGCCAGGAACAAGATTGAGATGGTAGAGAGTGGAGCCTTTTCGACGAATCACGCGCTACAGGCGATAAGGCTTGATGCCAATATGCTTCAGGATATCAGCGGCATCTTCACCAGCGCACCTGGATTATTGTGGCTGAATGTTTCCGATAATCTTATCGATGATTTTCAGTATTATTATTTACCTGAAAAAATTCAATGGTTGGATATACATAAGAATTCCATAACGGATCTTGGCGTGGCTCCCAAAGTATTGCGCTTGCAGAGTCTGGATGCATCTTTTAACAGACTCACGCGTCTTCAGAATAAAGCTATACCGGATTCCGTGGAATTGCTCTTTGTTAACGATAATCTGATACACACTGTGGAAGCACAAACATTTGTTGGCAAAGAAAATCTAACCAGAGTTGATCTCTATGCTAATCAGATAGTTGGTATGGAGTTATCGGCTCTGCAGTTATCCCAGGTACCTACTGATAAGGCACTACCGGAATTTTACATTGGAGGTAATCCATTTAGTTGCGACTGTACCATGGAGTGGCTGCAGAGAATTAATACACTATCACTCAGGCAACATCCCAAAGTTATGGATTTGGCGTCGGTCTATTGTCGTTTACCTTACGATAGACATAGAGCATTTGCACCTTTGCTGGAGGCGAAGTCTTCGCAGTTTCTTTGCACTTACAAAGCTCATTGCTTCGCCCTGTGTCATTGTTGCGACTTTGATGCCTGCGATTGTGAAATGACGTGCCCGGCCAATTGCACCTGTTACCACGACCAGTCCTGGTCAGCCAACGTGGTAGACTGCTCCCGAGCAGGATACACGAGTCTACCTGGAAGACTGCCGATGGATGCTACGGAAGTATATCTCGACGGAAATGACTTTGGCGAGCTGACTTCTCACGCCTTCATCGGCAGGAAGAATCTCGAAGTTCTTTACGCCAACGACAGCAACATTCTGGCTGTTCACAATCACACATTCAGCGGGCTGCGACGTCTCTCCGTACTGCATCTCGAGAATAACAAGATCTCCATGCTGAAGGGTTCCGAGTTCACGGCACTGGAAAGCCTGAAGGAACTTTACCTGCAGAGCAACCTTCTCGTGCACATCGACAATGGGACTTTCCTCACTCTAAGGCGCCTTGAGGTTCTACGTCTAGAGGGCAACCGACTGACTACCTTTGCGGTATGGCAACTCGCCCAGAATCCCTACCTAGTGGACATAGGCCTAGCTGCTAATCCGTGGAGCTGCGAGTGCTCCTACTTGGCCCGATTCCGCGAGTGGGTATCCCTGCACCAGGCCAAGGTAGCTGACTTGGCGCGAATATCCTGTGCCCTGGGACCTCCTTTAAGCTTCTCCGGAAATGGCTCGTTAATAAATTGCGCAGCTCTTACCGGAGCTACTGCTGCCGTGGAAACTCGTCCGCTTCAAGGTTACATACCGCTACTCCTTGCCACGGTAGCATTATTCTTCACCCTGGTGGGTCTTCTCTGCGGCGCCCTGCGACATCGTCGAGCGCTACGTGTATGGGCAGCAAGTCGTTGTGGTTTGAGAGCCTGCTACAAGACTGCCGCCTTTGAGGATCGTGAAAAGCCCTTTGATGCTTACATCAGTTACTCAGCCGTAGACGAGGGTTTTGTTTCGAGAGTCCTGGTTCCTGGTTTGGAATCCTCGTATCGCCTGTGTCTCCATTATCGTGACCTGGGCGCTGGTTCCAGTGTTGCTGACGCCGTGGCTGAGGCTGCCGACTCCTCCAGACGCACCATCCTCGTCTTGTCCAGGAACTTCCTCCACGGCGAGTGGGCGCGTTTCGAGTTCAAAAGTGCTCTAAGGGATGCCCTCAGGGGTAAAGGCCGGGCGGTCATATTACTCCTAGTGGGTGGTGTGGGACCCAGGGATCTCGACGCGGACCTCAGGAAACGTGTGTCCTCGCATACTGTTCTTGTTTGGGGCGACAAGCTCTTCTGGCAGAAGCTCAGATACGCGATGCCCGATGCACCGCCTGTTCCTGTATTGGAAAGGCCACTGCCGTTACCACCTCCGCCACCCCCACCGCAACATTTATGGGCGTAGAATTGTCCAGGTAAATACACCTTTATATAACTCCTAGAAATACATACAGCAATTATTATCATTAGGCAAAACACGTGTTACACTCAACTTCCGACATAGCTACGGAAATGGGAAATTCGTTTCTACTATGATTTATAGGATAAAGTTCAGGAATGAAACTACTGTCGGACGACGACAGTATACTTTTTTTATAAGAATCAATCTCTATGATATACGAGCTCGTTTTACTACATAGTAAACACAGTTATATTTACAATTTTTAATAAATTATTGATATATTGCCATGCTCTACCATTGAATTGACGGCGATTACCCACTAGCCATTGAAGAATCAACAGCTAAAAATGTTTCGCGTAATACTGACTTGTACCAATGCAAACAAGAAGGGGAGACAAGGAGTACGCTATATTCTCGACAGCACTCAGAAAATTGTCATTGGTTGATCGTAATTGTAAAAGGCGTAAATCATCGGTTGTTGGGGGATGACTTTTTTTCGAGATGGGGGAGCTCGCTGGAAAGATGGGCGTGAGGGACGTTTGTACTCGTGCGTTAATTGTGGGAATATAAATAGAGGGTTTTACCAGAAAGCGCGGGAGACTATAATGGGAACGAGAGAAAAGCCAGAGAAAAAGTGAGAAATTTCGTGGGGTAGGCAGAACGATAAATCATATGAAATCCGACATTATGCGGGCACGAAGCTCCGCTGAAAATCGGTCACACGAGAAAGCGTAAACGAATGAATTGCAACCATAAATAGACGGGTGAGGCAGACGAAAAAAAGAAATTACGTAAACAGTCTAATGTAATATCCAATAATTTCATATAGGGAGGGAGGGAGCCGACGCGTCGAATAAAGTACGTACGGATCGATTTGAATATCCAAGCATTTTTTATCGACCCTCCGCCAGTTTTCCCCTCCTCCTACCCCCCCCCCCCCAACCCCCTCACATTTCGATTAGGATAGAAGGTGTCCTGAAAGTTTTGCGCCTGCGTCGCGACGACTTCCATTAACGGCTGAGCCGCCGATAAGCTGCATCGATACTTCATCCCTTGCTTTTCCACAGCCTCGTAGACTCTGGCAGCTAGCGACCCCTCCCTTTTTCGGAACTCAGTGCTGGCTTTCTACCTCCTCCACCCTCCCCCCCTCCCCGGGGGATTACGCAAAAAATACATTTACACGCACAATGGGGTTGAGGGACTTATTGTCGCCCGGAGAAGACCAGGAAATTGCCATTTCACGGCCCTCCTACCTCGGTCACCTTCTGGCTCTCTCTCTCTCTCTCTATCCACTACTCACACTTCGGCTTGGCTCACTATTCTCTTGGGGCGGCAATTCATCCTTCTAGGAACTAATCTTGACGCACGTAAAAGCCGCTGACACCACGTATAGGGACTTTTTCCAGATTGACGTGGAATCCCTGGTTAAAAAAAAAAGAGCTAGGGATGTCGCGTGGCCTGGATGTAAGGCTGAGAAATAATTGGAAAGTTTGCTTTTGGGATTATTATAGATCCTTGGTTTTCGACTGGTTCGTCGACTGACAATGAGAAAGACTTTGAGAGAATTTTTAGGGAAATTGAGATATTCCTATCTGGCATGTTCATTTGAGCGTAGCGTTGTAGGATTTCCGGAGCTATTATGCTCGACGTATGGTATTGTGCATGGAGACTTTTGGGCAAAGCATGCAGAGCTGCCACGTGGGCTTGACGTTATGTCGGTGTATGGTGCCTTTGAAATACTTTGTCAGTCTTGCAATTTACAGAGCAACCGCAAAGCTTGTTTTTATATGGGTGAATCGGAAGACGTGGGCTAATAATTCATAAATGATTTTACTCTTGATTTCAATCGATAATATTTGAAGCTTCACGTTGAAAGTGACGGGCAGACAAAATCGAAAGAATCAATTTTCGCCACCCTTGTTAGAAGTGTCGGACGTGTCGGGGCTTGTCGCAGCTCGTTTAGCCCTCGAGAATTAAGGGATGATACGAAGATAAAAGGGGGCTGGGTGGCGGGAGCGCTATAAGCTGCAACATCAACGAGAATTTGGAAATGCAATCAATCTATCAATCAGTACACAAAAGGGGAACGTGACGGGACTTATACTATACGTGGTTGGAATCTTCACAAGGGATATTTTTGTGAGGGATGGTGCATCGGGACGCTGCTTTTCATCCCCTTACCGCCTTCCTGGCACTCGCTCGTACACACATGTCGTCTGCTCCGCCTCTTCACATTGTACTTTCGTGCAGGAAAGTGACGCTTCCGCGAGTATGGAAAATCATTTTTCTCTCGGAAATTCCTGCATTTCGTATTCTACTTGCAAAACGTGATTTTTCTCTCGTAGGGACGTTCGTAGAAGTAAAAGTAAATGGAGAATTTTTTAATATTGAATTTCGCGAGGTGCATTAGCAGATGGATTGCGGATTAGAGTCGTTAACCTTGATTTCCATAATTATCTCGTTTCGAGGATTATTGGATTTTGAAAATATGCGAGTGGTGCGACAACGAGGGTAGTACGGAGGGTTTTTGAGGGCGCAGGGATTTAGTAAAAAAATTCGGTAAAAAGATGAGCGTCGACAGTCTCGTCATAGCCTTTTCTCTCTTGGTGTGCAAAAAATTTGGCCACCCCCTTTACCTCAACGCTGACGTCCCACAGGACCGTAGCTACGCTTGTGCCCATTTTTTCCTTGTTGTTTTGCTGACTAGGCGATATGGCTCGTCGATGGAAAATATTTGGTTCGTCTTTCTTTTTTTTAAAATACCACAGTTTTTGGGCACGAGAAGTAAAAACACTGCGACGAACGGAAAATAGAGAAAATTGGCAAACTATTCAAGTAGAAAAGACTTGGTCGTATTTTCGAGAATTCTGCGAAGAAATATTTCGCGGTTTAAAAGTTTTCAATCGTTTAAGATATTTGACGAGACAGCATATAGGAGCAGAACGATCAGGTTACGACTTTAAGGCCGCTGCCAAGTAAATAACATCGTAATAAACCAACATGGATTATAAGCAAGCATCGTCAGTAGCATTAAGAAATTTCTACCTTTATCGAATTTTTATTTTTATCTTATTCATGGCCGAGCAAGTATCGTACTTTTATTCGAAGCTTGACTCGCAAGAGACTGCAATTTTTGAAATAGAATTTTTAAGAACGAATACAAATATTACACGCGTTTGTGTCTCAAATAAGATTTGTCGGGGTTTTTCTTTTGCTTCGGCGTGTCTACGCAAGAGGATCCCTCTAAATTACTTCAATCAAATTAAATGAATTACTCGGTCTGCTCGCGTGTTTCAATTATCACGATTCATTCGCACGTAGGAAATAGGATTTTCTGCCACGCGAGATTGAAACACACTGTATGTGGCGAGATTGCCGAAGCTTATTGAGATTTAAAGGTCTAGTCTAGTCTATTTTGTCAATTTTGTTATTCTTTTGCTCGTAACTCAAAATGAGCGATTTGAATTACGAATTACGAAATAATCACACTGTATGAACACTTCTGTTAACAACTCATTGTGTCAACTTGCTGGTATAATATAGTCTGTAAACGATATGCGGTACTTTGCTTGATTAAAACAAAAATATAATTCTTTTGTAAAAATACTAAGTAACACGTGATACATATGAAGACAGCATTACATAAATATATATGTTAATTCTCATTACGATTGTCATACTATTTAATTTAGCTGAAAGACTCCAAAAATTACATATATAGGGTGCTCAAAAAATTATTAATTCTTACGTGACGGTAACAGCATGATTAGATTACATTCTGATTATACACTTTTTTAATGTATCGCGCAAACTTATTATACTCATATATATAGTGAATGCACGCGTTGATTGCGGGTTGATTGATTCACTTTAGCCACCTAGCGATCAAATGTTCATTTAAACTTCCGAGTCGAAAAATAAATTCTAATTTGAACCAACATGTTCCCAAGGAAACTCCGTAGGGTTAAATTGAAATTTCAGAATAGGACGTTCGTTGAAACGTTAAGTTGAAACCTTAGTTTGATACACATGTCCGCTTTAGAAGGGTCGAGGCTCGAACCAGACAGTTCGACAGTCATTCGTACAGAAATGTTTGTCTGCAAAAATGAATTTCGTTTCTTCCGTCTCTTCGGAAATATCTGAAACATGTAAGCGTCCCGATGACAAATAGGTCTAAAATTTTATTAAATTTCACGAGCACTCAGTTATAATGAATATTGTGTCATTAGTCCCATTAGCAAAGGACAATAAACGTGGCAGCGGCGTATAGTCGGTCCACGAGTTCAATGTGATTTTTTGACAGTTCGCAAACAATTTTCTACCCTTCTTCCCTTAGCAAGTCACATGTGACTTTCTATAAAATCTTGTTAATATATATGCTAAAATACATTTCAGTCCAAAACCATGCACGTATGTACATACTTTGCAACAGAAATTTTATACAGAGTCTCGTATGGCTTATTATTGTAAAAACCTTGTTCTTTTCGATCTGTCAATAAAAATTATTGAACTCGTGGACCGACTATATGTATAGAGAAAGTCTGTGGGTATAATAACTAGGAAATATAAACGTAAAGCAATAGTACACAGGTGGGGATGAATAGGAAAGACAAGCAGATGCTCGCTGCACAGCCTCACGCCTCGCATGAATAGGTCAGATACATGGGGAATATAATAGCAAACCCCATGAGGGCTACGTGCGTTTGAATAACTGCTGATTCTCGTGTCTTCTTCTTCCTTATCTTTCAATTCCACTCTTCCTCCTGGGTCTTCGTTTCTCGGCCTACTTGGTAGGTTCACCAGGTACCATTCTCTTCCTACGGGGAGTCTAGTGGATTTTTCGCCTCTGTGTCCTGCATTTTTTCATAATTCTTTTTTTTTTTTTCTTCCCTTCTCTTTTGTAAATCGATGGATTGTGTTATTCCCGGCTGACACAGAAAAGCCATTGTGCCGAGTTTACGGCTGGCTGGGAACACCATTGGACCTAGCCCCATGTAATTATTACGGGGCCACGGTCACGTTTTATGGACTCTGCTTGAGATAGGTTCTTTTTCAATTTTTTTTTTCTCGTTTTATTTTTCACATTGCGTATCTCTTACTCTCGGAGAGGCTGTAAATTCAACGTCTCGATATTCGAATTGTCAAATTGTTCCCGCCATTCGTAAATACATTGGGGCAGGATTTATCGTTTCAATGAAAATGCGACTTGGCGACTTTTCTTTTATTTGGGTGGAGGAAATTGACGTTTTTTTTCACAAAAAGAAAGGATCACCCTCGGCTACTAATGAAGGGAACAAAGGGAATAAAGGGGATTTTTTCAGTGACCATACATGGCCTCTGTATTTTTATGAATATTTAACACGTGTACAGGTTAATCTTATGGGAACACTTTATTCTGACGCTTTTGTACAATTGAGCTTTATTTTATGTTACAGGATGCGCTTTTGATTCTCTGGAATTCTACGGTCTTTACAACCGAGTGCACCAAAAATACCGAACTGACTGAAGAGAAGGTATTTTTATTAACAAAGTCACATCTCTACATGAATATAATCCAATCTAGTAGTCGAGTGATGAACATTTATTATCTTGTTTCAGAATTCCGGATCGAAACGCGACTATCCTTTTTCCATATTTTAAATCTACTTATCTCTCATCATTCTGGCGATTTCGTATTCACGAAATTCGTGATTAGCTTCCCTGTTTAGCATCTGCGCACGAGCGTCGAAGCCGCGTAGCCTGAGAAGTGTATAATAATAAGAGCATCGCGAAATAGCAGGAAAAAAAGTCTCAACGATACGAAAAAGAAAGAAGAATTCGCGACAAATGCAAAGAAACAATGCCTGTAATTAAGATAAATAACGCCAACGAAAAAAAAAAAAAAAAAAAATGACTCTCTTATCTAACTCGAATTTTTCCCATTCGTTCCTCTCGTCGCATATTTTTCATGTCATTTTATTCGTATCTCTTTTTGACTCTTTCGTGCGGACCGTGCCGTATATGTATATAATTAAAGAAAACAAAAAATAAACACGACAGAGACTTTTGTATATTTGTAATATATAGTTAGAAGACTGTACGATATTACATAATAAAAATTATTTATATATTTTAATCACGAACTCAACACTGTGCTTGTTCGTAACACGCATCACCTAACATCCACGTGTTATTTTCATAGAAAAAAACTCCAAAGGTTGTAAACAATAAAAAATATCTTCAAGCTATATATCGGAGAAACTCGAAAGTTTTTATAGACACCAAAGACGTCGAGTATGTCAAAGCGTCGAGACTCAGGCGGGACGTACGACGCCCAGACGGCGTAGAAGCTTCGCGAGACTACGCTGCGTGTTTACACTTCATTGTCATACAGTTTGCGGCCTCCGGGGCTGACATAACATTTCCAAAATTGTGTCTCCTTTGAGGACGTGCTGAAATAACATAGTAGTGCTACGGCGTTTCCTCTTACTCCGTCGCCTTATTCTCTCCTTTCTCTTTCTCCCTTCAATCCCATCGCTCTCCAAGTGTGCTGAGCAGACGTTGTACAGTTTCTATATTTTCAAGTGCGCGACGGGGAAAGATTCGCGACTCGTGTAGCGCAACTAGGACAACGTTACATAGACGTGTGTTTATCCTGCGGTAAGAAAAGTTCAATCTAACGTTGGTATATGCAGTTTGAGACGTAGGAGTTATTCTTATGTATATTTTGTTTACATGCAGAGAATGAAGTTTGCCGAATGTCTCTTACTTATTTATGAAAAACCTCTTTTTCTTAAAATCGACCTTTCGTTTACGTGACATGTCTGTACTATTAAGTCATGTGAGAATTTTTTGTTCGTCTTAAGATAGCGACGAAGTATAAAACCATAAAACAATATCTTGTGTATCTATAAAGTTAATAATTTCAGTCATCAAAGCAATAAGCAATAAATATATTCCTAGTGGTTAATCAGTATAGAATTTTTGGAGTTTCGTTCAAATTTGTGTTTAATGTTTCGACACAACGTGTGTTTGAACTTTATACTTGTGCAACGAACATTCTATCAGTTGTGAGCAGGGCGTACGCGCCCACGGCTAAGGTAGAAATGTATTAATTAATAAGTCCGTATAAAATGGTTACTCCGTAGGGTACTTATGCATTTTAGAATGATTGGTACGTAGAATCTTCAATTTGCACGTATAGTGAAGTTATAACGGTTAAGAAGCGTGTAAACACATAATGTGGTAATTCGACTTAGAATTTATTACACTTGGAGTCGAAAGTGATGAGTTAGGATTAAATTGTAAATGGGCAGCGAAATTAATTTTACGTCGAGGGGACTCGTGTAGACTGTAAATCACAAGAAGATGGCCCATCAAAATGAAACTGATGGCATGGACTGACTATTTTCTTGGAACAAAAAGGTAACAGATTACGATAGCTTTAACATGCAGCATACTTCACACCGGTAATAAACCTAACGATTAGCGAATGCAATGTCGTTATAATTTAATTAAAAAATTATTAAATTAAACAACCACGCACAACGACGCTGAACGTCGTCAATCTTTTTTCTATGTTGCATGTAAATTTACTTTCTTTTTAGTAGCCCGATACTATCTTCGAAACAATAAGTCAGTTTTTAACGAGAGGCGGTTTCTTTTTACAGATGCACTGCTACGTGTGTAATAGTAGAGCTTGCTGCTGCATGGACCCGTTTTTTGATGTGTTTCTCGGTATTTTCTTTCTCTACAGCCTCGAGATCTTGCTCGTAACGAGGATCGACTTTATTAATAAATTTTATACAGGTATAATTATGTCTAACAGAGAAATTCACAAAAGCGTTTTTTATGATTATCCGTGTAACCTGTTTTCAAAAATTATATCAATCTGTCGTTATCATTATCCACCGGATAGACGGCCGGATATAAAATTCCAAGCATAGAAATTTATAGTGAAATTTCGAGAATCTCAATAAATATTTCACATTCCTAACATCACGTTCCATCCGCTGTATCTTGATAATTCCTGAAGTTTCTCGCCTAAGTCCCCAAGTTTTATCGTACCGCAGCAATTTCACGTAAGTCCTCCCAGCTAATATATAGGCTCTTTCGCAGATTGCGTTCAGGAGCAACGAGCGCATCTTTACCGAAGACAGTGGAGTCAAGTATACCTACTGGCATCTCATCGGGCTCTATATTCTTCAAGGGGTATGAAGACCAAGGTATTTACTTGCACGGTGGTTCTCGTACCTTGGATAATTCCCAAGACGGTACAAGCACTCTACAAGTACATGGCATCCGCCATGCTGCTTTCTACCCATACTTAACCATCATAGCTATAAATTATTAAAGGACTTCAGTCGCTCCAACTTTTATGCTTTCTAGAACAAAAGTTGACTTTCGCGACGTCTAGACACCCGCGTTAGTCTCTTATTAGACTCTGTTCACACCGGAACGAATAACTGAACAGACCAAATTCCAAGTCCTTTTCCCTATTCATTTCTTCCGCAAGACTTCTTATGTAAGGATTTTCCGTGTATTTTTTAAATATTTATGTATATTAATGCCTACCCTTGCCTTGGAAACTGCCTGCAGTCTCATGCGGAAGAATTCACAAGTTGAATATCTTGATGTTCAGTGCGGTAACATTGCGAGTGGAGTTGAAGACTGAATTTTTTGCAATTGCCTTTTTACAATTACGCGTACGGCTGCTCGCCGAACGGATGAAATCCAGTGGCTGCTAGGCGTCTGGTAAGTCTGTTTTGAGGTGGAGACGACTGAGGGATTGAAAGCCTGGTAAAAAGGGAACCTGAAGGAAAAGGGTGTGCGAGGATATGCCGATGTACGTGGAAAACACAGTAGAACGAAACTATGCGGTCCAGTGGAGGAAACGGATGTAAGAAGAGACAAAGATGGAAGACGTCGTAATTGGAAATTTCTAAGAGGAATTTCTCTTTTTGATTCTGCTGCGTTTTCCATCGAGTGAGGATTACTAAATGTTATCTGGCTTCTGCCTCCTAGCCTGGGGTCATCACTATCTCTACTATCTCCACTACATCCCCTACCACCCCTACCACCCCTACCTCCCTTACCACCCCTATAACTCTGCTTAAGGAGTCTAATGAAAATAGAACGATTTCTGTCTACTAGACAGACACGCGCCTCCTCCATATTGAATGGTCCATTAGATTCTCTTCTCTGTCTTTCACTCACTCTTACGTATCCTCTGTACTTTGTCTTTACAATTACGTTATCTTGATATCTCTGGATTCTAAGTGATCTCCGAATCACTTAGAATTTAATAAACGATAATTAGACAGACAAATGATATTAATTGATTGCATGACTTTTTCTTGGGTATTTATATAATAAGTATTTATACGTAACGGTTATATATTAGTGTTTAGACAGATACTTTTGTGGACGTTGTTATGTGTTGTTTCTAGTATTTTATTAATTGCGATACAAAAGTGGAATCTCGTAGAAAAATCTGCCTATTTCAATCTTTTTTTTACCGAAGGTAACGATTGGATTTTTATTAATTACATTTATTCATCGTGCGTTACCTTTGGCAAAACATTATTACCAATGAGAAATTTTCTTACGGAATCTGCCGAATGGTATTATAGTGTGAATTTTTGTATACGTTATTTACTGTAACAAATTGGAAAATAAAGGTTAACATATGGGGTATAAATAAATGGAATTGTACAGACAGAGGCACTAAATAAAATTGGAGCATCCAATTTGTTCTTAACGAACAGCTAAACTTCATTGGTGCGTTTATCTCGTATAACTCAGACTGTGATATGCACGTGGAATTGGCTGAATATGAAGAATTGATTTTAGACACACACTGTGTTTTACCAATTAAGATTATTAATCATTACTTTTCAAATTTGTAATGTCAATTTTCAATAAAATTTCTATTGCTTATAAAAATAACGGTTAGTTCGATTTCAATGACTTATTGGAATTTCTGTAAATAAATAATACCAGTGTTTTAATTATGTTTAGTATATTGATACAATATTGAACAATAGAATCGTTAGGTCGATGTTGACAAATATTGCGTAACATTACAGCCTATATAATGTACTGGGTTATTCGTGCCAAAATGCACCACCTGAAGTTAGCACGTTCCTTTGATTTTTATAATAGAGCCAACTTCAGTTGGTGCGATTAGTACTGGATAATTCTGTATGATTTATTTATATGGAGTAAATGTGATTACATTGATTACTTTACTCCTGAGACGCAAATTTGATAGGTTCGTCTTGATCGGAAAATTTGACGAAACATCGCTAAAGGATTTTTCTTATTTATTCGAATTCTATTCTGTTTTATTTTTCATTTTCCTCCCTTTACATTTATTTGCTTCCGAGATCGATATCCGGAACGGAAACGTACGGAAGTTTATCGTTTCGCCGGAAGCGGAAGTTGCGTCGTTTGCTTTGAAGTGCGTGCTTCTTATTTCACTCTAAGTCCTCGGGTATTCGCGATCGATAAGACCCTCCAAGGGTTTTGGGTTTTCGGCAGATTCCTAAGGGTCTAGACAAAGCTCATGGCGTTTTAACCCCCTCGAGCATTAGCCCCATTATATTCGGGGTAAATGCTATTGAAATATTATAAAATAGAACCGCAAGGGAGTCAAAGGGCATGGACAACGGACAACAGGGAGCACTTTTTCTCAGATTATTTAGATTTTACGAAATCGAAATCGTAAATTTCTTCCTCTAGGTTGAAGAAGAACATGGTGGTAAATCGTTTCGTGTACTGTTGCTGACGTCATTCCAGTGTTGCTTTTTAACTCCCAAAGGTATGCCTGCCCGAAGGCGTGTAAGGAAGGTTATGTGTTTTGTTCCGTTAGCTTAGTTACTATTGAACGAACTAAAAGTTTCTGTAGTAAGCAAAGTTTTTGCGAAACCAAACGTAAATTTTGCAAATATAATCAGATGAAATTAAACTGAAAACACTAGTAAAAAAAATATTCAGGGATTCTGGTAAAAGAACTCGATTGTTTTATGCCTTTAAGCCTGTCTGTAATTTCCTATTTAATTAATTTCCTAATTTTCCATATGCCTGTAATTCCATTTTTTTTGCTGCTATATTATTCTACAATTATATTATCTGTTATTCATCATTACAGACTACAGTACCCATATGCACTGATAGTATGGTATCGAGTTATCAGGTATTCTGTATACAGAATATATGGTACTGATGTAAAAATTATATTTCTATGATTTCCTTAATTCTCGATTAGGTTGACTTTGACACGTAACTTATTTATTATTTATAAATCTTTACTTTTGCTGAACGATAAATCTCAAATTGTATGATTTACTTATTATATATATTATATTTACCAGTATATCTGTAATCAGTCCCTATGCATCTTATATTAAAAAACGTACAGTGTATGGTAAATCATAGACAAGAATTGATATTATTACATCTATCAGATGTATTATGATCATGAAGTTTGATTTTACAGTCAGCTTCGTACGAGAGCGACGAACTTTGATTGCTACCAGTTAGGACACTTTTGTGAACAGTTCATGAACTGTTCGTAAACTCATTAACAAACAACGAAGATTGTTCACTCAGAAGGCGGCTCATTAGAGTGTCTGTTCCACGTCTCCGAACGTGTTTGAACATATCTTTAACGTACGTGACAATCGTTTCCCTCTTGAACTTCAATTTCAACTTCAATGAATGAATATAAATTATATAATTATAAATATTATATACAATATAACATCTTCAATGTAATTTTTCCAAGCTCTTCAACGATTGCAATAAGTAATCTGCATACAGACTACAGTCTTGTCAGTTGTTTTTCTTGCAGATATATAGATTAGGTATGATCTCAATATTATTACCAGTAATTTTAGGTCAACAAATGTTTCTTTTAAAGGTACTGAATTGCAACAGACTATCGTCATGTTCAACGTTTTATAAATATCGCACCCACTTTTTTGGTTAGCCATGTATATTGTGCTTATTACTAATTTAATTTCTTCCTTGTTACTTCACAGCTTGTAGGTTTTTAATATTTAATAATCGCAAAATCGAGAAAAAATTTACCGTTTCCACGTTTCTTTGATAATTATAAAATTATAACGTATTTGCTGAAAAATTCGTTCCGCTTGCACCTTCGTTACTAACTGCTCTTACGTATCTAGAACGTATTTCGTGCAATGAGAAAAACGTTTGGTAAAATAGAAAAAAAATTTTAATCGATTTAACTAAATCCTGCGGTTGCAGCTGACGAACGGCGCACGTAGTTTATGTATTATAAGTATGACCTCTTAGTCAAGTACGAAAATATTGAACCACGTTTCTGGAGCAATTTCAAGTCTATGCATTTCCTGCCAATGCATGTAATCGTTCCAATCAAATTTCACTTTAAAGGGTCAGCTGACATGGTTTCTCCAATTAACATATAAACTAATCAAAGCAATTATTTGTATTGTTTGAATCAAGAATTATTGCCTACATAGTTAGTTATTTCCTAGATAGTAGTATAGTTAAATGAACTTGATCAGATGAGATTCACTGTAACTACGTGCTGCGGTTGGGACCCTAGTAGGAATTTCATTATGAAAATCAAGGACCCATCCAGGTCCTAGGTAGGCCTAAGAAACCTGCCCATTGGGTGTCCCAGCCAGACCCTGAACTAAGGACAAAATTTGTACCAGAAGATAACAGCGCAGATTTTGTTGAATCAACTTCGTCAGAATTAAGAGAACTGAAATTCACTGGGAGCAAATCAATTTCTCTTGACTGCATCCGAACAGCTTGTTTTCCTAACTTTTTTCTCGCCGTGTGAAATTGTTCGACTGGAAAACAATTGATGAAATACATTATCGTAATAAACGTACTTGCATTACATAATTTCATGTAACGTCTTTAGAAGAGGACTATACATTTTTAAAGCAATCGATGTTTCAGATCAGTGTATTATTCGAATGACTCTTCTCTCACGTTTGAAGCCATGAGAAGCTTTTCTCTCGAAATTCTAGCACGACTGCGATACCGTATGAGAAAATGATTCCAAATTATTTTTCGTAATCTGTCAAAAATTGTATTTAATAGAAAATTGTGTAAATCCATACTTTTTAACATTTCTTATCCTTTGTTACTAGTCCATTCGAGAAATTTTTTTCTTTGCTTTCAGTATGCAGTTTCACAATCATTATTTACGCTCGGTTGGCACTGCTCTTGATATGCCATTTGGAGTATTAGGTGTAGCGTAACGAGGGCAAAATGTAGACAAAGGGGATGGCAGCAAGGGTGGGGAGGGTGTGAAGGGAACAACGTAGGATTTTCGGCACGATTATTATTACACGTCCGTGCCGCCCAAGCTTCAGTACATAGGTATACCGTGTAGCAATAATGGACGAACAACCCTCAAATATGCAAATGACTCTTAATCAGGACTGACTGCTTAATAATACTTGTATGATCCCCTGTGAGGAGGATGGGAACAGTAGGGGTGATGGGTTTGGGAGACGTGCAGGAGGATCACCTAATCTATCCGTTATTAGCCGACACATTGGATCCTCGCCAAATTCCTTGTTAACCCGCGCCTTCGGTGAATCATCCAAAATTTATGTGTATTATGGCGAAACCAGCCACGTCGAGGATATCATTTTTTAAACATTTTTTCAATTTCGTTCTAAACTTTACCCGCACGCCAAATCCCATGGATACATTGACGTCCGATCGACATGAATTGTATACATGGTCGATATGACTATATATATAGTCGATCCACGAGTTCGATGTGTTTCTTTGACAGATGGAAGACAATGAAGACTCTAGCAAATGGCACGTGGCTCTGCATACAATTTTTCTTATAAAGTATTCATGTGCATGGGTTTACACTTAATTATATTATATTTTTCTATTTTACAATGTATTTACGTAATTTTATGGAAACCCACGTGTGATTTGTTGAGGATTATATTGTTTGCGAACTGTCAAAAAAAAATACATGGAACTCATGGTTTGACTACAAATCTCACATGTGATCATATATAGATATACATATTGTGTTATTTAGAACTATTCTGCCAGCTGAAGTTGGCGCGCTTCATTTGATTTTTATAAATTCATATGCTAGCTTCAGCTAGCATAATAGCTCTGAGTCGATTTTGTATAATCGCACGTATATCTTTGGTGCTATTAGTTGAGGGAAACCGTTGGCGCTTGTGACGTTTCAGGAGTTACCCAGGGGTCGCTGGGGGTTGGTACGGCTACATAATTGAATTTTTGAACAGAACTTCTTAATGGGATGGCACGGAGAAAAGTTACGTTGGTCGACATGCAGAAGGGTTGAAAATTTTCTCAAGTTAACGCGAGTAGCCACCGAAGGTACGCCTTTAGTGGGGAGAGGCTGGAATAAGAGGGGCGACACTGGCACCCCCTATAATTCGTAGCAAGAAGCTGAATAATTTGAAGCTATTTTTATAAGGAACGAGGGTAGCAATTCACGCCCTTATCGTCCAGCTATATCCGTCCCTTAATAATTAGCCCACTTCCAACACGTATTTAATTTGTCACGGCTTTTTGAACAACTTTAAAGTGAACTTCGCCACCTTCTTAAGAGAGGAGTAGCAGTACTTCGCCTACCCCTTTGCGAAACCCTTACCGATTCTCGAGCACCCTTTGTAGAAATTAAAAAAATTATTTTTCGTAGCGACCTTTGTGAGTATGCTAAAAGTTATTTGGTTAATTTTTATGAATTTACGTTATATTCTTTAGAATATTTTTTTTAATTTTATTGAAATAACTTTTGATGCTCATCTTTATTTTTTTATTTTCTAGTAAAGTCATATGTATCTTTCAAATAAACTAACAACAATTTTATATGTACTTTTTGTGGATTAGATTTTGATGATCGATGACTGAGGCTACCTGAACGTTGGTAAATATGATTCGGTTTAGAATTTTCTGAAAGACAGTTTAGACACAGGGTGTAATGGCAAGAATGATTTGAAGTATAAAGACAAGGAAAATAATGCTTAGTATAATTTGGGTATATGGCCAAAAATTCAAGACAGTCGCAAATGACTAAAGCAATGGTTCTACATATTTATACCTTTTTATTGTTGTCATCCTGAAGCTATTGGTACCAACATCCAATTAATGTCCAATATTGAGGTCTGTATATCAATCCGTTGATTGGAGGTTAGTATCCTTATACTCAAAGGCGACTATACTGCTGTGGCATGAATTTGGACCAATGATTAGAAGCATCTTGCCAGCTGGAACAATGAAAAAGGTATGTGATTCCAAAAAATGATAATTTGGAATATTTGAACGCGGAAAAGGATAATAAAGAATATTTTGGCACTGCGAATCATGAACTAGGAATTATCGACTCAATGAATCTAGCCTACTTGAATATAAGAAACGACACTCGGAACAGGTAGAAAACTCTAAAAATATAAAATGATGATTAAACTAAACGTTTGAAACGATGATCTAGATATTTATAAAAAAGGAACGATGATTTATGTCAAACTGTCAATAAATTGTGCGAATTATACATATACTAATGGTTAGAGAATTTTGACAGCTGTCAGATTGACGAAAACAATTGCTCAATAGCACATGTGCGATTTACGACACTCCTACTCAAGCAGACTCTACTTTTACGAATTGAGTAACATGGTTATTCGTGTTATGAATTGAGTAACGTGGTACACGTCATAACGGAAGTAGCGAGACGAGGAATCAACGATACATATTTCCATTAAAAAATTGTGTAAACAAAAGGACGCCTCGATGAAATATGAAAATAAATTCTTAATTTATGAAATACCACAATATTATTACATAACGACTAACGACAGTCCAACTCATTGTCAGACGGAAGTAACTGTGAGTCAAGTGAAGCATCACTGAGACAATTTGGTCAGAGTACTAATCTTACAATTAGTCTCAAAACTCTCGATCTCGGAAACAGTCAAATTATTACAGTCATATTTCGTCTTAAATAATATCTTCGTCCCTCTTTTACACATTCTACGTCCATAAGGCTGTTCACGAATAGTACAGTGTCGATGTCCGGAGACACTATGTTATTTAAAATACTTGTAGACAGCTGAATTTAAAGTTACGCAAAATTATATTATTGTAAGGTCAAACTTTATATCTAACTGAATTCAGACAGGGAACGAGCGGACATGGACTGCGGTTTGATTGTAATAACGAATTTATAGGTTTGTGATATCCACAAATAATGTTAAATATAAGAAACCATACGATACTCTTTCGTAAGAAAAATAAAATGTTCGTATCTGTCAAAGAAATAACGTTGAGATTTTACCATAAAGCGAAATAGTAACGTCCTACTTATTTTTCACGGTGATGCAATGGAGCGATGCATTATTTGGATATATCGATATACCACTGGCAATGATATTTCTTTCCATGATTTTATGGTAAACGGATTTATTAGCAGAGACAAATTGTTATGGTATGTCAGCACCATGGGCTCCTATACGATACTAACCCATAATGCCGGCCAAGGATGTATAAACGTAATTTATAGGGCAATTAATGGGGTAAACTGTCCGCTCGGGGTTGTTATATGCGTACGTTGCAATAATATAGGGTGGAAGTAGATACTTCCAAGTTCTCCATTCATGGGGATCGTCCGTCGAATCTTATAATGGTTAGGTACCAGGAAAAGATATGCATTTTTTCTTATCAGCCCCCATAAGACCCCATAGCAACTCTTGTATAGGACTTTATACAAGAGAATGGTACTTTACTCTTAGTCTGAGTATATCTATAGTCTTTTTACATGTTGATTGATTTACATCCATTCCCATAGAATACCACATAAAAACCCCATAGCCATATATCGTCGACACTGTATCGGAATCGACTTTGGAATACCAGATATATCATATGTCTCTCTCGCTCTAGCACGAAGGTCCCAAACCCATAGAGATATTCGGATAATTTTCATTGGACCCCATAGGTTACCTGTACTTCATTCTGAACCAAGGTGGAAAATATATTCATATATGTTCCACATAGGCGAAATATCAGATATGGTTAGGAATTTCGAAAATTTTTTTCACCCTAATTTGAATCTAGATTTGGAATTATACATTGTCTTATCACCCCCCCCCCCCCCCCATCAAATTTGCAGTATCTTCACCTATTGTGCTTCCGCGTATATCTATATATCCTTCTAGTCGGCTGACGCATGCTAGTCACCCCCATAGGACTGCCCTTCTTCTGAAAATCGTGGGTGGTTTGTTGTTCGATGCTTACCACAAAAGAGGGTGAAGGAAATGGTTATTTTCCGGAATAAGGGGCAGCACAGTGGTTTGTTTAGCACTTTTTCAGGAAAAATACCTACGTGTAAAGTCTATACGGATAAATCCTATCTAAGCCATCTACTAAGGGATGTGTCCGATATATGATAAATGTAAAAAAGCGATTTATTTGCCACGCGTATAAAAGCTCTGTATGCGCATTGAAATTTCATCAAAACAAACAATGTATTTAATATTGAAAAAATGAAGAATCGTTCGCTTATAATTTTTTTAATGTATTTTCCGAGGGTGTCCCAAGCGCTGTATTATTTTTTACTTACATACATAAACATGCTCCTTGGCGTTAGACAATACAAAATTACTCTTTGCAGCCTTTTCGCGACTCACAGCTTCTCGAATTACAATTCCTCATTTTCTCGGCTGCTACGGTCTTGCAGATCGAGTGGGTGTTGTAGTCACCGAACCATAAGGGTAGCGTAGGTACAGATTCGTACACAAGCCCAACACACCTCCCCGGGGGTTTTATCTTCTATATACTTTCCCTTTTTTATCCTCATGGTTTTTTCCATTTATTTTTTAAGAGGACACCGGATAGAGTGACGCGGTGTCCCCTTACCGCGAGGCTTTGAAACGAAATATGCCCGCCTGTCTATCCACCTTCAAGCCACGTATGTACCTACTGGTCTCCCTTGCGTGCAGCTCATTTTTATCGCGATTTCGAAGCCATCGTCATTTTCCTCCCAGGCTGAAACTTCAATTTTCAAAATTGAATCTCGATGCCGTGAACAGCGGTCACGATTGAAGAGCACGAGGACACAGATAAGTCATGCTTGTCTCGTGGCTTGAAAATTTTTCCCATAGAATCGTCAACTACTTTCAGCTCAGGAAGGAGTATAAACAAGAAAACTGCACCGAGCATCTAACCTCGATAGCTCGGTGCTCTGCCATATACTTAACCATACATAACCTAACCTAACCTATTCCCGCTTATATACCCCAACAGTTCACATACGAGAAGGTACCGAGATACACCGTAAATTATGAGAGCTACTTACATTCCTGGATTCCTCGAGAATTCTCCCACCCCATTGCATTCTCTACCCTATTCCAGGAACCAGGATCTAGCTAAGATGCTTCTGCACGGACATATATACATGAGGTATAAAATGCATTTGCATCCAGAGAAAACTGCATCCTGTCACATTAAGCTACGTGCGCTGTCTCTTAAAGGATTCCTCCACCGGCGCGACGGGAATCCGGCAGATTTTCGGATATGCGAGGACACTTCTCCTTTTGCTCATTCATAAAATTAAACCAGAGATACCACCAGAAAGACAATCCTCTTTACTTTCATACGCTACACTGTATGTACTGCCTATCTGTGTACGTGTCGTAAATATATCCGTCGCAAGAGCTTTCTGTGCTGAAGCTTTTACGTTTCTTCTCCTGAACTTGTTCATCGGCCATTTGCACCACATTCATATACGGTTTATCTCAACGATTCCAGTATTATAATTATCATTATCAGAACTGAAATTTTCATACTGATATCATTGCTACTGACTTGTGCATGAGAGGTCATCATAATTGCTAGTCTTCAAATTATTGTCAGAATTACTTAGAATGATAAAACTTTACGTCTTAATGAGTATAGTTTAGAGTAATCTTTGTAGTTATAGTCGGTCCACGAGTTCAGTGTGTTTCCTTTGACGGTTCGCACAGAATGCAATCCTTAGGAAATTACACGTGTCTTTTTATAAAACCATGGAAATATATGGTAAAATAGAAAAATATAAATATATTTCAATGCAAAGCCATGCACGTGTATAGTTTGTAAGAAAAATTATATTCAGAGCCGCTTTTAGCTCGTTAGAAACTACATTGTTTTGGATCTGTCTAAAAAACATATTGAATTTGTGGACTGACTATACTTATCAACATTCGCTGTATAGTTGGGTTGCAAAGCTAGTATCTTTTCGAGGGGCCACTTTTGATTGGGTTAGAACGTCAAAGAGTCCCTTTAATGTGACGCTGACGTCATGACTTGATCATAGTATCGATAGGCTCAAACGTACAAGGAAAACAGATTTTAATTCAGCTTAATTCGTGGGTATTGCAATTAAGTGACGCAATTATTGTGCAAATTTTACTGATACCTTGCTATATTTCTTGGCTTAGCACATGGGTGGCAGCCCGTTGTTTTATCACACGAACTTGTTTTCGCTCTGTATTAAGACCCTAGGAACATGTGAACCTGGTATGATAGTCGTATCGATAAATTTACCTTATGGATATCAGATGGTTTAAAGAGGATATTTAGTATTTCGAAAGGCTGTACGATCATAAGGAAGGACTGTTATTGATCTGACCGTAACAAAGGCAATGGGACTTTATTAACAAATAATGACATGAATTTATAACATACTGTAATTATAGAGTGACATTATATTATGCGTGATATCAAAATATAATGATGGAACGTTTATGCGAGGATGGACTATATTTTCTATTAATTATTTATGTTTTTGTTTCTTCATTAATACCTCGTTAATGTCGGTGTACAGTTCGACAGGAAAGTTTTTTAGTTTATCCACTTTGACAGCATGCTTTAGAAATAGTCAATACTGTAATTACGTGTCGAGGCGTATTGATTCGTTTTGTTTGAAAGGAAATTATATTTTTATTTAAACAGTTAATTAAAAATGCATCTCATGTTTAAATATTTGTCCCATTGTTATGTATCAAAATCATTTTCAATGACACGTCATGTGTTATTATAATTATAGTGCGTGCGAAATTTGTAGCACGATTCGACAGTATATTTAGGATATAGTTGCAGGTTAGGTTATTTTAAGTGATTTCAGGTAACCGTTATACTTTTCTAAGCGATCTATCTTAATATTATATTAAACGTTAAGAAAATGTTTGCAAGTAAAAAATTAATGGTTTTTAAATTAAATTAATCTCTGTTAGCTATTTTGTATTTGGCGTTTAAACTTCAATGCACATTATTCGTCGTGTTAAGTGATTACTGCGCCGCCCTAGCGGGCTCGAGTAGAACCTCTGAGAATATTTAGGATTTACGTTTAAATAAAGAGAAAGTAAATGTTTTGCTGTTCTTTATAATAACAGTTAACTGAGCCGTATTATTTCGATATATTTTCGTGATCCACTACCCACACATTCTACTGGATCAGTAAGATTGATTAAAAAACTCATTCTTCCAATAACACCGAGATTTCTAATTCAGAAATTTCAATTACAAAGCACAGGTTTGGATATTCATCGAGTTTCGAATTATGACCGGTAGGGTGGCGTAGCAGTCGCTTAATACCACGAATAGGAAATAGAGGCTCCCCACGCTACCGCGCTGAACCAATCAGGAAATTTACCATCTAACTAAAGATACGTTCCAAAATTCGCTGCTTGTACATACTACGAGTATCGTCGTGTCCCTATCTGTCTGTTTGCAGTTGATTGAGACGCAACTATCCTTGTAATACTGGCAGTGAATTTCGAAACGCACCGTAAACGGTAGATCTGTATTTTACGTTCAGCAGAGTTTTGACGAAAACAGCCATTGTTCGTGCTACCGTGCTAATCAAGTGCTATTAGTGTGTTGGTTCTTGTGTGTCTACAGTGTTTTAAGTTATTAATTACTGCTGGTAAGATCATTTACTTGGGATATGAACGACCCTTTTTATCCTTTCCTGTGTATTTTACTCGTTTAATTTATCACATTATCGTTTCCCTTGGTATTGTCTTCTCAGTAACATTTTAACGTTAAGTGACTTGCAAACAAATTTTCTGAAGTTACATATACATATATCTTGCACGACGATTATTCCACGGAGAAAACAGAATAGAAGAGAAAATAATGTTTTGCGTCACAATATTGCATGTAATTTCTCTTTTTAGAAAGGTCAATAATGTGACAAAAAATAGTTTCTTATTGATTACAGTGCAAAGGAATTTATGTACTGTCAGCTGTCATTTAATCAACTTAGTCATTCGCTGTAAGAAATAACTTTATTGATTCTTTTCCTAATTGCACAATTTGATAATTTCTTAATATTTTTCGTATTCGTAATAAGAGATTTTTGCTTCTTGTGATATTATTAACTCTTAACCACAGGTCAGATACTAGCAACATGTTTTACAAGGTTAGGTCTGTGACACCTCAATCTGTAGAGCTCGATTGCAAGGCCATTACGGCAAGTAGAATAACTTGAAAGTGGAGTTTTACATTGCTACCCTCTTACAATTAGTTTAACCGATTTCATCGACTAGCTATCAAAATATAATTATGTAATAGGTGCTTTTTTCAGTTTATTAATAATTTACGTAAAAGCAAACTTGGCAGAAGGGCTAAACGTAAAATTGGTGAGTTATGTGAAAAACCGCACGTGTGCAGTTAAAGGTTAAAGCCGAACCTCTGAAGTGTCGTTATTGTGTTGAAGAATCCATATTTTTATTGTTTTCTGAATCGAAGATTGTCAAGTCCCGTGCTAAGTGCCATAGCTGTGGAACGAGACTTAACCCATCTTCCATACTGCTATCCATTAATTATTCTTGAAGGGAATATAAAATATCTAGCATCGACAGACTCTCCATAAATTAATCATTCTCAATTAATTGAGACCTAATCGAAGATAATCGGTTCTCGAAGGAAACAGATATAAGACTTTTAAAATGATAGAAAAGAATTTTTTCTTCGTTTTAAACTTTGTTTTTTCTAACTACTTTTCACATACTGACATAAAAGCGTGTAGTATACGATATATGAACAGACGAGACCGACATTTTTTATATTTGCCGTAGAATAATATTTCTCTTTCACGAGTTTAGAAAGCAGCGAGTAAGATGGGCATTGTAGCTTGGTTAACTGCGAGGCATTTATAATTCAGAACAGGAGTTTATAATTCAAAGTGAATTTACAATTCAGAATTTAGGATCTTAAATACAGTACTGGCTTTTATGCCCAAAGACTTCATTTTCCTCGATAAACTTTACCCAGGTTAAAATGTCACGGACTCGAGACTTGTTGAGCAACATTTTTCAGGCTTACCTTCCTAATAACTTTGTACAAATATATCAATGAAATTATTTCATTGGATTTTTTAGTCTCACAATGAGTAGCAAAGTTACACAGCGACGTTAATTCTTTCTTTAGCCACGAAAGATACAATACAAACAAATACGACGTAGAACATAACCTAATTTTCTTCATATAACCTAACGTTTCTCCCTAAAAAGTCTGTTTCACAAAATATACCTTAAACTATAACAAAACAAGAATTAATCTAACCATTCAGTTTCTACGATATCTGGATCATGAAATTTTGTATACTAATAATTAATCCCAGATATACATAGCGTTTGCCATTCTTTCAATCAAGCTTGGCCCTATTTAATAATTAAAAACTCCATTTACGTACCTTGCTTCATTTATCATCTAATTAGTCCTTAAAGAGGGTCTAAACGTTAAATTAGAATTTAATGATATTTTCGAAGATTGCAGACTAAAAGCAAGTATCAGAATATTTCATCTGTTCATTCGATTAAATTTATCCAATGGGTAGAAGCAAGTGAGCTACGCCCCCAAAAATTTGCTATCGCGTTTTCACATAATAATAATGGTCTCAGTAAGCATATGTCGAGGACACCCGTTATATCTGCACCGAGAGAAATTTCGCTTGGACCCACAATTGCCGAGTCCCTCGTCTCACGAACGTTTCGATATTACCAGATCCAGCATATCATGTCCTCTCGTCATCGCTTTTGCGTAGCTCAACCTGCCGTCGGACGTTCTGATGTTGCTGAGCCTGAATTGATGCCACCTCGTCAAACGGAATTGGTTATAACCAATCTATGCATTTACAGATCTTGGTATAACAGGATATGACGCAGACTAACGAATAAAGCCTGAGCTAACAAAAGTATTAGAAGTTCATCCAGGTGACGACTGGATATAAAGTCACCTGTCAATGCAATTTCGTCATGTTGGACGAATAAGTACCTTGGATAAGGGTAAATCCAATTTTTAATGACGCTTACGAAAGATATTTGTGACATTGATAAAATTCAAAAATGTTTATATATAGGTATACCAATGAGAAATATGATTGATAAAAATAATTTTTTTCAATTTCGTCAATGTCAAAATTATTAAATATTTTTCACGTGGATATCACGTTTATGTGTATCATGAAAGGTATTAAGGGTCGTGCTGCAGAAAACCGTGTTTCAACGTCCTTTGAAACTGCTTGACAAAACGATCGTGAAAACCTCGTAAACAATAGTGCAATCTCGTGGATTAGTGGGCGAAGGTCGGGGTATAAATTGTAAGCAGTGAAAGATGTGTTCCGTAAGATGTGGAACGTAACACTTTAGCTTTTAGCATGTGAGAGGAATCAATCGCGTAAGGATTCTCTGCTATATGCTGTATTTGTTACGTATTGCGTCTTACGGAACTGGCATTGTGTCTCGGTCATAATGCCTACGGGATTGACGTCACTGCATACAGTTTCCCATACCGTTGCCATGACAACACAAGAGAGTGTTGCTTGTATGAAAATAATAGTTGGTAGGTATTTTTATTGACCAGTTCAAATTCACATTTTACTTAAAATACGAGGCTGTAACGTAACGACCAGAGATCATTGTTAGACCGGAATGTTCATTTGGCTAATTTCGTTAATGTTATTATTATATACAGGGTGTTTCGTCCAACGAACAATATGGGGTTGTGGCTCTGTCTACCGGAAGTTACCGCCCATGCGTTGTATTATCCTGTAATCTTAGTTTCCCATAGGGGATAGTATTTCTCATGGTCATCCTTTCTATTTTTTGATCTAATTAAAATTTCTATTTTTTCTTCTTTTTCAGAGCGGGACTCCTGTGTGTAAGTTTGTAAGAAAATGAAAATACTATATACTTAGGGTGTGGTGCAAAATTCATTGTGAGTACTGAAAGCATCAGTGTATCTCTGTTTCTCTGTATGCATGTAAATGAGACGGAGCTATGGTCGCAGTGCTGGTAGTCAATTTCAAAACGTACTTTTCATTTCGCAATGCAAAATTTATTGCGAGCTAACGCTTTTGGAGAATCAGATTCTTCTTGATCGATACGAGTATTGAGTCTCGTTAGATTGTTATACAGTATCTTTCAGTAGATCAGATGTAACGGTAGCAGACCGTGCTTATGTAGGATAGCATTTATGAATTGTTTATAATAATTTTTGTATTTTTTGTTTCTTAAAAACTGATAATCAATTGTATTCTGATTTCGTATGAGTATCGATTTTTACGATTTTTGTGTTTTGTAATTTTTTTTGAGGTGGACGCGACCTTAGATTCCAGTCAGGCGCAATATTTATTTTCATCAAGAACATATCTGTTGGATTTTGCAGTCGTAAATAATTTAAAGCATTTTTCTGTGTTTCAGAGTATCGCTGTTTAGTGGTTAATTAAACATAACTAATAGCGTTGATTATGCCCTTTAAATCGTACACGTGATTGGTTAATTCCGCTAAAGCCCTGTTACAAACGTAGCACAGTGTTTCAATGCTTTGGAACATTGAAAAATGCAAAATACGATTGAACATGATTCAAAATTGAACATTTAGTTTAGGTTTTAATATTAATAATAATTTCGAAATTAAGGGCTTAAGTGTTGTAATATTTTTAGTTTCCAGCGCCTGAACACGCACGAGTACCCATTGAGTGAGAGGGAGAGAGAAAAACTTAAATTCGACCAATAAGTGCAAAGGGTGACATTCCCTTATTTAATTATGAGAGTACCGAATAGTAGGGTAGTATGGGCGTATAGTTTGACTCAGACGAACCCGCAACCCTATTCGATTCATTACACGAGAACACCCTGTATATTATAGTATAGTATAGCATATCATATCATTTCATAATATTGCACATAGTACTATTATCTAAAACGTATTTGGGTTTGCTTAAAAATCATGGACGATGATTATAGGAAGATGAAATGTCCAAATTATTAATTACTTAAGCTAATAAAAAAGTTAGGCTCAAATTCGTCAGAGCAATTCATTGCATAAATTTAACCTAAAAATCAAAAATTGCGATGCCATAAACAATCATTGGAAAATGAAGTAAAAATCCGTTCCGCTTCGTTTTGCCGTCATTCGTTCGTTACGCAATCTCGCAGAATGTATTTCTCTTTCATTTTTCGATTCATGCTCACGGAATTGCAATATGAAAAATTGGTGGCGAAATGTCTCTGGTGAATTTGAACAAAAGCTTTTTTTTTTTTTTCTAATTCCGAGTTTTTGTGCCACGTGTTACCAGTCCACATTACCTATTGCGACTAACAATTTTTTTCTGTGCAACCTGGTTTTGCATTTCTAGATATCCATTATAAATTTATTTCTATCGGTTTCCTGAAGTATAACGTACATGAGGATGCAGATATTGAAAAGCAGCCGTTAGCAAATTGGGGGGATAGAACGAAACGATTACATAGAATTCAATGATATATTCTGAATAATTCAAATGCTGCATATCGAAGAAATTCTCTGTACCTATTATAACGAGGAATAATAAAAGTCGTAATGAGAATCCCAGATAATCAGCTATTTTAAATTTTGAATCGTGACGACCAAGCTTAATTATTTCCTATGTAAAAGAGACGGTTTCAATGACATTTTTTAGGAGTTACTTGAAATTTAAAGAAAACAATGGTTAAAATTGTTTATTTACTTATCTCCTTGTGCCACAGATATGTTTATGGGCTATGCATAGAATATTATATTATATCTGTGGAAATCGATCAAACGACAGAGTTAACTCATCGTTAGTTTGACGCACACGTATGAGATCAGTGAACCATATATAGAAAGCATATGACACAGCATGATTTTCATAATTAAAAAATTGGACGACGTTATCATGTCGTTAAAAATTGTTAGTTTTAAAAATTATACTGCTACCAATTTATGAACTGGTCAACGACACAGATTATCTACAATTCTGTTTCGTTTGTAACTCCTGTCCTGACTATATATTTTTCTTTAATTTACTGTCCTACTGCTGCCACATCAGATATCAAGACCACAAGGATTACCTTAACGACACCATGGCGGGACATCGCTATCAAACATTTGCCAAAATGCAGTACCTGGGATGGATCTTGTTCCGTTCATGCGAGGAGCATCATCTCTCCTGGGAAGACGTTCTGCTAACAATTCAGGTGGCTGTCACAGTGGATCCTACGAGGATTTGCCAGTTGCCGTCTACAGCCGACACAGGCATCCAGTGCAATATGACGACCTCAGTTGAGGATCGTGGTACACAAACAGATCTAGTTTCAATGATCAGCAAGGGAACGCAAACGACGCCAGGGACCAAAAGTCCAACTGGAGACCTGTAAAAAGAGTTAAGTCAGACCAGTGGAGACGTCGTTAGTTCAAAATTTGAGATTCTAAGGCATGTAAAACTTCGAGTTACCGCAGCCAGTAAGAATGACGTCACGTACCTAAGATGTCCGTCTGGGAATGCATTGATTCATTAATGTTCTAACTTTTTACAGGCATTGGGAGCTAAATGTTACTCAAGACAAGTGCACCACTTGAAGATGGTTCTAACGTAGAAATTATAATGGACAGACTAACTTTGGATGGTAGATTTGTCGTGAATAACCCTGCAGTGTAGTCGGTTTACGTTATTCTGGACATCGTACCGACTCAGCTTCTTCCAAGGAGCTGGCAGGTGGTTACCTAGTAATAAAGGAACTTTGTTGTTAAGCTTTCTCTAAAGGCTAGATAAGTTTTTACCTTTACAAAGATCCACTTCATTCGATGCTTTATTTATTGTATTCTACTTGTTACTTTCCCAAATGAGTATACTGCTATTTACTGCTTTTAGTTCTGCATTTCTTTAGTATTGCTATAGGATATATGCTCATTTATTTAAAAAATTAATTGATACGCTATAGACAATTTAGGATTACTCTTGTATATCTCTTTATTGATTGATAATTTTCTCTTCGTGATATGTTATTAAGAATGACTTGTCCTAACTGGCTATCGATTGAAATGCTCTTATTTTGGTTACGTACCAATGATATTTAGTATAGCTGTTACTTTTAGGTAATACTTATACTTTTAGGTAATATATAGTTTGCTCTCGTTAGAGCTTTAATGTAATTTCTTCTTAGTTTAAAAATGTGTGTGTGTGTGTGTGTGTTTCAATTTTCATAACTATTATACTTTAACTTTGGTTAACTTTTTTTTTTTTTTATAACACTACTATCTTGCAAACAGGTTCCAATTTTTTCAAATTACAGGCGAATTACAGAGAATTCTATTTCAGTGTTGTAATATATTATTTTATATAATATTGAGGAATTTTTTATACTGTTGTTGAGTTAGGAATCAGTATGTCACACAATAGTTTTGTGTGCTTCTTTTCTTAAGCCAAACTGAACAACCATGGCAAACCATTGTATGCTTCAGTTCTACATGAACGAATTCTTATAATTTTTGTTTAATAAAACTTTATTTTTATTTTCTTTTTTCAGTTTATGTCCAATTTTTTAGAATTGAATCCCTTCTTTTTGTTCTCACTTTTATTTGGGGTTATTTCACATATATAATTTTCTTATTCTTTTTTCCCTTGCTTTCTTTATTCCACTCAACTGCTTAATGTGTTTCGATGGCATGTAATGTATGTAACTGTCGTAAAGTAATATTGCGGTTTCATTTTGCTTGAGAAAAAGTACTTACTTATTTTTAATAACATTTACAACAGTAGATTCTTTGCATTCCCGAGCTACCTTGGTTTAGTACACGTAAAATTGATGTTCCAGTGCGCATCGCAACAGTTTGAGGAATGAAACTTCGTACTAAATATGAATAACTTGTGGATCTGTCAAATTTACTACAAGATTAAAATAGCCGAAATTTCAACATTTCTTAAAAAACTTAACAACTGTGAATTCACATTATTAAACATGAAATAACATTGCATTTACACGTAATCCTAATCCACATCTCCCTTATCGTAGCAACTCAAAGTTCAAAAGAAAGGATCTCCAATCAACGAGTTTCGCCTTATAAGATCATAATGGCAGATATACATATACAAAACTAGACGTACAATCTTCTACTACACGTGGATCTAAGCAGACAAGTTACGGATAAAGATAGGTTTGGTTACGTTAGGTTAGATTAGGTTAGGTGCTTCCGTCGATGCTGGAAGAAGCCCGTCCAGGGGTATATCTCTCGAAGCTTCGAAACAAAGTAAAGGTGAAGGTTTACTTAAAGGTATAAAGTGAAGGTTTAAGGTAGAGGTGCAGGTAGCGCTTCTCGTTCTCAAAGTTTCATCCAAGTAGTCGAAGTGAAACAGCGTGAGAATGTTTCCAAGTTTAAACGCGCCAAGTACAGCATAGTCGTTCTCCTGCGTTTCGCTTTGTAACGCGTTGAAATTTCATCTACCTTAACCAAAACTAATAGGAAACTCACGTTAAAGTGGCATCGAAATGCTACCCTTGTAACTCTGTGATATATCGCCTTTTTATAACATCATCATGTATATTACTTATGCACCTATTATCAACGTGAATCAATATTTATCTCGAAATTGTCAATTGCATTTCGTGAAACTATCGTTATTTGTCCTACCTTGATGTACGTTTCCTATAATAATATATCATGTACTAAGGTCTTTGATTTGTGAGAGCAATATCAGTACTGACGAGGAACAATTTGGCATAGATGCAAATATTCGAGATACGAATATGCAAAATCTGATGCAACTAACATAAGATCAATGTATCGCACTAGACAGTAAATTTCGGTTTGATTATTTATTTGCTCTTCAGGAGCTATAGCTATACACGTATACATGTATTTTTATCAACGTACGAAATTAGTCTTTCGTTTGCCAGTGGAACAAAGTCAGAGCAATTAGCCAAGGGTGAGTCGTGACACGCAAAAAGACACGGTAACTAGTATCATCGAGGAGCTATTTTGCAATGGTGGCACGAGCCGTCGGTAGTGAAGTCAAACATTTAGGTTCGCGGTATCGTGAATATGCGAGGGCCGTGCTGCTGGCTGAATAATGCATGGCGCATAGACTGAAACCAATGGAGGATTAAAGCGACATGGCAGGACTAAGAGGCAACGGCGAAGGGCAATGCCGACCGCTGAATCAGGTATCGTATCTGAACACGTGATGCGTTATCGTGTCGATCCACCTCGGGTACCTATACTTGCTTGCTGGAGACTTTCGACCGCCCATGCTGTATCGTGTGAAACTTCACCTTTGTGCTTTGTCTTTTGCCGTACGAATCTCTTTTACTTTCCCGCTTGGTATATTTCGGACTTTTCCACTCTCTGCTCTTTTCGGGACCTGGTACGCTTTATGCTAATAGGCTTGGACTGGTATAACCTGGTATGCCACTTTAAACTCTTTGATAAGATATTGTACGTGAGACCTCGGAGATTTGTAATTAGTTGATTTGTTAGAAGGCTGGATAAAGGTTGTTGACTAATTTGAAAGGAACGCGATAGTCGTGATACCAACCGGGAATGCGCACTCTGACGGCATTTCGTGTACTACAGGAATGGTTGTGTAGTTGCAATATAGATAGGAGACACTGTGTTTCAGTGAAAAATGAAATTTTCTGTTACAGTACCGACAAAAATATCTCTACGCAGATATTGCATTTCAGGTTACTTTATAGCTATAAGAAAACTACGTATTTTAGATGAAAGGAGTTATCATATTTTTCAATTCCAGTCAAGCACGACCATAGGGAAGCCATGACATAATATACTGCAGATACAACACCGTGATGATACCTTAACTTGCGAATAATATAAAATATATTAATATAAATTGATAGGCGTAAATATAAAATAAGAATTTTGATTGTATTTACTATTTAGTTTCAAAATTTATAATCTTACTTCTACGTGTGTAATTTACGCGACACAGTGGTTACCAAAGGGTAGCCTAATAACGCTGTGCAATAAAGACTCCTGGCAAAGATTATTTTTTGTCCCCGGTAAATATATCTTTGTAGATAAAAAAATATAGGAAAAAAAGGAACAAGGTAGAAACGCAGGGAGGAGGAGAATGGAGAAACGAACGGAGATGACTGAAGAAGGCGAGAGGTAGAAGGGAAAATGGTAGAAGGGTGGAGTGAAATAAAGGGAAAAAGTTAAGCGCGTAAGTACGGGAGAAAAACACGGGAGGACGTTTCGAGTGTGTGACGTCGAAGCCGACAGCGCGCAATATGCTTTTTACCTCGAACCTTTTTGAAGGTTATCCTTTGACGCGCGTAACACGCCGACTACGAATATTCGTAATTAGCGTCAGACACGCTCAAAAGATGTCTCGTTAACTCGAAAGCCGCGCACGCAAAATAATACACGAAAATCCGTGCTGTACATATCAACGGCATTTCGTACTTTTTTTAAATTACGTAAGTCCATTTGTTTTGCATATACCATCATGCGTTACAAGATTTATGAATTGCGCTGAGATATAAAAATTCATAAAGCTAACGAAAAAGTAATTTTGGATATGACATATGGGGCATTTTTTTTGTATGTTTCAAGTAACAAACACTTGTTCGCTTAAGCCGAAACTAATCTCACGGATCGCTAATATTTATGAAATCACCAAGTTTTTACTTGCGGATTCAAAGAATTTATGATTTAGTTATATTTTGTATAACGACTTACTAATTCATGCTTATCCCACGATATTGGAAATCTTGAGCTAATCAAACTCTTTTGTCATTATCCTCGCGTTATACCTATGCTAAATACACTGGCTTGTAGTATCGTCGCACAGCGTCACTATACCTGCGCAAAGTATACAATGAATGCTGTAAATTCAAATAACCAGTAGTGACGATATAATAAAATAGATACTCCAACGAGGTATCGCCACTTGAAAATATGACCAGCAATAAAGATTATACGATCGGGTTTCAGGGTGGACTACGTAGTCATGTAGAAGGTGCACCGAAGGGTTGCAACGGCGCTGGGGGTGAGAGGAAGACTACACCACGGACAAGCAATATTGAGGCAATAATGCAGAATATATAAGGGCGTCTACGTAACAACGTCTAAGAACGACGCCGATACCGCAAACTGTTTCTATAACTCAGCCTGCCGAGATAGCTGCCACGTTAGCTTCCGCCATTTTCTGCGAAAACTTCCCAGCCTTTGCCTCACCTCCGCCGTCTTTGCGCGTGAAATTCTCTCCGGTTTCTGCCAGTAGTGTCTGTTACCTTTTATCTTTTTTTTTAACTGTTGGCTTTTTATACATGCACACGTATTCTGGTATTTCTTTTTGGTTTTATTTTTTATCCTATTCTTTCGTATACGTTTCCCATGCCGATGTACCGTCGACTTAAAAGATGCTGTGCAATTTCCATTCGGTCCAGCCATCAGCACCGTCATTGCTTGCGGTGCAGCCAACCCTCTTTTCATGGCTTTCTTATATCGACTGTATAATATTGTCGTCTGCTCGGTAAATAGAATATCTAGCTTGGGTAGGACTGGAATTTATTTGACAGCTATACTGGAGTATTTCGCGCCGAGTCTGGTACTGCGTGCCTTTCTGAATCCTTTCGACACGATGCTCAGACTGTTAGCCAAGCCAGAGGGCAACGGGAAAATACTATCGTAAAATTTGATTTACATGGAGAGTTGTGAAAGTATATTTAGGGGAGAAAGCGCGCACGTACGTATGTTCGTTCATCGTTATAAAGACGAGCACTGAATAATTTGTAGAGGAATTAGAGTACAGTACGTATGTATATGTATGTATATATATATATATATATATATGCCGAGTGTCTATGTCCGTAGAAATAAATATTAAACGAGCGTTATCAAAGAGGCATTTAGCGAATGTACCAACAAAAAAAGAACAAAAAGGATTACGTTCCGCAATGACAAATTTTTTGTAAATGTTATAACCTCGTGTGCGCTGATTTGGATGGGAGAATTGGGAACATTATGGAATCCGGTGAGAAGAAAATGATGTGGATGGAAGCAGATCCGTGAAGTAGGGAATGGTGTGAGGGAAGGAAAAAAAGAAAAAAAAAACATAAAAAGGAGGAAAAGAGGGAAGAATGACGGAAAAACGAGAAAAAGCAATTTAGACCGGTTTTGTCCGAAGCCAGAGGAATTCTTCGTGGAGTCCCGGAGACAGAATTCGTTTCGCGGGAAGACTTGCCAAGGGGTGGGTCGTGGCAACCCCTTTCGCGTGCATGCGTATTTATTCGCCCTGAGGAATTACAAGGGAGGCGTCGAGGAAGTCGTCGCCCTTAATGAAGCTGCGAGACATCGGGATTGTCGTTTTTTTTCTTCCCTCCATAAGGGTGAGAGGATCTTTTGTGGTGGGAGAGAAAAGAGACGTGGAAGGGGGAGGTAGGTGGGCGTGCGAATGGATAAGGGTTGGCAGGGGGTGAAATGGAAAACGTGGGGGAAAAACCATTGAGATTGCCGCTTCTCTATGGGGTGGTTATGGGCCGAGAGAGAATTGTCTGACTACGGAAGTCCTCGACTAAAACAACCCCCCAGCTTCCTGGAGTTTCTTGACAACCCCCTATGGATAATTTTACCAGATATACTAGGATTCCTTGTCGAAATAGTATTACGAGATTAACTTGCTTCTCGAGTTGGTAATAAATAAATGAACTTTTTATGGGATTATTACCCCTTGCTACGAGATGCAGGCACAGTTGCAGTTTTATTATTTATCCTCGTGTCCGTGCGCTATATTATTGCGAATCGTCTACGGGTGCATCTGCTATTCAATAAAATAAATTCCGCATAAACGCGTTACGCGTCGAAGCTCAAGAAACGTTGAACTTTTCGCATCTCTAGCCCCTCGTATACAGCGCTAGTTGTTAAGGCAAATCCGTAAAGTTTATCCGTGAAATTTATTTTTCATGCGGGATACAAAATCGATGAAAATTTGACATTATTTGTCAAGTGTCGTTTAACTATTATTGACTTGAGCAGGATATAGGAGGATAATAATAGAGTCAAGCCCCGGCGGTCCTTCGGTTGCCCCAGGACCTCCCACCCGTAGAGTCCCGGAGGGGGAGGGAGAATGTTAAACGAGTTCTTAGGGGGCTAGACAGGGGCTAGCTAGCTATCCAGCCAGACATGTAACCAGTCAACCAACCTCACGATACTCATGAATATTAAAAAGGATAGAGGAGCTCGTGGAAGTTCGTACCAGAAATAGGGTCTTTTCTCATTCCGTGCCTGACTTTATTCTAGCGTCCGTTGCAACGGCCATTAGAGTACGTTTGTACGCGTTTCTCTTGGTCTCACGGGCTCCGCCAATAGGCATAATATATTCTAAGGAAAGGGGTGACGCTGCTATTAGTTACGGCACTGGGCCACCGGCAAATGTCTCCACGGTCTACAAGCTTATCCTTATCGATCCTCGAGCTCCTCGATCAATCGGAATCATTGCCCCGATGGACTATTCTTGTCGCGGTCAATCTTATCTTGTGATTTATTGCGCGTCTATTGGTACTCCTGGAATTTTCTCGGAACCATGGACCGCATAAATACATTTTAATACAAGTAAATATTGACGTCAGTGTCAGCACGAATTTTTATGGTAAATTTTATCTCTTATATTTCTTTCTCCTCGTACGCTCCTGTTTCCTCCATACAATTACGGGGGACGCGTTTAGGTATTACCGAGGCCTCGTTTTGGACCACTCGAAACTCAGTGTACCAAGGCTGTTTTTTGGAGGCTGGACGATTATTGTGGCAGGGTAGGTAATCTTTAAAATTAATAGAGCTGGTCTGCTTTTTGTGAGCAGGGTCACTGGGGATCGACTGCTCTGGCATAACCTAAAGACTTAACGTGTTTTCCATATATGATTAATGGAGATAACGATTCGTCGCTGATTGCCTAGGCAATTAAAATTTATTAAAAGTTTTGTTTATGATGGACCCTCGTCACGGGAGCGTGTTAATTGCGACCAGCCTTCTTTCCCCGTCTACCTTATATATAGCACTGGATTAAAATAACGTAAGTCAATCTAACCATACCTGCAGGAACGATTTAAATAAAACCACTATCGGTGACTGGTTAATCAATTTTTTTTTTTTTTCAGTTCCTCGTGGAAACTAACAATTTTGAATTTTCAAATAACTCGAAATATTCATATTCTATATGAATATATTCATTTTTTATGTTTTCAAAATATTTTTCATACGGTGGTCATAATAATGTACGCTCCCAGATAAATCCTCGCGGTCATATTAACGTGAAAATTTTCGAGTCATAATTTGCGTCCTGATGCTCCCGCAAGATTATTATTAAATTATTATTGTACAACTCGTTCGCTGCTCATTAACATTCTTATCTGGCATCTCTCGTTCGAGTCCAGTCAGACCCACCTCGATAATGGTTTCTTCGCTTCTCTCTCTGCCCCTCATTCTTCTACCATTCTTGCCACTTACCTCTTTATTTTATTTTATTCCATTATCTCCTCCTCTCTTTTCTCTCGACCTGGCAAAAAGAACGCGCTACTCTTCCGCCCTTCTCAGAATTCCCGATCTGCTGTCCTTCTTGATTTTCATCAATAATCATTCCGTCCACTCATCCGGCTTTCTTTCCTTGACTCGGTCTCTCGTTAATCACCATGCGAACCAGTTATTACGTCTCGTTATGATTCTAACGTAAATCATTTATACATGAAAATACCTACTTACAGACTAGCCTACTTGCACGAAGGCAATAAGAGCTTTTTATGAAGGGTAGGGGCTCTTATAAAATTTCCAATTTGCCGATCTGAAATTTTTATATGTTCTTGGCAAGCACGTAACATTGGGGCGTGCAAATTTTTTAAAAAATTGACAGTCCCGTTTCTGAGATATACACAGCGTGGGTGACAAATTGTACAATTATAGATATACTTGCCGTGTTAATTTGATGTCATGTACTTCGGCTTCTGTATGGTAAGAAATCATGTTATTTTGATAAAACAATTATTTTACATTAAAAATAGATTATCATGGTTTTTTTCATTAAGACACTTGGAATTGTTTTTTTCAACTCTTGTAACAATATTTAAACAATATGGAATGTGAGAATTAATAAACGTATGTGTCTGCTTTTTGACTTGGGTCAATGATGATGTATTATGTAGCGTATATCTTTAAGAATGGTGATACATTGTTTATTCGCAAAAAGAACAAAACTACTACGTACATGTAGAAACAGTTATACCACCTTAAAAAAATGCAATAACTTAACAGCTGTTGTAGAAGAAAATATTTCATTTTTCCTGGAGAGAAATATCAAAAGTTACAATTTTTTATAATAATGAGAATTTATCGTATTCAATATATCTGACTACCCTTCCGCAAGCTATCTTAAAAAAATATTCACAAATTTCAGATATTCAGATACAGGCACCAATTCGAGTTAGCACTGTAATAGGATCCGGACAGACACGTTGACTTCAATTGTAGCGTTTGTTCCGAATAAGCTTTTCTGTTATAGCTGCGCACGAAGTAGAAAGATAAAATTTTTTAAACATTTTCAGAAAAATTTAATTGACATGTTTAATCTCGTTTTTTAATTAAAAAATTAATATTGTCTTCGCGCAAGTGTTTACATTTTTCAAAAAAAAAAAAAAAAAAAATATTCCTGGCACGGGTAAAACTTTCATCGAGGCCATTGTTGAATTACGTAGACTACCTTTTTTCGTCTTCCAGCATTTCACCTTCCACCTTTCAACATCGCGACGGCTAATTCCCACAAGAAACAGTCGTAATTCCAAGGAACGTTCTCGCAGTTGAGGGGTTAGTCTGTGGATCCTTGGCCCTTGGCTCTGGAGGGTGAAGGCATGAAATAACCAAAGAACGAAAGAAAGGGGCTACGAGAGAATAGAGGAGGGACGGCGATGAGAGAGAAAAAAAAACTTGTAATATCGTGACAGATAAATTGGGCTATCTTAATTGCAAGTGCCTTTGCGAGGGTAACTGCTTGGGATAAATAAAAATGCGGGATCCTACCTAAAGCAAGAACGAGACCGTAGGATAACGATTAATGTCCGTTAGCAATTTGAGCTGGGATATATTTTAGCTTTTCTAGCAATAGTCGTCGTCTCACTTTTTTCGAATTATTTTATTTTACCAGTAAAGACCGTGACGGCTTACTAGAAGCTTTTTATTACTATACTTTTCAATTTGCTCGAAGGAAATTTAGTAATTTTTGTGTAAATCGTCTTTTTGGGATAAATAGGCTAATATGACGTCGTTGCGTTATATATATATATATATATATATATATATATATAAACGTAAATATATACATATATATATATATTAGGGGTGCAAGGATAATTCACAGCTTACGATTATCCTCGCGAATGAACTAATTTTCTTTTTTTATTCCCTCATCCATTGTCTGTGCTTTTTTGAAATCGCATGATATTTGTTTTAATTGCTCGTTAAAGGAATCCGGATAATGGATAATGGGCTGGGTCGTATGTTTTTAACGAGCGGCTTATCGCAGCGAGATTCGAATCCTTCGACGATACTTTTAGCTAACGAAGGCGGTATTATTCGAGCGCGGTAATAACATTTTCATTTCTTCCCATTAGTGTTAAGTTTCGATTTAATGAGATACACGATTCGTCATTAGGAGCGTTCGATCTATTCACGAGTATTGTGTATCTAACAAGGGCGTAAATAATTTTTAGAAAAAATCTTGAAAAAGCTATCGAGAGTTTCAGTTTCACCTAAGCCATCGGAAATGATGAGAAAGAAAGAAAGAAAAAATTAACAATACGAAACACGCAGATAGCAATAATTTGCAAGGAACGATAAAACTTTTTTATAAACGGAAAATTGATTTTATAAATAATTCCTTTATTAGAATTTTTTTAGCTTTTTCTTGCAAAAAGGACAAATTTAATGAGAATTACACTCGACTGCAGTCTGTTCTAGATTTTTCATGCGCCATGGAAAATGGAGGTAAAACCAAAAAAAATGCGAAAAAAAAAACCAACGACTAACGGCAGGTACTCGCTGTCGCGTATTTTACACGGGCCTTTTTCCCAAGGCACACTAGACCAGACGCATGACTTTTCATCTTCCTGTAAAACTACACTACAGAATCAAGCCCTGCTTTCTCACGGATGCGTGTACAAGTACGTAAAAGTACGTACAAGTACGACGTCATATACAGTAATAGCATACATATCCAAGGCTGGTAATAAGCCAGCGGTACAAGTTCCCAGTTTCATTTTCGTATTTCAGAGCGAAGCTCTGCAGCTCGTCCGCGCCTTGCGAGTCAAAAAGCGTCCAACGGAGGCTCCTATTTTCCGCACTTTTTACATGCTTCCTCGGTCCTCCGGCGTACCAATCTTGTAACCCTGTAGATCTTCAGCCTACCAACCATCCAGCCCTCCAGCAGTGGGTACTAGCACTTTTTTTTACTCTTTTATCGTTGCCTGCTTTCATCTCGCGCGTAAAACACGCGTGCTGTGCTGTGACGTGTCGTTTCATTTTCATATTTTACTCTTCTTCTTTTTTTTTTCCCTCCCTTTATTCCTCTCTGCCACACTCCACATTTCCCTTCCATTGCCTTACCATTGGATGGATACTTCTATCCTTGTTTTATTATGTATCCACGGTATATCCGCGATATTTTTACAATCGTTACATATCCTCTTTTTATTTTATCGTCCTCTCGTGCACAATTACACGGATATTTTACGATTGGGGCACAAACCTTCGCCTATATAGGTTTATGTATTTAGATATGTATAGCGCCAAGATTTTATGACGTGTAATTTTCGTGAGACGTTCTTTTTTATTTTGTATGTAACAAAACAAATTTTGAGTTATGCCGCGGCAATTTTTTTCGTTTTCCCTTCGCCCGTGAAAACTATCCAAACGATACTTGCAGATAGTTGGATTACCTAGGCAAGTTTTGACAAAGGCTGATAGTCTTGGAATTTTGTAATTTCAATTCCAAACTTTTCATATTTACTAGAGTTGCCGTTATAATGAACAATATATTGTATGTTATAAATAATTCTAATTTTCGTTTTGCAATCGGCTCGATATTGTGCGATTGTGCATTAAAAGAGACAATGGAAATAATTCTGCGAATTTGTAATTATAGTTCCCGCGTCGTATTTGCGCACTATTATTTTATTTATACGCACGTTAGCATTCACGTATGCATGTCATTTACATACGTGCAATATTTATACATCACGATTGGCGTGATGTGTATTTACGAATCGATAAATTTATACGATGGAAATACGTCAGCGTAATTTTATACGTGTTACGTCGATAACGTGAGACGTCGGATTAAAGATTCCAATAAAATACATACGTGCAATCAGCGTACATAGTGAGAAAATATGTATATAATAATTTTGAGCAAGATCCTGATGAATGGTTTTGCACACTGTTGCTTGAAATATTGGCAGGGATTCTTGACATAAAAATGTACTGATTATTTCTTAATTGTAAATCAGCTATGATTTTTTCCATATATTTTTTCTTCATTCTCTGATTATAACATCACTGAACGAATTACTTGATTTGTAATATGAATGTGACATTTTCTTTTTTCGGTTTTTGTTAAAACGTCATAACAATGACACGTGCTTATTTTTCCTTTATTGACATACTTTCCCGCTGTTCCTTTCGGAGTCCTTATTGGACTAGGGGTTGGAATTCGCGCCATTTATAACTCTACCCTTCAGTCTACAGTAGGGGTGGACTTGTTATATTTAATACATCATTATCTTGAAATCGCACACGTGAGAGTTACGGTGTTTGAAAGGTGCAAGAAAGTCGAGAAGAAGGATATTGCTCGGAAAATGTGTCCCAATTGAAAATTACTTAATTATACGTGAAATACAATTTTTATCGAATATCCAGAAAATATAGATTATCATGAGTTTACTCGCTTAAAATGGTGAATAATGATAAATAACGTGATAAAGGACGAAAATGGTAAAATTGCAAAGGAGAAAAAAATCAAGTCTAACATTGAGTCCTTTGAATGATGGTAAATGGTCGTGCCAATTTCCGCACTGAAATTCCTAAGAATTTTCATGAAGGCTGCCATTGCATCAGACGCGGAGCTATTTTTTTTTCAGAATTCCATTAAATTATCCTTTCGCAGCACCTAGTCAAACGACGGTACAGCATGGGAGAATTGATAATAAAGATAATGCAGCATCCGGAGAATAATAACAATAGAATGATTTTACATGCATGAATTAATTAGATTTAATTATTTACTAATTTGAAGAATATCACGACAGTAGCTCTTTCGGATTCGATTTTTTGGTCCAAGTCGCCATTTTGATAATGTCGTCATACCCGATTGGATTGATTACGTATTTAATTTCAGGTATCAGAGCAAAATATTCGGTAAGTCCTTTTTTTCCAGGTGTCTAAGAAATCTAGAAGCTTCAGGTAATATTTCAAGGTATTAGTTATATATATACATCTAATCACTAAGTACGTAAATTATTCATGTAAAACGCAGCCGTGGAAATTTTCCCATAAGACTATGTTAAAATTCTTGACTTATCATGTATTTTTGTAAAGTACTGATAGCCTCATTTTTTCGTACACATGACTCTTATTACTATATATTCAATATACATGAAATAGAGGTACCTACATATGTAATATTCATTCTCATGAAATGACTACCTTAAAATTCGCAAGCCTTGAGCAGGACTTTACTCGGTTTCGAGTTCAGTGTCCTACGTCATGAAACAGAATTTCGGGTTATATGGACGTCGCGACGCTTCCCAGCGTGGATGCAGCAAGGCTAGTTCGTTGTTTTGCTCAAGAGTATGGATTACAACGTTTACCTCTAGTCTCCTGATCTTTCGGTCTTCATCACCCAATAGCGTTGTGCTGCACTAGGTTATACTTTGACCGTTGTATCCATCAATTATTACACCATCCGATATACGTTCGGTTCGATTTTATTTCCATTCGCTACAAAAGTCCTGTGATACAAGCTGAATGCCCGCTTTGTCAGAAGTCGCGTTCAGCGGTGCGTACAACGTGAACCGGAAACTGCTTTACCTGCCCTGCGAGGGTCTGTTTCTGTTTCAGAAGGATCCCTTGACAGTTGCTCGCTCGACAAGAAATAATCAAACTAATTGGAAAATTTGTTAGCTCGTTTCGCATAGAAAATATTGACAAGGAAAAAAATGGCGCACCCTTTTCATCCGTATTGGGTTATGGTGTAATTTTGTGTTAGCGAAGTAAGTGCAGTGAATTATTATCGCGAGGGATAATTGCAAATTGGGGATTTTTTTTCGCGGGTTTGGTACACTTTATGTGCACAGTCCGAGTGAGGCGGAGAGATAAGGGGAATCCAATCCATTTCTTAAGAGTTTCTTACAGTGGCGCTACTGATAACATCGGACCTGTAAGTTAGAAACAACAGTATTAAGGAAATGGACTAGCTTAGTACAACAAGGCAGGCTAAGGCAGAGGGGAAGTTGTGAGAGCGAGTAAGAGAGAGAGAGAGAGAGGGAGAAAGGGAGAGAAAAGGAGAGCGACAGTCTGTCTAAGACAATTCCCTGAAAAAATTCACACCCCACGCACAATTTCGACCGAACCTTGAAGCGTCCTCGACTGGTTTCCATTCGATACCCAATTTCCTGAATGGTCTGTAAATCGTGCAGTTTAACCAGGCATCCCTCTATCCTGGCGATTTAGCCAGAGTCTCTGAAAGCTTCAGGAATATCCTGATTCTCTTCTGACTGTTATGGGAATCGACAATTCGGGACTGGCGATTCCGTCTTGAAATTACCTTACGAAAAGTCAATAGATGCCTCCCGTCGGATTTCGATTCTAACCAGGCTATTTCCACTTCAATTTCCTATTCGTATTATAAGCTAAGATCTGCCTTCAGTGTAATGCGTAGTTCATGAAATACAATTTTTTCTTTTATTTTAATTTCCATTTATAGTAATACAAGGTTGAACTATCTAATGACACCGCACACAGAAAAGATTTGTATTCACTCGTAGCAATCTATGAGAATGTTTCTTCATCGTTATGGCTAAAATGGCGAATAGTTTTCTATTCATGAAAAGGGAGACTCAGATGTTGAAAAATACACGAGAGGATACAGTCCTCGGAGCAACCTCGTAGGCCGAAGGGCTGCGCAGGACAAAAAAAGCGAAAAAGGTATAAATCAGCTGGTAATCCACAGGGCCTAAAATGTCCTAGTTACGGGGTTGGACGGTGATACCATGAAAGGAAGCGCAACAACCCCCCTCCCCCCTGGTCTCGTTGTAACCTAATTAATTCGCGACCTACCAATTTATTCAGTAAATACGAAACCTTTTCGACTTCCAATCATCTCCATCTTTCATTCCTAATTTTTTATTGTACCGCGACGCCATTGAGATTGCTCGAGATCTGTGAAATTTACGAATTCCCGAGCAGCGGAGATATCGAAAAATATGTTGACTGTTCGCGAGGGACTTAAAAAATACACGAGTGCCATGTAAATAACGAAGTCCGAAAAAATCAGGTAAACTAATTGCAATGCCTTCGGTTTAAATCAACGTCACAAAATCGAACCACTTGAGTTTCCATTACGAGAGTATTAAGCCAGCAAGTGAAAATGCTTTTCACGGTTCGATTCGAGTTGAGCCTTTGCCGGAAGTGGGCCAAGGGTCCACTCGTGTCGGAAATGCCGCGATTAAAAAAAAAAAAAAAAATTTGCCCAAGTGCAGAAACTCACTTCGAACGTTCATTTATGCGGAAGGAAGCAATCACCATCTGTTATCCATTTACTAATTTTATTTTCGTTTAGCAAAGTACACGTAGTCCGTATTTGGTTGACCAATCGAAACTTTGAGTAAAACCTCAGTTCTTCGATTGGACTAAGACCTACGGAGAATTTGAACCCGTAAATATTATTATGTTTTAGAATCTTCAATAAAACGAGTATATTACTTTTATCTGCGGAGAACGTAAGGCCTGCCGCAATTTGTTATATGCCGCAAACGACTTCATGGAACGAAACCCGAACTCAGCATTTATACTACATATTCTCGATATGGTATATAACGAATATTTTAGGATCACAATAAAATCCGCCGACTTACTCGCTACGTTATGAGGCCGAGCTTTCGAATATATTGCTGCAAATTATATATCGATTGGATTGCCAAGAAATATGTCAAAATCGAATACTCTAAGAAAATCAAACCCTCGTCAGTACTTTCGTATATTATTAATATGAACTACTTTAACTCATTCGACGATTTTATAATTTTTAATTAATTCATTCATATTTCATATAATAATTTATAATTAATTCGTGTGATCTAATGAAATATTACATAAGCTCGTGTCTTTATAAATTCATATTAGACAAACTAAAATACTATAGTTATAGGATGCATGTTGGGAAAGGGTGTCTGAGACGGCATACGTTTTGCTGCGTTATTCGCTATTCCGTCTTAGACATCTTTCCACTATGTTAAATTTTAAATTGCACTGAAAATTCATTCTTGAGATACTTGTTATCAGTCAGTCTGATACGTTACTCGCATTGCTCGCCATAGTTAAAACAATGAAAAGTTTAGTCTTAAAATATTTTATATACAATTGACAATAAATGTACGAATGCTATGCACGGATTTCGTGCGACTTTTTGGTATGCATGTTATATGCATATCAACCCTTATAGATTTAAGAGTGAAACTTGATTCGTAGTAACAATTTTTAATACGTATTCGTTACACGTCCATATTTATAAGAGATTCAAGGGATGGTAGGATGTCTGGGCTATGTAGCATTGAAAGGTTTGAGCTTGAAATTATTCTTTCGAATTTCTTATGTTTTATTGGTAAAAGCAACTACGTTAGTTCCTGGTATGACTGCTAAAAAGTGTCTATAGATCCAGTAAACACAGTATAATGGTTATATATCGATAACATTTCAATTTCATATTCATGACGTAATAAATACGCGTATCGGATCTTTCATTACTATTATATACCTACTGTAATGGATAATTATATCATTTCTGTTATGTAATTTATTTTCTGTTTGCTGGGAAGTTTTAAAGGCAGATTTATAAATCTAATAATGTTAACAACTGATATTAATTTTCTGTTCCCTTTGTCACACAAAAACGAATGCTCATTATGACTCATTATAATATAGTGATTTTAGTCATTACGTATTTTACCAAGCACATGGAGCGTCACGATATTGCATATGTTTTATGGTTAAAATTTATAACTGATATACGTAAAATTCTTTCATCGATAATTCTTGCACCATACCAGGGCGAACTTACAGCCTTTATATTTCCCTCTGGAATATTCCATTCTTAAAAGTGCACTTCTGTGAAATATCTTCTCACTACCCTTTACAAGTAGTGCACCCTTATGCGGTAATGTCGTAACTGGATTCTACGTATGTATGTACCCATATAAGAGACTGAAAAACACTATGCACTTCTTTTGAAAATCTGAAAAGTAGTCAAATTTTTTTTTTTATTTCTAAAGGTCAGATTACTAGATCGAGGTTATCGTGACCGATATACCAGAATTGAATAGTTGTCGAGACTCAGCCTGGACATTATTAGAAATTTGTGAATATGCATATAGATGTTTTTTAAAGGGTAGAAATTTCAGGCGTTGATACGCTTGCAACATGAAGACATTATAATGGCGAACGAAATGTTCTCGTTTCACATAAGGTATGTGACGGGGGTGTTAGGGTCGATGATTTTTGATGTGCTGGTTATACAAAAAAGATTGACTGGCGACTGTTAAAAAAATAAGCATCGCGTCTGATTTTCCTTCGTCACTCAACCCACTGCGTTTAGCTTCTTTGTGACAGTTGATAGAGTCGATTTTTTCAATTCAAATTTAATCCATATTTCTGGAATCATATTGCTCGATCATCCGAATGCTTTGTCCCTTATAAATATGTCTGTTGAGCTATTGATTACCTGTGCGGTAGAAATTTGTTTTCTGAATATATGGAAATATAAAAGGCCGATGGCGACCGTATCGAATAATGCGGTGGAGGATCGAATATCGAGCAAGGTAGATGCGTAGAGTGAGGGTTGAAAAGGAATTAAATGAGAAATAAAGAGTGAATGGTACGAAGAAGAGGAAGAGACGGAAACAGGGGGTGGATGTGTTACGTAAAGTATTACGTATTTTTCAATATCTTTCACAACAAACGAGACACAGAAAAGTGCAACCTCAGGACGTTATTTATATATATTGTTCATGAAACCGACCTAGGTGTTAGCTGCCCGCATTCCGAAGGACAATGGTAACGTCTAAGGGGATCAGCAGAAAATGACGATGTAAATAGCCAAAGTCATGGGACGCTTGCACAGAAATCGTCCAAGTTTCATATACGAAAATCGGAAGACATATTGTCACTTGTGTTTCCAACCCTTAAAGATTCGGTGTAATATTCGTACCCTGTCTTAGGTATGGATTGGTCATTACGTATCCTAGGGAACAAGCTAGATCGGTTACCAGGCAAAACTGAGCTACATAGACTAGTCAATTGCACCATCAAGTAACACGTACGTTGGGCAACGTTCTGTTCCACAAATCGGTGTTCGCTTTAACCTTTATTAATTGTTAAAGGAACAAACATTTATGAAAGAACGATATTGTTATCTATGAAAAGCATCATGTTTATTGTAATTTGCATTCATTGAATAATACATAAAAATCCAAATTTGCATGTTTGGTCAATTTGTAGCATACATCTGCAAAAATTAAAGGCAATATTGCTCCTGATTGGAATAGTTACTGTTTTTCAATATCATAAACGAGCAGCAGACTTAGCATCGAGTGCATTCTTGATATTTGCAATTCACATATTTTTATTCAAGTTAACTCAGATCGCTTCTTTCTTTTTGGTTACTTCGAAATTTCTATTATCAAATTGAAAGGCCTATTACGGGCTACGTAACAGAGGTATTGGGATTTCACCCCCCGAGGGCAAGTACTTCGTGAAATTAATTAAACTGAGAGAACGTTAAAAGTTCTTTGTCAGAAAGAGCAGAGGGATGGAAGGGTGGTAAGGGATGGCAGAAGGCATTGGCTTAAGGCGAACTTGCCGAATGGAAGAGATGCGCCAGACGATAAAAGAAAAGGGACGAGGAAGGAAATTAATTTTGTATTATACCCCAGGCCGCGTGCCCTACGGCTATTCTTACGGCCCTGTTGCGGTCTCTATGGGGAGTTCATAGAGAGGAAAGAAGGGATCCCTGGATGACCAAGAAGAGTCAAATGGAGCCATGGCAACCCCAAAGTTCCGGAAGAGAAGCCAAAATTAATTGTCAGGCAAACCCATATGGTGCCCTATGACCGTACTTGACTCCTTCTACCCTTCGGACCACATCCCCGGTGCCAGTCCTGCATAAGTGCCATAAAGATGTCTGAGAGCGACAAATCCCAGTAAAAAATTTTGCTGTATTTTAGCGAGCCACCCGTTACATGGAATCGACCGTTTCGAAAACCGGGGGATTGTTTGGATTTTGTTGATGAAGTGTTTTGCTGATAATTGCCAGCAACGAAACGAGGGATGATTCGTGGTTCGCTGATGACATGGAGATTGTGCTGGACACGCACGAGTACACCAAGACGACATCTGGTGATTGATAATAGCATCGAGCAATCCTTTAAGGGTAGCAAGGCAAGTCAAGATGGTTCCATGGTTCCTCTCATACTAGGCTCGGTAAAGGAGTATCCCTAGGTAGTATGGTGTACGAGGGAAACGAGGAGCGTGGGGGTATAGGGATGGTGAGTCGTAAGGGTGTAGGTTGGCCCTGCAAAAACTAAGAAGCGCTCTGTAGAATTTTCAATAAGGGGGCGGAAGAAGAAGATTAATGCAACGCCGTGGAGGACCGTCGTAGACGACAACGACGTGTCTGTCAAAAGAACATCCCTTGAGAGGAGAGCAGCTATCCCACCCATACTACATTCCCTTTACTCTTACCTACCCTTAACTCGCTCTCGGTATCCAACAACCCCCCAACCTCGTATCCGTATATTCCATATAAAGCTTACCGAGCAGCCTCTAACCAGTCGCGTGGAATCATTCGATGGGAAAAAGCCTGTGTAGCGAACTTTCCGTTTCTCCATCCCTTAACTACCCCCGGTATACTTTTACCACTCTTTCTACCCCTTGACAGCTATCCAAAACGATGTTTTCCATTTGTTGACTCCTATCGAATTAACTGCAAATTAAAGAGCATGACAAGCATTTATTCCATTATCGAATAATTTTCTACCCCTTTACACAAAAGCACCCTGTATAATAAATATTTACACCATTTTTTCAACACACCAATTTTAATATCCACCTACAATTACACCGGTAACAGTATTTCGGTGTTTGGCATCCATTGACAAAGGAATACTTTGGCAGTCTTATTAGATAGCTGGGCTGCGTTTCAAAGTGTAACGATAAGTTAGGCTTCGCCAAAAGTAGACAAGGGTGCATGCCTATCGGAATAACGAACAAGGAAAAGTCTATGGGGGTTGAAGTTTGTGTGGCTGGTATAGGGGAATAATAAACAGCTACTCTGCATAGCCCAGGGGTTTCTCCTGTCTGGTTCAAATGAAACGCATTGCAAGCTACGTCCAACCGACCCCTACAGACGCTTCTACGAGTCTGCACAACGCGCTACCTTAGCCCCTTACTGTATGTATATACCGTGCCTTACTACAGATAGAACCTCTAGCTCGTCTCTCTGTCGAGGAAGAATGTTAAATTAGTTCCTGAACGAGGTTGCAGGTGCCTCATTCATGAATATTTATTAATTTCGATTAAACACAATAATACTGGCAGTTAGTTTTACGAGGCTTATGGGTGTACATATTATTTCTGTGAACAGAACGTGTGTATTTCATTATGAGAGTATTAAACGAAGTGAAAATGTATGCTAGAGACATATTGGTATTCTGAGAACATTTTGAATCGACTGGTTAACGATGTTCTGCCATAAGTTTAGATGTGGGACGAACACTTGAATATTTCAATGTGTCATTAACGTTATAGCTATATACGTGTAGTCCTTCGAAATATAAAATTTCATATCTTGATTCGAGCTTTAAGTTCAGGTGATTTAAAAATGTACTTTAGGAAGAATGGAGATCAGTAGCTTTTATATATTAATTATTTAACATCGTTTATAAGCTCGAGGCAAACAATTGAAAGAATCTTGCGAGAGAATCATAAATAATTTGTAAGCTGGAGGGAGAACATATTGTGTTATGATGTAAAAGAAGGAATTATTACGTCAGACGAATGATCGGCAAAATTGATTTTACGTCGTTGGAGATTTCGCCAAGTTCGATTAACGTAAAACTTTTATTTTTTTTTTCTATACCTGTCGCCGAAATATCTGTTTTAAATAATCATATCAAAATTGGTCGATACGTTATCTATGTCTGTGAAACAGATCATAGCTAAAAATTGCCTCATTAGAACTTCGCATTATGATTGCCATGTAAAATGAGTCTCTGGCGATTTTGTATGGGATGATTCAATATTTGCAAAAAAAAAGCATTTTTTCAAAACTACATGTCACATTAATACTTCCTTGGTAAGTATCTCTTCTATTTTGTTTTTGACATAGGAAAGTACTTAATTCAGGTTGATCAAAAAGTGTAGTAATATTTTTGAAAATTCGTTTAAAGAAATTGCGAATTCCGTTGGGAATTCTCATGGTTTCTTTGACGTAATCAGAATCAGAATCGCTGGGAATTGTCCGAGGTTGGTGTGAGTTCGATGAAGTCCCTCTGTGTCTTCTCAATTCGCTAAGAGGGCCAGGTCGATTCAGCACGCCCCAGGGTTAGGGTTGTTACGAATAAAACTTGATGATTATTACGGTCGCTGATAAAGCACGCCTCCACGAAGGAGGGTAATTTTATTTAAAATTTAATATTCCCACATCTCGGAGTCGTCCAACCCTCCACATCCGCCATTATCCACCCTCTATCCACTACGTGTCTGTATATCTGTGTCCTTTGAAAAATCGACCAAACTCCTGGCCTTGCGCACTTTTATTTGAAAATCTTTTTTGAATCCAAATCCAGCGCGTCGGATCTCTCGTGGGCGGTTTGTCAACGCCTTTGCTGAAGGATAAAAGAGAAGAGCGGAAAAGTGTATAAAGAAGAAAATAAAGAGCAGAAGAAGCGTGGAAGGTGAAGAAGAGAAAAAACAGAAGAACCACTCTTGTCGAGTGGCGGAGATGATTTGTCGCCATTTTTTTCTCCATTGTAGCACGCCCTTTGAAACTTTTTTCACCCGGGAAAAAAGAAAGGTTCAAGAAGCATATCTACCTTCGCTTCTTCAAGAAGAAAGTATAATTTTTGTGCGTTCCAATTATCTTAAATATTTCCAATCTTGATCCTATTAAGGTCGTCAAGATTAAAATCAATTATAAATTCAATTTGAAGGTGATGGCAAGCAAAGGTTCGAATGTACCCTCTCCCCTCTTTTTCTACCCCCACGAGAGACGAGGTCGAGCTGCTCGCAAAAATTTGTCTATATTTTCAAAAAGACAAGGATATCTGGCATGCATACCTAGAAAAGAAAAATAACGAGGATACGTGTAAGGGTTGCTTGAGGTTGGCCGGCAATATCTCAAGGCACTGGTTACCCCCTTGAAAAATGTCATAGACTAAAATATTAAAATAAACCGCGCCGACTTGGTACTACGGTTAACTTAAGGATGTCCCACGAAAGGGGTTGGTAAAGAAGTTAGGGGTGGTTTCTCCGAAAGGGAGTTGTCTCCCAGTGATATAAAGCAGACTCATGCACAACGATAGGGGGTTGTGCACGTACGTTTTCGAGGAATATGGTGAACTCGTTTCCGGGGTCCTGTTAGGTCCAACCCCTCTGTTCCTCCACTGGCAACGATTCATCCCCCATGTTACTTACATACACACACCCTTTTCTCCCACTCGTAAGATTAAACTGTCTGCAGTCGGTGATACACTGCTCAGAAATTCAAATATCCAACTCCTTATTACGATTCGTCGTTACGGCCCTGGGGGTTGCACCTCATCACCACTCTGGCTTTCTAACACATAGACACCCCTTCCAATCCTCTGACCGTAATCCTCAACCCTCCCACTGGCCATCCATTCTCCCTACTGAAACACCCAATATACGTACATCACGGCACGCACCTGAGTTTCCAAGGAAGAGTTAAGAAGATGCTTTTCACTAGGGAATTACGAGCTCTCTGTCGTTATTTCAAATTACAGAGGTTGAACGATGAGTTTTCGAGGGGTCATGTAGGCCCTGAAACTATGTCATGCGCACTAGTCAAGATCAATCTAACCTCATTTGTTCCCATAGAATTGCGAATGAAAAATAAACCAACCACTTTCAATATTCACACAAAACTCTACATCCTCCAGATACAGTGAAGCGACGATATCAGTTTACTACAAAGGGCCAACCTTCTATATAGCGTAATGTAAAAGAGTCCCCTGAGTGTAGATGCGATGTGGTGAATCTACCATGTTTATCCACATATATATATTCGTAGAGTAGAATACACGTTAAAGAGCATGTATGATTGATTGATAGAGTTGATCCACTGGAGAGGGATGACGGATTGGTAGTTATCACTTACGTGGTTTATTCGGTCCGAAGGTTAAAATTTCTCTAGAAATGTATTCGTACGGGGAAAAATAAAGAAAGGTCGGACGTGGCCAATAAAAGAAAGTTTGGACGTACCTACTCCATGGCAATTGGTACGATAAATCAGGGTAATCCCATGGAGCCCAGAAGGGATGTAGGAACCACGGGCCGCCTCGTGGCTAACGTAAAGCTCGCGCTCTGGCTTGATCTCCCTGTCCACTTTAAACTTCACCCCCTTTTACATTTCCAATTAACCAGGCCAATGTCTTTGATAACGTACGGAGTGGAATTACCAGAAAGACGCATTACTCTATTCTCGCGTTGCTCTCGACTCTCATCACAATTAAGGGTAGTCCTTTGGCAATGGCGGTGGACAATAGCATAGACCCTTGTCCTCGGCATCCCTTCTGGCAGCACACTCTTTGATCAATATCTTAAAGGCATGGGGTGTTACGTCATCCGAAGCATTCAATAATTCTTCCGTTAATGCTTTATATTCTTCGTCTCTCTTCAGTCCATCCCGAAACATCCTCTGGTCCTCCTCCTTCTCTCGTTTGCGTATGGATTCCGTATAGTTCAGTTGATCCTTCAGATCCCGTCCGTACTTCCGGGCACGTTCTCGTTGTCTGTTACATTCAAGGATTTCCAGTTTACGTTCGTTTTCCAAATTCTTCTCGAGAACTTCTCTCTCCTCGTTCCTCCGCACGCATTCTCTTTCTTCCTTCTGTCTCTTAGCTTCCAACTGAATCTTACGTCCTTCCAGAAGCTCGCGAAGTCCGCGTTCTCTCGCCTCCTGAAATTTTCTGAGCGCGAGATCCTTACGCGCCAGGGTGTCCTTATAAGATTTCTCGACAATCTCATTCACGAGAGCGTCTTGGCGTGCCTGCTCGACTCGAAGATCCTCCAGGTTCTTCAAATAGGACAGCATCTCTCTACGAAGAGCCTGAGAAGATTCCCTTAGGATATTTTTTTCCCGAGCCAATTCAGCCTCGTTCAGGTTCCTGAATATCCTATCTATCTCAGCCTCTTGTCTGGCTCTCTCGGCTAATGTCTTTTTGGCAGCTATTAGCTGATCCTCCAGATCCTTTTTCAGTCTCTCACGCTTTTCTCGTTCTCGCGCGAGATTCCTCAGCTCCTCTTCACGAATATTGTTCCATAATCTCTCCAGATATTCCTTTTGTTCTCTTTCGATGCGTTTGAGTTCCTTGTTCAGGGCCTCCTTGCCGGCGACCTGCTTTCTTAGAGTTTCCAGGACTTCCTTATCCGCTAGATCCTTCCTTTTTAGATCTTCGATTTCACGGAGTTTCTTCACTTCTACTTCCTTGAGCATCAAACGATGCCAGAGCATATCGAGTTCCTTTTCGGATCTTCGTCTTGCCTCGTTTTCAGCCATCTGAACCAGATTGCAATGCTTCGCGTCCTTTGCAATCCTTATTGAGGATAAATCTCGTGCGTCAGGACATCTGGATAGATATTGCTGCATCCTCTTAGCAGCTACCAGTGCTAAGCGCTCGTCCTCCCTCGATTTTCGAAGTCTCTCCGCCTGAGCTCGCGATTCTTCTAGTTTCACTTCCTCCCCACGACTTGCCAACTCTACGATTTCGTTGGTAAGGAAGGTCTCCTCCAAAATTATTAATTTTCGTAATTTCTCCCGGCGTTTCTCTATATCCTGATCGTAGGCTGCCATCCCTTTATTACACAATACGTTCAATTGATTATTCCAAGACAAATTTGTGGATGGGACAAATATTTTTTAATCTACATTCTACCTCAAAAATATTTCTCCCATGTCAAATATACTTTTATACAATTTTCTAAATTTCTTTACCTTCTTCCACGCCTCGACGAATTTTTTCTCGAATAATACGTTTTTCGGTCCTGTGCTCAAAAGCGACTGTTGATATCAGTCTTTCTAATTTTCTACGTTCTTCGAGTTCATTGGGATCCACAGTGGTAGCTTTTCTAAGCTTGTAAAATTGTTCCATATATCGGCAGCCACTGTTGGCTTCTCGTAATCTGTGTCCAGCAGCGACATTCGCAGTGCCAAAAACATCCACGGGATTTCGACGCGGCTTAAGCGGTGCACAAGATGGAAATGGAAATGCCCCGAAATTCATTTCGTAAAGATAATTTAAACCGCAGAAAAACAGACTGTAACTTCCTAAGGAAAAGTTTGGTTATAAGGTTAAACGTCACTGAACCGAGTCGAACGACTAAAGTGTAGTTGCTGATGGTTGTCATGGGGATACATTGTTCGATCGAACAAACCTCCATGATACTTTCATGGGGTGTTGACGGGGGTAGCTTCAACACACAGGATCGGTTTGTAAAATTTAGACCAAATCGAATTATTAAAGCGTGGATTCCCATTTCAATAAATCAACTCTCTATAAAATATTCTTCGTCTATTAGCGACCTCCTGGAACAACGAGGGATGCATCAGCATTTTTTCAATAAAGTTAAAAAGTAACTCATGTCGAACGGAATGATATTTAGTTGATTATATATCAAATGCAGACATATACGTATCTATGAATTAATACATTTTTAAGGAATTAATAACCCACAGTTGCAACAAAAATGTCGAAGTAAAACGAATTATAAATTTCTAGATCAACTTTTTCTTATTAAAACGCGTAATGGTTTCTTACACTTAGACTCCAATAGAAGCAAATGTAAAATATTATACATTTATGAATTACAAAAATTAACCCAAAAAACAATTCGTCTTACCTCGACCTCGTTGTTGTACGAACATTCTTGTCTCTCACTGTATTTATAAAAAAATGTGAAATTCCATTATAAAAAACTGCAATATGTAGATTCTAAAAATATGAGAGGAACTTAGTCCGTAGAAAATATTGAAGAAAAATTTGAGCTAATAAGAAATTGTCAATATTGAAAAATTCACCGACAATATGGACTTAATCAGTATCAACCAATTACGAGGGATATCTTATCAGTGGATCGCGCTCTCTCAGAATAATAATAATAATGATAGCAATGAAAATAATAATATGATATAAAAAGATTTGGAGTTCTTGTACTGGGAAAAGGATAGGAGGAGCCGTAGGCCATTTAGCAGCGACTCAACTAACTTTCCTTAAAATGCGCCACTCTCTAAGAGGATTAGAAAGTACCGTGAGTGCCCCCATGAAGGGGTGAGTGAGTATGGAACGGGGTGAACCAGTAAATCCTATTACACCTTTTTATTTGAGAAAACTTGTAACCCTGCAAACGACCGTGGAGCACTTGAATTTCTCATTTCTTGTTATCGTATATTTTATAACTTTTAATTTTTTCTTCCACAACGCGAAACGTTATACGATTGAGCGGGCGACGTAATGCAAACTTCATAGGTATAACTGCGTCTTTATAACGTTCAATGTAAAAAGGAAACCCATAAAAGATTTCCTTCGGTCGAAATTATAATTCAGCGAAAGATTGCGAAATGAGGAGCACGGAAATTGGCTTTTACATTTTTATTATAATGTGCGACGTCTACTGTATAATTTTGATGAAAAGGGGCCAAGGTAAAAATTCGTCGAAATTGCCTTATGGATTTTGGTTTTATACATCCGACCCCTCCTGGCGTTCGTTCTCTTTGTCCCATTCGTATTTCCTATTACAGTGCAATAAATCCGTATTATGCAAATTCCACCTCGTTACGGTTCGTTTAATTCTTTATTTAACCCGCTCGTTAAGCCGTGTGGGAATTTTTCGTTTTTTTTTTTTTTTTTTTTTCATTGTACCTTCAGAAGCTCCTTTGCCGTTTTAACCAAAGGATATCAAGTAGCTGATTAGACATTAAAAATACCAACTTTTCACCTACCGTGAACTCAGGCTTACGTCATGACTAAGAACAAAGAAACGTCATGTGACAATTTCAATAGTTGCCGTCGGATGGAGAATTCACTAATTTGACAATCTATTGTTTTCTTTGAATTCTCGAAAGCGAAATCACGCGCTCAGTCGTATACCTAGCAGGCTGTGCATCTTCCCATCATACTAACCTAACGTAGGGGATACCACGATCAACGAGGTGGTTCCCCCAGGATAGAGGCAAACTTTTGTCGAGTCCTGTAAATACTCCAAAAACTGGATATTTGTGCGTTCAATTTTTGATAGCGCGGGGTACTAGCGCATGCGCAGACCCCGCTAATAAAACAAACAAATGGAATGCAGAAAATGTCAAACCGAACATAAGCAAACCTTCGTACAGTTCAAATATTGGATATAAAAATGGTCAAAAAAAAAGTCGAAGCATCGTGTGAATTCGTAAACAAAAAATTGTGTTATCTAGTCGACATCGGTAAATAATGTTAATAATTCCTTTGGTCCAATTTCATGGAAGTCATACGCGAGATAAATGAACGGGGACTTGGTAGTGGATGCTTCATGGCTGGGTAGGTGTTATCGCCAATGGTATGTTATTTGTGTATAGCGTGTTTCAGGCAGCGTGACAAACGCGTTGGCAAACAGCCGTTCGCTACGATAATGTGCTAAATTGCACGTACATAGCTTATTGCTCGACTGTTTCCTGCGGAGACAATGGCGCACTCCTTCGTTCCTTGAGATTCGCGGCAGTTTGCTCATCAGAATTGTAACGAGGACCTGAGAACTACTGGCGCAGATTTACCAAGGAACAAGGATACACGTTGATACAGTTTGATTGTGATTCCATACGTTCCTTGTGTATTACGTACATTGATGGCTGACAAGTGCGAACATCTGTCCTCTTTGAGATTGCAGATACAGTAATAGGAATATTTGCTTATCAATGTATCCAGTTTTATTGCTTTTGACTAATCTGAAAAGTTTGATGATTTTAACTGTACTTTTCATACGACAGTTCATGACGCGCATAAGAATAACGAATCAGTGTATTTTTGGATACATTTTTTGTCACGTTTTATCGTGTCTATTTTATTTATGCAATGGTCGTTCCGTAGCGTCCCTAAGAGAATGAAGTTGATATCCTATCGCTTTTTTTTTTTTTAGAAGGGAAATTCGGGGTAAAATATTTTTCGTTAGGTTTATCGTGAAATCAATTTACCTCTTAACCTTAGCTTCTCTCGTCGATCTTCCCTGTTTTCCTGGCGGATATGCGGCGGGTAAAAAAATGGGGGTTGGATCCTTCCTCGGAGTTTTTACCCTTTTCATTGGTCGTTAGGCCTATCCGCGACTTAGGACGCGGGGCACGTTCTCCATTAATAAATCCACAACACGGCCATTTATATCGGACGAGTTAATAAAGTCGCGGTCTTCTTATCAGAAAAATATTTCATCCGGTTACGTGCGAGCATCGGCTGCTCGGTTGGACAATTTTTGCACATCCATTTCCGTCGGTCAAGTAGATACGACTGCACGAGTCTGTACGTACTCGTATGCGTAAGAATTTTTTCATATGCATATTTTCCTTGCTCACTCGGTACTTTCGAACCCTCACGAGCATGAGGTGTGAATATATATATTTTTTGTAAATATGAAAAAAATGTTAGCGTTACACGACCAACTCGCCGTTTTATCTCCATGAAATTTTCAGCAAACTTTACTAATTAATTCACGCTGACCCACATCGCCGATAAATAACATTCCCTGTGAAGGGAATGAGGTGCGTTATGGCACAACAAGCGTATCACTGAACTTTCAGGATTTTTTGAAAATTCGTTTAGATTTAAATTATCGGTAGTCGATAGCGCCATGACATGGACACCAAATTTTTCTCGTGGTATCATCCCTCGACGAGTTTGCTGGTATTCAGGGTGCCGTGGTTGCGTCCCCTTGCGCGTGACACTGTCCTAGGAACGCGTGGTAGGCATACGACGTTGTTTGAAAATATAGTAAAAATGAAAGCTGACTCGACACAGTTTCTCGAATTTTCGAGAAACGACAATACGTATACAGCGTGTCTTTTCTGTCGAATGTTAGCGACTTTTCTTAGACAATTGTGCCCGTCTCGGCGCGGAGTATCGCGAGGATGCAAAGCCTGTGAGAAAAGTCGAAAAGAATCCTCTCTTGAGACGTTGACAATTCTTATTGAGGGACTCAGCTTTGCGCATAAGAGTCCCGAGACAACGGGAAAAGCTTTCAAGGGGTGTCAAAGAACTAGCCATGAAGAATCGTCGTGTCGTAGAATTTCAACGTTACGATCGAGTCACCCTGTATAGGGGTTGTTCGATGAGGATTTGAAAAGCTTATAAATTATTTTCAAAAATCTGCATCTGTCCTGGAAAATTATAGGAAACAATTTTTTTAAAGCAACACTAGGTTGGTATTGACAAATAATTTTTTTCACACAAAGACGTAATACACCTAGGAAGTGTGACGCGTGCGAAATTATGACTTTTTAATATTTTACAATTTAGTTATTTGCATACAATTTTATTCCATTAATTAATAAATGTATGAACTTGGGCTGTGAATTTTTTGATAATTTTCTATTCACTCGTTATTGACATTTCATTTTTTTTTTTCTATCGAAGCATTTCGTTCTGCTCAACTGGCAGCTCGTATTTATTTCTGATGCTAACGTTTCGAAAAATTAACAAAAAATTTTTGTTTTTTGTTTTTGTATAGAGTCAGAAAATAGGTAATTACAGGTTTACGTTCCACGCATTTACCTCGTATAGTAAAAATCATTATTTATTACATATCGCAACATTGTTCCCTATGCTTGTGCACGGTGCATCCACATATCTCTCAGCACAGCATGGTCACCAAAAATGTCCAAATAAGAATAAAAATGTTTAGTCCCCCAAAATAAAATTGCACTATAACCACATAAAAAATCATTGCGACAATCAACCTTCGAAAGTGTTAATCAATCGATTAATCAACAAATCATTATAAATAGTACAATTAGCGTAGCATCCTGTCTTCTGCATATAAAAAGTGCATACAAATTCTAATAATGATTAAGGATTAGTACGCATATGAATCAGGAATACTTTGTCGATTTTTCCCACGTCCCAGAAATTTCACGGAAGCACGCAGAGTCCCCAGAAAAATGAGGTTGCTCGTAGCGATTCGCCATACTCCCTGCATTTCAAGCTGCAACGATCGCTCGCCCTCGTGGAAACAAAATTATCCCATATCTGCCATAGGGATGTGAAGATCGATCGAATTTTTCGATTAACCATGAAAAGTTCCCAAATTTGTTACACCAGTTGTACCAGGGCTTGTGCCATTATACCAATTTTGAAAATTTGTATCGCTCGTCTCTTCGATAGTACGCGGATAACTTCCGTTTACGAAATTTTTTAAGCAGCTTTGCGCAATATGCAATTCATGAAAATCATTGACATGAGTATTCGCATAATTTATGCAGGCAAACTTTGACCGCCAGTGTCACTGTATTACGCAATGCTTATATAGTCTTTCCGATTAGTATCTATATATATGGCTACAGGCAACGCATGACTTTAAATGGATGTCACGTGCGCATGGAATGGCGCTAAAGTGGAAACGAAAGGAAAATGATGATACCAGGTAGAAGCGAAATGGATGGGACCAGGTGGCCGAAGTGGATGAAGTGGACGAAGCGTACGAAGTGGACAGGACCTGACACCCTCTAGCCTCTACATGTTTGTTCAGCTCTTGAGCCACCAGTTGATTGTCGCTCAAGTATACAGGGTGATTCAGAATAAGTGTTACAGCCGTTACTGGTGGACACCAGAAATGATTCTGAACGAGACATGTTTTGTCGTTTTATGAAATTTGCTTCAACGTTTAAATGATTAACCCTGGACACATGTGTGTGAGAGACCCATACGGTCTCTTGATTTGTCGGTTTTTCATCGCGACACTTTATTTTCTAAAGATGTAACTTTTGAAAAAATGATTTTTTTTTCATTTTATTTTATTATTAATCGGTGACATTTACACTTAGACATACCGTAGACATTCAAATATGTCAAGCATCAAATGTGATGAGTCGAGTTAATTTGAATATTATTTCATGCTCAGTCTGTAATAAATTACAGAAAATAAAGGTTCATTGTCATTGACCAATGAAATTAACACAAGTCATGAAAAACCATGTATGGCAATGTATGTTGTTTGCTTTTCAGGATATCGCGACATTGCCAGAACAATGTGCCAAAATTATTTGGATACATGAAAAAAAGTATTTTCTACACCTAAAAATAGTCTTCGTCGCGTATGTAGAGAAAATAACCAGAGTCTGTGTTATCAGATGTAACGTATTATCAGATCACAAAAGTGGACGATTGTTCCTAAAACATTGGGAACGGGATGCTAATGGAGTATTGACTAAAGTATCTTCTAGAAACAATGTATTTCCGTATAGAAAAAAAAAGAATGGGAAAAGTATGGTTTTTTCGAAATTGACTAAATATTAAATGCAATATTTAAGAAAAAAAAAAACAAAGAATTGATTATGAGGTCTAAAAGTATTGCATGTAATCTAGTTCAATCTAGTTATGCGTATATTCAGAATTGTGAGAGAGACTGGAGCAGCACCCATTTGTGCAGCCGCTAGCTTAACTAGCGAAGGTGCTTGATTTAAACCCAATAGAAAACGTGTGGGCAATCACGGTGAATTCTTGTATATTAGAAGAAGGCAGAACCTGAAAGGCATTGGCAAGCTACGTAAATTGTTATTGGAAAAAGCTTCGAGAATAACCTGAATTTAATAATGGCTATCTGACCTAATATTTAAAAAAATACGATAATTCCATATTATTTCTGACTACTTTCGTCGGGTCAAGTCCATATCACACGATACTATAAATAAAGTCTGTTAATATTTCAGTGGACATCATTCATTTCTAATACTGTATGTTCTGGTACCCGCTGCTAGCATTGCGAGCAATGTAGTGTCTCGCTCAATTGTATGCGAATAAACAGGGATACGACGATGCTCCGAGTACTCGCAGTGAATTTCAGAACGTATCCTATATATAACACGATATACACGAACTACAGTTATTTAATGACAAAAAATAAACAAGTAAATATTAACCAGTGTAAAATGTATGTTTTATTGGAATTGTTGAAACGAAGTATTTACCTTATTTAACCCTTCGTTGTCACATTTACTTCGTGCATCCGATTTTGTCACACAGTGCGAAAATTGGGGATTCCGATTTCACCGGCTTGAATATCCAATTCAAATTGACTCATTTTAATTAATTTTTTTCGTAGGGGGATATAAATCGGGCCCAAGCGATTTTTAAGAGATACACCAGGAAATCGAAAACGGCTGGTTCGAATGTGTACCAGTGTGACAAACAAAGGGTTAAAAGTCATTTGTTTGATTTGAATGAATGTTTTTCTCATCGTAAATAACCGATATGATTCAACGTAAAAAGTTTACGAATTGCATTCACAACCTGAACGAAACGGTTATGCGACGCGTCCGATTAACAAGGGTCGAACGGAATGAGGGAAAAAATATTGCATGCAGGAATTATTAAAATAATTACTCACCCCCAAATATTATGCGCAACAAGTCGCGTGATCAGTTCGTTGTTCAAGCAGGTAAGAGCATTGCTTACGCAACAACTCGCAAAATCTGTCAACGCACCTAACAAAACGTCGTACTCGACAGCAGCTACGCCGTAACTGACATTACCAACTTTCTAAACCGACAATGTTTTGACTGCTGTATTCTAGTTCAACGTCCTAAGCCAATAAGAATCGCGTATTTATCTGACTCGTCGGATATTTGATCCATAATAAAATAGATCCTAGCGCCCTAAAATGTTATGCCTGTGCAGTGTTTTGTTCTTGAGGCAGCAAACAGATCCACACTTTTCCTGATACAAGACTCCGTTCTGCCACTGCATTACCTGATGCCATTAAGATCGTAAAGACCTTAGAACAAAACTCGCGTACTTACGCTATGCTATGATCCGTTTAGTACACGGAGAAAATTTTCAATAAGAATTGTTTGGTGCAAAACTCTGCTTTCCATAAAATTATGAATAGCGCAATAAATTTTAATAAAAAATTTTAATTTTGAAAATTTATTGCACAGATATTTTAATGAATGAAACATTTACCTAGACGTTTTTTTAAATTTTAAATCATGTTCAAGATGCTTTTTTTTATTTTACTATACTTATTCTAATGTTTCTACGTAATATTTACCGAACCACCAAGGCAGACTCGTAACTAGTCCTCTCGGGCCCCGTAGTTACTTATAACTTATATTCGTCTAATCGGAACGCTTGAGAAAATTGCATTTCCCAATTTTCTCTAACGAGATTAATAAAATTCATTATAAACAATCAGCCTGCACATACATCTTGTATATGCATACTTCAATATAAAAATACCTAATGGACCATATTTTGTCAAATTGACAAACATCTCAGTAAGTAGCCACAGCAATAACATCACATTACACCATAAATTACTCAAAACCAGTAAATCGTATGTTCATTATGGTTTTACGTATTTTCGAAAAATTCCATACTTGATCGTCCCGATCGCAGTCTGATCGATTCACACTACGTAATAAGTTAATCTGCATGGTTAGTAAATAATTACTGAAATTTAGCAATATTTACAAACGAATTATTTTGACAATTATATACGGCTGATCTTATTTTGATAAAAACTCTAATCACTAGTGCATATGCACTATAATACCTGCCCATAGTGAACCCTAAGGTAGATTCACAGTTTGGTATCTCGTCTCCACAGGATTCCTTAATGATTGCATGAAAAATGGATGTGATGCAATATGGTGTTTAAAATAGTCTTGAAAAAAAAAAAATCGTAACGACGTCATTTCAACGTCCAATTCAGAATTTTTCCACGGTTGTTATGTGCCTTACGAAATTGAAGTTCGGTTTATTAATCCGTACTTCTCATAATGATCTAGCATAATGATCACGGTAATGATGGGCTGCAGGTAAATTATATTAAAACATATATAGCTATAAAGCAACTGCATTGCTGTGTAACTATTTGCTGTCTTCTTGTCATCTATTTTTAGTGTGATATAATGAAACGGCTTGTCAGTGCGCTTTGTTACTAAATTATACTGTGCAAGGCAGTGGGTAAATTTACATTTGCATGAAAATTCGTCGAACGATATGTAGACATTCATTAAAACTCGCTGGAACGTATTGTATTATTCGTATACTTTTTTAATGCAACATGACACATTTTTGTTATTTTTTAATTATGCATTTTTCACTCTTTGTACGAGCGGAATGCAACATAATAAATGTCATTTTTTTTACATTACAAACAAATATTTGCGTTCAATTTCAACACATTGGGTAATTATGAGCAACGCTAGCTGAACAATATGTTACTATAGTCAGTTTATCAATTATCAACTAAAGTCAGTTCGTCCATTTGATTTCTATAGTACAATCGCAACTAGGTGATGCAACACCGAATAGCCTTCTAGAAATATTATTATACGAAATTTAGTTCCAGTTTCGTATGGCAAGAATGCAAGATTTTTATTATGAGATCAGATTTTGTATAGTGGTTAAATATCAAAATTGTATAACCTGCTTTCCTCCTTTTTGCATTCTTCGGATACGATTTGCTACAATTACGAATATGAAATTTATGGAAAGTTGCACGACACATGTAACATTCGAACAGTCATTTTGCTACGTTGACTTTAAAATTTCGTGAAATTCCACATTTACGAAATGTTCATAAGAGACAAAAAAAAATTTCTTAATTTCCACAAATATTAGTTATTAAAACTATTTTTATGAATTTCGAAAATTTTGTGGGTCACGACATTTTGAAATTGGTGGCAGCAGGGTGGATGCAATAAAATTTTTCTAATCGCATTAAAATATGTAATCTCGATGAAATTTCAAAATACGAAAGTAACGCGTTATAGGTATACGCGAAATATATAAAAAATAATTGTTCGACAGTCTTTCTAGCAACTTTCTGATTTATTAAGGATACTCTTGTTAATGAGAAATACATTTAAAGACCAATAACGACACACAGTGAATTTTCCTATAATTATTATTCGCCATCTTAAAGAAAAAGGGTTTTATCTTCTCAAGAACATGATACCTTCCCATAAATATTCTCCTCTCGCAGCTACTCTTTTCTGCTCTCTTCATGTTTTCCTTCGAAAATTAATAGGTGGGCGTTTCTAGTAGGTTGTACCTTGCGATATAAATTTAAATACAAACGAGCCGACAATGCGCGTAACTGCTCGACTAAAGAAGAAGAGAATGGAGGAATAACGAAGAGGAGTGAGAAAGGAGGATGGGGGAAGGTAATACGTGGGAAAGAGCAAAATGGCCAAAGAGAGAAATGGAGAGATAGAGAAAAGGTTAGTGCGAATTCGGGGAAGATCCGAAACAACGTTCATCTCAGCTCCGTGTAATAAACCAGACTAATTAATTGGTCCAAAACGGTGCAAAAACGTGTTCATAGCCTTGCAACGCCTTGTGACTCCGTCCAACCTGAACTTACGTACTCAGCCATTTGAAAACTTCTCATTATTCTGGTTCTAGGTGGCAATAATAATAGCCAATACCAATCGAAATATATCGTAGAATTGATACACAGTACGTAGGTATCTTCAGATGATAAAATAATTCAAGAATATCCAGGACTTGTTTTATTCAGTAAATTCATATGTGGTGTCTATTAAAATCTTTTTCAATTTTACTTAAACTTCCCAAATTTGATAGTCATAGTAAGTATTGTTTCAGTGTAATACTGTCATCTGATATATATATATATATATATATAATATTGATACCAGACATTTCAAAGTAATTTACGGTAGGCAATATGCAGGGGATTGACATACGGAGATGGGATACTTGTTTATTTGTTCCCTGGTAATCGTACCGGCAAAGCATTAGTATAGTTGAAGAGATACTTTCTGGATATACTAAAGGGGCAAACGGTAGTAACTCTTTGGGAGGAACGAGTCTGCCGAATAAAAGTTGCGGCCACTAATTCAGCCAGGCTGACAATATGCCTTTGTGTGTCAATCCGATCGAGTCGGTTTAACGTGCATTCGTCTTCGTCAATCTGACACTAATAACACGTGCGTGTCCCAACTCGTAAAATAGGCTGCATCGATTTTTTGCGAAGGCCGAATTTTTGTTCGGTTTGAAATTAGTAGGTGCCTTTATCATGCCCTTTCGCGTGTTGCATGTAATTATAATATAATTTTATTTGAATATCGAGAATACATATTAGGAAAGGAACAAGATTTTTTCTGAAGTTATCCATTCGAATTTTGTCAGTCAAGAGTTTGTACGTTCGAGTGCAAGCTTTGTTGTGACTCGAAGTAAACTAATATGCATTTTAATGGTATCGCCTTTGGGAGATGCTAGGAAACTAACAGCTTGGTGATTAGGGTGTTAAAGGTGGGTTAGAATGTAGAAGGAGGCTGGAGGTGAGAAAGAGCAAATTCGTATAGACATGTTGATGGGTGCAAAAGTCAAACGGAGCCAAAAACAGGGCCTGGTGCCAGTCACAGTGCAGGAAATTCGATCCTGGCTAAGGGATCGATTTATTCGTTTGGCACCTTTGCCGACGCGCACTCGGCACGCATCTGCCTTCGTGGAATTCTCGACTATTCACACCCCATGAAAGAGTCAGTAGTCGAAAGAAGGGCTGGAAGGTGGTATAAGAAAAGGGAAAGAGAAGGGAGGTGAGAAAAAGAAGAAAATTAACGATTTTCCCATTGTCAAGGTTTGATTGGAAGACCACGTTGACCGGATGCGAAATCTCGAAACGGAATGAACCGATATCTTGGTTACAATGGTATCGGAGCGAGACTAACTGCTGTTCTCTTTTCTTTACTTCTTTATTTTTCTCTTCCTTTATCTCTTCGAGAAAACATCGGGTTATTTATGGTTTCATTTATGGGTAACGATGAGCAATGCCTTTTTTTTTTGAGAATCGTAGAAATTCTTTTTTCGAAACGTAATTTCATTCAATTGACATACAAGGAAACGAAATTTTGGTCGTAATTACGAAATCGTTGTAACATCATCACGGTATGGGGTAACCATTGGAAATTACTACATTTTCTACGGTTTGCGTGAGCTATTTTCCTAGAGTATTCTCTTTCTTATTTCTAGGGTCTGACTAGATTGTTTGGAGTATTGTTATCTGTTTTAGTTTTTTTCCTTGTCAAGATATAAGTGCCAGTTAGGTGTGCGTAGGCAAGAATTCTGGCAGGGATGACAGGTGAAGAAGCCAGTGATTCACCGTGACAGGAAAAATAAGGGAGTCACGTTATATCCTAGTCTCATGAATATTAATTTCCTCTATTAATTTTCATCAAATTAAAAACGGCACCCAGTATGCGCCAGGGAACACTCAAATAGAACCAACTGTCACGTCACTTCGATCAAACCGTTTATTAACATTTTTAATTAAAATTGTGATATTAACAAGAGAATCAAACACTTGATATTAATTACCATAACAATACTGTGTTAATTTATTATACTCGATATTTGTAAAATAATGCCTGTTTAAAAATATTGTCATACCCTGTACCGTGGCGTTATTAAAATATTCTGTCCTAGTGTAAGAGCAGAATGTATGGCAATTCAGAATCTATTTTTTTCCAATAATAAATGTGTGTGAGAGAGGGGGGGGGGGATAAAAAAGGATGGCGAAAAAAGGTATGGAACTGAAATAGAAGGCAGAACAAGCGCAAAGCAATATTCCGCATGCTCGTCCCAATCCGAACCTTTGGATTCTGGCATCTCGCAGAAATATGATCGTAGGCTGAGGCGAAAGAGGAAACTTAGACCCTTTCTTAGGTATATTGGATTTTATACCGGGTACACGTCGTGGATGTCCGGAGTGTCTCGGGAATGTTCGTTGGGTAGCGGTAAGGGTGGGAGCCATCCCCACTCCGTCGCCAAAGTTACCGACCAGGACCAGTCATTGGCATCACAAAGTGTCCCCCCGTGTACACACAGTAAACGGGATTCACTCCGGGTAGTCAGTATCGCGTAGCGCGTCGTGCCGTGCAGGTCGACATATCATTGACTTTGCGTGTCTGTCGTTAAATAACATGAATAACTTAATAACCTCGTTACACTGTTACACGGGATAACATTCCGACCCATCGGTCGGAATTATTTCTCTCACGTTAGTGAGCTTTCGTCATTGAGACACCGAGGTCTGTCGCAAATGTAGGGACGAGGGCGTGTTAACAGTTTTGTATTCTAGAATGAGGGATGGATAGCTATCCCGCAGGATAAAGCGGGTCGTGACACGGGATGTGATAAGCTCAAGACTGTGAAGTGCAACTTCAGGATGACCCTGACAGGCAGAACATTAGTTTGCTTACTTATGGGCTGTAATGTCGTGGTTTGTCTCGTTTCTGGTGACGGGACTGCTGAGTCGTCACGATACGCAGCACCGGAGGATTGTTCCTGGCAACCCTTTGGCAATGGGGATGAAGTATCTTTAAGCTGCAGTTTAAGGTCGATCAACAGTGAATTTGACACTACGAACTTTAGTCTTATACCAACTGAGAGAACAGCCATTCTTGGATTGCAGTGCGATCCTGACATACCGGCTAAAAGTAGTCTGGCTGGGGGGAGTTTTGCACACTTGCATAATCTTCGAGAACTTCGATTAGACGACTGCAAATTGTCTAGCTGGCCGTCCGATGCCCTGGAGGGTTTAATAAATTTGCGGAATCTCACTATCAGAACTCGTAATGTTGATTATCCTGCGTTCAGTCTGGAGCTCTCTTCAAAAGCCTTCGTTTCAGCTGGACAGTTGGAGAGACTCGATCTAGCCTCAAATAATATTTGGTCCTTTCCCGAGGGAATATTCTGCTCCCTAGCCACCCTGGTCTATCTTAATGTCACCGGTAACAGACTTCAGGACGTTACGGAACTTGGCTTTCGCGAGAGCAGTTATCAACAGCCGCAGTCAATGTCGGTGAACGGGGAGCAGAGATCGTCGGGTCCTGCCTCATGTTCATTGGATATCCAGATCCTCGACGTTTCAAGGAATCACCTGGTCTTACTCCCACCGAGAGGATTCTCCACGTTGAAAAGGTTACGGGTACTGCGAATAGCTGAAAATGAAATTAATATGGTCGACGATAAAGCTTTGGCTGGGTTGCGGAGTTTAGAGATATTTGATTTATCCGATAATAAGGTAGTAGCATTACCAGCTGATCTATTCAAGGACACTTCCAAGTCCATCACGGAGATTCATCTTCAGAATAATTCCCTGAGTGTCCTGGCGCCTGGACTCTTTGAAGGACTTAAGCAGTTAGTCACTTTGGACTTATCCAAGAATTCATTGACGAGCACGTGGTTCGGATCCAACACGTTCTCGGGATTGATAAGATTGGTTCTGTTGGACTTATCACAGAATAAAATTGCTACCTTGGATCCTGTGCTCTTCAAGGATCTATATACTCTACAGATATTGGATCTACAGGATAATGAGCTTGAGTCTATACCGGCCGATACGTTCTCACCCATGAGCAACCTTCATACTTTGGTATTAACAAACAATAGAATTACATACTTGGATGTCTATTCATTGAACGGTCTCTTTGCACTGTCCTTATTGGCTCTGGATTCTAACCTCCTAGAAGGGATACATCCTGATGCATTTCGGAATTGTTCGAGCATGCAAGATCTCAATCTCTCGGGAAACAACCTGGACAACGTACCCGCAGCGGTGAATGACATGAGAATGCTCAGAACTATAGACCTGGGGGAAAATCGAATCAGGAATTTGGAGCACTCAGGATTTCGGGGGATGACGAGTCTCTATGGTCTTCGACTTATCGGAAACGAGCTGGTGAATGTCACGAGGATGGCACTTACAGAGTTGCCTGCCCTCCAGATACTCAATCTAGCCAGAAATAGGATTGAGAGGATCGAAACTGGAGCCTTTTCCACCAATCCGGCTTTACAGGCTATAAGACTGGATGCTAATCTACTTCAAGATATCAGTGGTGTGTTTCTCGATGCACCGGGTTTATTGTGGTTGAACGTTTCTGATAATCTCATTGAACACTTTGATTATAATTTATTACCACGAGGACTGCAGTGGCTTGATCTACGTAAGAACGTTATCGATGACCTTGGAATGGCTCCTCTTGGTCTCTCGCTTCAGACCCTAGACGCATCGTTCAATCGTATTACTCGGATATCGGCTGCATCACTGCCAGATTCTTTGGAATTACTTTTTCTTAATGATAATTTATTACATACTGTAGAACCGCACACCTTCGTGGCAAAGGTCAATCTCACAAGGGTGGATCTCTATGCTAATCAAATTGTTAGTATGGAACTGTCCGCTTTGCAATTGGCACCAGTGCCGTCCGAGAGGGCTTTACCAGAGTTCTATGTGGGCGGAAATCCATTTCAATGTGATTGCACTATGGAATGGTTACAGAGGATTAACACTTTGACACTGCGGCACCATCCGAAGGTTATGGATTTGACTTCAGTCTATTGTAGGTTACCTTACGACAGAAGAAGATCGTTCGCACCATTGCTGGAGGTGGCGCCTTCCCAGTTTCTTTGTACGTACAAGACTCATTGCTTCGCCCTGTGTCATTGTTGCGACTTTGATGCCTGCGATTGTGAAATGACGTGCCCGGCCAATTGCACCTGTTACCACGACCAGTCCTGGTCAGCCAACGTGGTAGACTGCTCCCGAGCAGGATACACGAGTCTACCTGGAAGACTGCCGATGGATGCTACGGAAGTATATCTCGACGGAAATGACTTTGGCGAGCTGACTTCTCACGCCTTCATCGGCAGGAAGAATCTCGAAGTTCTTTACGCCAACGACAGCAACATTCTGGCTGTTCACAATCACACATTCAGCGGGCTGCGACGTCTCTCCGTACTGCATCTCGAGAATAACAAGATCTCCATGCTGAAGGGTTCCGAGTTCACGGCACTGGAAAGCCTGAAGGAACTTTACCTGCAGAGCAACCTTCTCGTGCACATCGACAATGGGACTTTCCTCACTCTAAGGCGCCTTGAGGTTCTACGTCTAGAGGGCAACCGACTGACTACCTTTGCGGTATGGCAACTCGCCCAGAATCCCTACCTAGTGGACATAGGCCTAGCTGCTAATCCGTGGAGCTGCGAGTGCTCCTACTTGGCCCGATTCCGCGAGTGGGTATCCCTGCACCAGGCCAAGTTAGCGGACTTGGCACGTGTCTCCTGCGCCTTGGGCTCTCCTCTAAACGCAATAGGCAATGGTTCCCTAATAAACTGTGCAGCTCTTTCTGGAGCCACTCCTGCCGTTGGAACACGTCCACTTCAAGTTTACATACCGCTACTCCTTGCCACGGTAGCATTATTCTTCACCCTGGTGGGTCTTCTATGTGGCGCCCTCCGACATCGTCGAGCTCTACGTGCATGGGCAGCAAGTCGTTGTGGACTAAGAGCATGCTACAAGACTGCTGCCTTCGAGGAAAGTGACAGACCCTTTGACGCCTACATCAGCTACTCAGCCAAGGACGAAGCATTCGTCTCCAGATCCTTGGCTCCTGGTCTTGAATCCTCGTATCGTCTGTGTCTACACTATCGTGATCTCGGTTCCGGTTGTAGTGTCGCCGATGCTGTAAACGAGGCTGCTGATTCCTCAAGACGTACCATCCTCGTTCTATCTAGGAACTTCCTTCATGGAGAATGGGCACGTTTCGAGTTCAAAGCCGCCCTAAGAAATGTTCTGCGAGAAAAGGGTCGTTCGGTTATTCTTCTACTAGTAGGCGGTGTAGGACCTCAGGATCTCGACGCGGATCTCCGCAAACGCATGGCTACCCACACCGTACTCTCTTGGGGTGAAAAACTATTCTGGCAGAAACTCAGGTTTGCCATGCCTGATCCACCCACTTCTTTGGTCACCCTTGATCGTGGCGTGCCGCCCTCTCCACTTTCACCACCACCACATCATCTATGGGCGTAGCGGATGTTTCGATGCAGGTGAGTCCTATTCAGAATCATACGAAATTCTATGTGTCTTTGGAGGCAGCATAGTGCAACACATTTATAATAGAATTCAATTATCAATAGATTTTTAATTTCCAACGAAGCACTGAACATTCTTATATTATTTATATTTCTTACAGCTTCCATATATCCAACAAATAATATATCGATGTATAGTTTATTCATACGTCAATCTAACATAAGGGACTTCTTTATGTTAGATGTCATTGTAAAATGGTCTTTCAAATGCAAATTCTATTTATATACAGAGTATAGGAGACCACGGAAATTGACGTAACATTAATCGTTCATCTTAGCATACCTATATAAACTGTTTGACTTCGTATGCGGCTCCTGCTGCTATTCTCGAAGTGTAGTTTCGTAGTTTGCAAGTTCTAATCTTTGGTACTCGAAATATTAATGAGCTTGCACGCAAAATCCCAAAGTGTCCTTCAGACCACGAGATGCTATCAGTGAATATTTTGCTCTTCTCTAATCTCGCTAGTTCTTTACGCTTTAATGGAAGCTCTACGGAAATTATAAGTTCAGTCTCGCCGTACGTGCTTAGCCTTCGGAAATTCCCTTAAATCCGTGAAAAATGACTTTCACCTTGAAACAACCAGAGAACATCTCTTGCGTCGGATGAAAGTTTATCGCTGTTCATTTTTTAAGTACGAAACACGATAGACAATGGGGCATCGATTTTTCTCATGCTTTTCTCTTTGATACTTAATTAGACTGAAATTCTGCTCTGTCAGACCAGCGGTACAGTTTTTATTTGAAAACTACGAATCGCCATCCTCAGGATATTCTAGATGATATCTTAAGCTGGATTCTATGGGTTTACAAGGGTCCTATGGTTACAAAGGATCACACGAGCGAATAAGGCAATATATCGCGGTCTTACGACTGCGCTCGCGATCCATTTAGATTTGCATAACTGTATTCGTACGAGATCGACCCATTTGCCTGGAGGAAATTCGCACCTCTGCTTAAACTAAACTATCGTTATTTTTCGTATATTCAATTTTCATATATTCTCTATTATACGTTATGCATCAGGAAATGTTTCTATCGACTTGACCCTCTGAATTCTTTTATAAGACACAGCCCTAAGAAGCATTGAACATAATTAAACGTTAATGACGGCAATTGACGCTATTATAATCTTATACGTTTGAGTACATTATATCTTATTAGAAATTTATATATATATATATATATATATATATATATATATATTTAGGTAATTATATTGGCTGAAAACGACACCCTTTCCAATTTTCTTATCATTTTTAGATTAGAGTCATCCAGAATTATTCAACCTACGAATACAAGCATAAACCATCATTTCCGTTCACACGCTGCTAATCGTCATAAGTTCGAGGGTTGGAATGATAAATTTACTTCTGTAATGCTCCAGACTTTACGTGCTGCATTTATACGATATTACTTTGTCTCAGTGACAAGGATATTAATTTTACTCGTACCAAGCGAAAAGCTGATTTTGCATGGACTTGTCGATTCTACGATGATAATCCACTATAATTGGAAATTGCTCGACAGTGGGAGTCATTTTATCTCATCTGATCGAATGTTTATCGAAATTACGTGAGCTAGTGACTCCATTCAGAGACGGAGAGATACGAGAGAATATTATTTTTTGATAAAACGTATTATCACTTTTATTAATACTCGAATGACTTTCCGAAACAAAACGTTACTTTTCTCAGTTTAATCAAAACTTTCAATTACGCATCCTCGTGAATCAAATTCAGGTCCAACCCTTAAAAAAGTGTACTATTAGCAATGGCATTTTGCCAATGGTAATCAAGGGTAACCAATAGACTTCCAGACATTTACCATTTGTTGTCTTTGTTCCTCTTTGGCAACCTTAGTTAGCATACGAATCGTTCTCGTTCAATCTATCTTGTGCACAAGGTACAGTACGAAATGAAATCTCGATCAATTCATGAAACATGATTTAATCGTATTAAAAAAATATTTAATTAAATTTTTATATGACAAATATCGATGTATTACCTGTCAACTGGAATATTGTTATACCCAAAAACTATAGCTTTAATTATCTGACGAAGTTAAATTGAAAATCCAAATCGAAGTCCAATCTGCGGAATCGTCCCATACGGAAGCAGCGTGTTACCTAACATATGTGTACGAATTAGATTTGTGGAGGTAAATCTGGGGCAAATATAAACCACGAGCAAACACGTTGTATTGAGCGAAAAGCAATTTAAATATTAATGATTATCCGTAATCAAATGTATATAAAATCAATCATGAAATTCATAGGCTACCGTCCCTTTTTTAAATATATTTAATTTCGTATGACATTAAAAAGATACCTCAAATATATACTCGATTATTCAACCCAAACTTGCACCACCCGAACATGGTTTTACCATAAGAATCGAATGAACGCGCTAGCTTCAGGTGGTGCGTTTGGGCTGTATAACCTGGTATAAAAAAAACTGCAGTAAAAACCAAAAAGAAATTCCGATTCCTCAGACTTGGTAGAATGACAATTATAGGATATGGTGCCAAGTGAATGCGGACGTACACTGAAAATTCCACTAACTGTCCCTGGCAGGTTCTTCCAGAATCTTTCCTTTTCCTCCGAATCCGTTAGCGGAACTTCACCGCGCAATAAACCATCCTCGAAGAATATTTTCTCGGTCCCTTGGAACAATGGAATCCTGCCAGACAATAGCCAGCCAAAAGGAGCCTTCTCTGCTTCGCGGGAAACTTCCAGCTCGACACACCAAAAGAGCTATTACGAGGATGAAAAAAAAGTGGGAGGAATAAAACATTATTTGTACAAATCCCGGCAATTCCGAAGATCTTCATAAATGGCAGAAATGCATCCAATCATTCGTATGCTGTGCTTCATGAATTAAGCTTATTCGTCAACGGCGCACGTATATACATACATACGTGTACCCAAAGGATTACAGGGTACATACATATATATATGATATACATATATATTATATTATTAATTCCGTTACAAAAAGTCTCGGAATATTAACTTTCGTTTTTCAACTTCGGGACACATTTCCGAGATGCAACCTAACACGTAACCGGCCAGGAACTCCAGGGTCATAGGCTAGGATATCAATCATTAGACTAATACAAAATCATACAAATTATTTCATACGTCACGACCACGACACTCGTACCGCGCCGTCATGACGTCTCGATGCCACCGAAGGAGGACGAGCCAAGACCTTACGCCAGGGCACGTGGGGAGCTGTTGCTACTACCGGACGACTCCACTCCATATTCGATCCTACCTGAAAGAGAATAAGGAGGGTCACCCAAAAGGACATCGCCGTGGACTCCACCTCACTACCCTCTTTGGTAGCGCCGATACCAACATATTAGTGGTTGGTACAGAAGACGAGGAAGTCCCGAGTTCCGTGGGATTTCTCGTGCTGAAGGATCTACGGAGCCTCCTACGGAGGACACCAAGTTAGCCTTAGGTCGAAATTGTTCCGTGTCATTATTGTTTTCTGAGTTACTGCTGTGGTTGGGTGCGAGATTTGGGCCGTGCATAGTTTTGATAATACCGGTAAGAATCTTGTAAGGAATCACGAAATCTTTTCTGACCAGCCAGCTCTCTTATCTTTTCTCGCGTTTCGGATTTTATCCCAAGCCCTCGGCTTATGGACGAATTTCGCACCGCAGGTCTGGAAAAGATTCCGTGTATCGTCTATGTTTGTTCTGTCCTCTATTATTTCTATTGCTTGATTTTGTGATATTCTCTTAGCGCAAAGTGACCCTGGAGACACGACAGAGGGGATCTGCGTGTTATCGCTTCCCGAGAGCTCGTGTAGTGCATCGTGCTTTTTCGCTTCTCGACAGCTCACGCATTGCATCGCGTCTGTCCCGCTTTTAAAAAATCCGCGTATGGCTAATATTTTCGAAAATTGAATTTTATTAAAATTACGTACCTTCGTCATACAATTATTTATTATCATTTCCGACTTGTTAAGAATTTTTATTTTGTTGAATTTCTAAATTGTCCCGAATAAAAGGACGCTTGTTTTAGTTTTACATTTCTAGGATTCTCATTCTATCCTTGTCGGTTTCTTTAATAATACCTAGGCGTTCCTTCCGCCTCTACCATCCCGTATCGTCTGTGCTAGTCGGTCGCACTTTCTCTGTCCCTTCTTTTGCAGATTTCCGTCATTCGGTCGCTTATTTTTTTAATGACCCAATCGGTCATTAAAAAAATATCGTGTTCCAAGGAACACAGTACCGAGTTATTTGTAGGCGGAAAATAGGCTCTATTACTACGTACAGCTATAGTACAATTTACGGTCTCAGTAGTATTATTTTTCGTCAGAATATATATGTATAAATCTGAAACTGCCAGTATGGAGATATGGAAGTTGCAGGCCAAGCTGGATAGTTCTTTATGTCTACGTAAATAAGTTGAAGTATCCTTGGTAAGAGTGGTGCAAGGGAACGAGTGGGGGTAGGGGGGAGTAGTGGAAGGGGTAAGAAGAGAAAAGTCTTTATTGCGGAAAGCCAGCCAAAAACAAATCCATTCGCCGTCGGCCTCGACATATATAAGTATAAGTTCAGGAGACAGTTTGAGGAAGGGTAGAGGGCGCTGGTGTCTTCGGTGGTGGCAGTGACGGCGGTGGTGCAATGCACCCCGCTCGTAATGTATTGCATTGCGCGTGGAGGGTTGTTCTCGGGGTGCAACGAAACGAACAAAAGAGTCAACCAAGAGACTTTATTCTTATTATGCTTGCTCGACTTTTACCTCCTTTCTCTAAATGCTGTTCTACGATACAATTTCGAGTTCTGAAAACGTGTCGCCTTTCTCTTTCTACCGAGGTACTTCAATTACACTAAGTCCTACCACTGTCATTCTCTGTCTGCAAACTGATTTTCTGCATACCCGTCTGTCTGGCTGGCTGGCATTACCGAGGCTTTGTGTGCAAGTTTTTTTTTTTATTTTTGTACTCCGCAACTTAGAGATGGCTGTGACGTTTTTACGTGTATTACAAAAATGATGATTATAGCAGCGTCCGTTGATGTATACAGGGTGTCTCACATAACTTGACTACTTGAAATATCATGGTTGCCTTTGATAATGCGGGAAAGATTTTTGGGGAAGAGTTGTTCTATACAAAAAGACAAATACTGGGGTTAGCATAAATTTTTTTTGCGAATTAGGTTTTTTTTTCTCGAGATTTCAAGGTTACCGATGTTTTTCTAAATGTGTCGACATATTTTCATTAGAACAGTCTTATAGCTCAGAGAAAAAAATTCACGAAATTTGAGTCTTTGTATCGAAGAACTTTTACCTATAGATTTTTCTCGTATTATCAAAGACATTCGTGATATTTTACGTGGTCAAGTTAAGTGAGACACCCTGTATATATGAGCGGGTTAGATTGCATATTCATGGAGCCATTAGCTATAAGCAAATTCATTAGCTATTACGAATACGAACGACCTTGTTTCAATGCATATCGCTTTTTGCGGATTCGAATGCAACTCAGCTTAGTGTTTTTCGTGTTAGACGACGAAATCGATTGGAGACTGTTTTAGTAGGCAATGGTTAGAAGTATTGGCACATAGGCGTACGTGTAATAGGGCTGTGAAAGGTGTCGAACGGCGGGTCTGGATTTTATCGTTGAAATCGCGCTTTTTCCATTGTATCGAAATTTGATTGGTATCCCAATTAGTACGGCCAATCGAAATTGCATAGTGCGACTGCAATAAATGTAATGACGTGGCGGCGCAGTCGCTGTTTCGCGTCGAATATATTTTCAATGATAAAAGCGCAAAATATTATTTGTGAAAGGCATTTTTTTTCGAATTGATACATAAAAGTCCTTAGTTTACTTGCTTACGGGAATTATTGAATGATTATTTATAGAATTTTCAAAAGTCCATTAGTTCTTTATGGTATTTATTTGTAGAAATTATTCTGGCCTTTTGTCACGCTTAAGGATTACAAAATTCAGGAAAATTTTTCTTTATTTTTTTCTTTATTTTGGGGAAAAGTTAAAACATTTTTTTTATCGTTACCCCATTTCCATGTCAATGAACTAATGAAAACGTTAATTGTTGACAGAATTTATCGGCACGGCGATACTTTTTAACAAAGTCGACGTTGCTACATGGCGTCAAAGCCTTCAACCCCCTCCCACTCGCAATCCTTTATTTTAACCCCCCCTCCCCTCGCGACACTTTTTGGCGCATTCATTAAAATTTGTAATGCGACTTGTTTTCATCGTCGTCGCAAAAGCTAGCCTTCTGGCTCTTTTACGTTGATCGCAAACTTAGCCGTAGATTGACACGTATGTAACCCACATTGCAAAAGTCAAACTTGTCACGAACAAATACGTGAGTCTACCTAGCGTTAAAACTGCTCTACATTTTTCTTGTATTAATTATACAAAATAATTTGCAAACATTTTACTTACTTTTGTTACATGGGTGATTATTTTTCAGAAATACATGAAAATTTTATTTATTTTATTTTCTTTCGCACGGATCGTACAAAGAGACAATTATGCAAATATTTTCGCGAGCTACCAGAACAAGACGCAATACGCAGAATACTGAGAAACCATTTTCGCAAAAGTTGCTCGTTGCAGTATCGAGTGGTTATAAAAGACGAGGGTAAAATTATGCGGGTAGTTCAGGAAAACTCTAGTGAAAACTCAGCAAGTCGAGAAAAGCGCGGCAATTTTTGCGTTTACCTTTTCGTGAATCGACGTACTCATTTTCTATGGTAAAAGTGGAAAATTATGCGGGCTCCGTTTAAGCCCCAAAGCGGATCTTTCCCTATCCGAGCGCATTCGCCAGGGTCTTCTTGCTATCGGCTTTCAAAGCGAAAAATTATGTGTATTGATTCGCGCGGATCAGATTTTGTCCATGCGGGGTTGGTACACCTTCGCCTTGATACTTTGCAGCGATTTTACCGCCAACTTTTCTCCATACCCACCGGCATCGAGTGTCCATAGAATTTCGCCTAGATCTAAACAACTCGCCATAATACCAATTTTCAACACGTCAAACGCTTCTACCTGGACTTTTCAGTGGATGCCAATCACATGCATACAAATACTCGGAGCTTCAGTCTATACTTAAAGTACTAGAAGGGTTAGAATAGACATTCACTATGGTGGTCAGTGAGAGATAATAGTCAAGCAGTTAATGACTATCGTCACTTTTCATAGATGGCAGTGGAAGCGCCCAAGTGAAGTGGCCGGTAGACCAGCGTCTCGCTTCGGTCAATAGGATAATAGTGAGTGACGTGGGGTCCTGCACAAAGAGCTAGCAACTCGGATTAAGCACTATCGTGTTCTCGGCTAAGTAATGGGAAAAGTACGAGCAGGCGTGCCAACCACGCAGATAGTGAAAATAGAAAATGCACGATGGGGACAGACCTAATTTTTCACTACCCAAGCTTGGACCCCCTGCTGGCTCTAATAATACGACAGATGGCTGCCAGTAACGTGCATCTCCGGCCTCTGTAGTCTTAATAAATATTTGTTATACTTCAGTGCTATACACCATTTCACCAAGTGGTCCGATCTGTCCAGTTTCGTGGATACGCTTATCCATTGTATTATCGATATTCAAACAATCAACACGATATCGAAAGGATTCAGTCGAGTGTTTCACATATTTTTACACAACAAAGAATATACCCTTACGTGGTTTGTCTTTTTGCTTATTTTCACTCTTTTTTTTAACAAGAAAATATCTTAAGATGCTTTTAATATATCGACACAGGTTTGCTGCGACACAACTATACTTTTTTTGCTTGTGCCAAAGTTTTTAATCGGAAGTTTTGGACATTACAAATGTTACTGTGTCATCTTCTCGCAGAACTTAATTACTGATATGAATTTCAAACCGATTAGTTTATGGGTTCGTCTGAAACATTCGGTACAGTCAGTTGCGGGTGTGTGTATTTTTATCTTACAATGTCAATTGCACAGGACCGAGTCTAGTAAGTTTGGACCGAGTAGTCAATCGCAATGTTCCATGACGTCGAGCATAAAAGGGAAAACTTATAATGAATCTAAGTACATGGAATTACCAAATACAGTCAACTCTCCCTAAAGAGGCGCTCCGTAATTTCGTGATTCCCCTCAACTGCTCTCTCTCAGCTATCTCGCTGCGAGGGGAATTATTCTCCCACTCCACCGTGTCGCAATGTTTTGTCTATTCTGCTTCTGTCAAACACTCGCCTATGCGGCTCTAGTGGGGGCGTTCCGTAAGATAGCACTATCTCTAATATAGAGGCTCCAGACCCCCGTGTGCGCTATATTACGGAGAGTTGACTGTACCTTAAAAAAGTTAATCTTTATTTTTAAAAATACATCAAGTTACGAGGTTTATTAGGGGTTAAATGTTTCGCCTGATACATACGTAGGGTACATATACCTGCTATATATACGTATATAATATATCAGATATATACTTTTATATATCTCTATTATAGGTATGTACAGATAGCAGTGCTATAAGCATACTATGTGGTATCTTCAAGAAACTTTCGAATTTCAAGCACGTGCAATATCGGACATACATATAGATACGTACAGTATGCTCGGGAAGCACAAAGAGAGCCGTGGTATCGTTTTCGCCGGTAAATATGAACTTTTTGAGGGATACTATCAGGAGTATCTAGAGAATATATGATGTTCATACACTCATTTCGTATTGCTTTATCGGGGAATAGGACATACCTAACTTGCACCCAAAATAGTACTGGATTGAGTTCGACGTTGATCAGGTCTCTAAATACGAAAGAAATGTCAATAGAAATTGCTGGCCCCATAAAGAATGCACAGGAAAACTCCTCTGGGAACGTAACACATGTCTTTCCGAACTCAGTAAACCGAAGAAACTTGAGAGACACTGAACTTAAATAGGGGAAGCGGCTCTAATAGGGTTGGACCGAGTGGAAAGAGTACTTAGGTCAAAAGAGGATCGCTCCCGTAGTACTTTGGTGAAAAATAAAGGAGTCTTTCTAGCATTACAGAAGAGTTTTAGAAAATTTCAAACATACTCCCACTCGACCCCTGCTGCCGTTAGAGTGAATGATTTTCCTCGGAAATATCTTATCGATAAGATATTCTACGGTTTCCCATAAAAGTCTAGATGGTCCTCAAATGGCGACGGCTGCTCGAACTTTAAACTGCGTCCTTTATACAGGGTTTTTCGTTGGACTGTACAGGTTCAAAAAGTTAAAGAGAGGAGCTGGGCGTTAATATGAGACACGCGTGCTCGAAGAGAAATAAAAGTTTGTTCATATCGCTGTAGCTTATGCAGCCGTATGTTTCGACGTGCTTGCGGCCACACGAGCTCAGGCGCCCTCGGCTTTTCCAAGCTTCGCCGGCACAGCCTTGGAACATCCCTCTGGCGTGGTACCGCAACCCCTTGGAGCTTCGAGACAGCTTCCACTAGTGGAAGTAACACTGGCGGCAGCTTCTATATCTACGGCCATGCCGGGACCTGCCTGGTAGCTTATATTATTAAACGCAACGTAACTCGCTTTCGAAACTTTTCGCCGTTTCGATACAATTTGCAATTAAAAAAGTTAGCCACCCCTTCTCGTGGACACGTTCTTCTATATCATCGATTTTACCCCTCACGAGAATCTTGGATAAATGTATCATATATGCTCAAAATAGGTATACGAAACGTTGTCACGGAAATTTGGCAATTTTTGAAGATTAAAAAAAAAAAAACTTGGAAAAAATTCACCACAGCTGTTTCGATAATCTGTTTCTCTTTAATGACCAAACGATTTACGATCGGGTTCTATCATTTAACTCCCTGCCACTATACCTTTTTAACGTCAGGAGCTGCTGTTTCCCTGAAAATATAGCGGGTACCCGCATGTTTTGATTTACGTCACTTTTCGTATCGCCTAAAGTTTCTATCATAATTCGCATTTATTCGTCCGACCTGAATTTACCAGAATACGTAAGATTCTTGTAGTACTTAACAACCCCGTAATTATTCGCTATACTTCACACGCACCTATAGATAATAAAGTTACTAAACATTGAACAGGCACTTTCAATCTTCCAGTATTTTACTTATGATGTAAACTCTGATCGATCTCGCAATTTTCAATGCTAATTAACCGTTCTCCTTGTGCTCCCGATTGAATTCCATGTTATTATCGTAAAATCATTTTACCCTTAGGTACCTTGTATAAGGTGCATTGCTGCTTCGTTGCAGCGCTGCGTCATTGGATCAGGAGTGCTGCACAGTTGATGCCTCAGGCTACGCGAAATTCCTGAGTTTGCAAGTCTCGTGCCTCAACCGTGTAATTGCGCCTGGGTCGCTTTCGTAGAATATCGTTTGGACCTCTTTGCTACGCGAACATCCTCCTTAACTTGCGAGAAGCAATTTGACTTGTAAGGTGATCGTCAACGCGCGTATAACAAATGCGTCATGTTAAGGAAGCTTCTGTTGAGCTATTATACGAATTTTGTAACAGCCACATATAATATACTTGCAGTTGTACAAAAAGCTATTCCTATCCCTTTCAAAAGTGAAGTTCCGTATAATTCAGAAAAATTACAAATTAGACGATTAGTCGAAAGCCATAGTACGTATGTATATGACTGTACTGAAACCTAGGGAATTTTGTTTACGGATTTTGCAATACACATTCCATACATATTTTGTATCTCAACAAAAATATATATAATTCGTACTCTTTTTACTATTGCGAATTTACATTCAAATGAATTTTCTAGGATGATTATGAATTTCGAGAGTTCACCTATTTTTCATACATGTACTCAAATTATGCGATACTGTAACATTGATATATATATTTTTTCATTGATTTCTGGAATATACAAGAATCGTGTCAATTTTATCGATCATATAGGAGCCACCCTATACTGAACATCCTGCAACATCGTTAAGGGTAACCTTTTCGTATTCGCACCCCGTGGAGAATTAAACAATTCATCCATCACCCTACAGATCGACACTGTTACTGCTATTGTAACTTTTCTTAGCCCGGACCTGCTTTGCCAGACACCGAAACGACATACGGGGACTGAGCCATGAGTTCCATTGTGTTTTTCGCGATTCTCCTATAGATAACAGAAATTGCTTTCCGCTCGTTTCAAATCTACTGAAGCGTAATGACCACGAGTGGACATAGTCGTTCTACGGTGATTTTGTCAAGAGCATTACGAAAATTGATTTTCGATGGTTCTCAATAATTATTAATGATCCATTACCATAAGTTCATATTAATACACATATACGATATGTGAAAAAAAAAAATTTTATCGTTTGCGGGTAAAATAATTTTTTTTATCAAAACAAATGTTTTTGTCACGTGTGATAATACATGTATTCGCATTTCATGCGTGTACGTAAATATGTATTGCACGTGTATACATATTCACCTGATTGTAGAATATGGAGGGCAAATGGCATACAGCCTGGTACATATGTGTCCGTATGGAATCCATCTGTGGACAGTTGGACACAATTACGTGTAGTAATTGGAGGCAGGTGGCCGTACGGCTTGAATGTCCCTCCCGGGTAGCGAACGCTGACCAACAAGCAATCTCCCTATGGATACCAAGCGGAAAATTCGGGTCCGTTTTACTCGGTTTATTTTAGCAGTTATCCCTTTTCGATTTCACTTGGATAATTATATTTAATTAAAGCTCACTTCAGGAGATCAGTATTTGGTGTACGCATTATATCGTGCGTAGACGTGACATACGGGTGGCGATATAGAATATCGTAGTGGTATTTTACGAAGGACTGAATATGGTCGTCTAGGTAAAATGAGAATAATGCCGACTGGGAAATACGTATAGTTTGTCATAAAATTCTCCCTAAGGTGGAACTATTTTTTTTTTCTTCGCCCTACCGTCATCTTTTTTTTCCCTTATATTACCTAGGAAAAGCTTTCGGATGGGATCCTGCGACGTCGATAAAATCGGCAAGGACTCGCATCCTCGGGTGTTTACCTCGCGGATTTACGACTTGTAAAAAATCGTAAAACCTGTCAAAATCAGACGAGAAACTGGGATGCGCGATGCAGATGGTCGTATTTATCGTTGGGTCAGAAGTAAAATTGAGGGTAACGGAGAAATGAAAGGAAAAAAGTTGAAAAAAAAAGAAAGTATTATGCTGCCAAGAGAATGAAAGCTCGGAAAGGCCAGTCGCTGGTGACCGGAGAAAAAAATTCTGGTGATGAAAATGTGAAATGCTTTTCGACGTCAATGACGGCGGAGTGGATAGTGCATGCATAGCAACCTGTACATTTGCTCTGTATACATTGAAAACGCAGATGAAGTGGATCCCGAGAAGAATACCTGGGAGAGCTTTGAGCTTCCGAACCTCGGAGTGCAGCTAAATTACATCAGGACACTTTTGACCTTCTTTTTATTGCTTTCAATTCTCTTTGTATTACATTATTTCACTACGTTCAAATAAAGCGAAATGACTTCATTCTCTATATGTATTATCGTACTTCGAATAATTCTGCAGATGAAAATCCGTTACGAAGAGAAATGTGATCCGCTTTATCCGGATTTTCATGTGATTATAATTTGAGAAAGGATTGAAGTAGTAATTATCATAAGAGTGTATATCTATACGGAGGTAATACGATCAATCACAAAAGACGTGTTGGCATTGTAAATTGAAGAATTTGATACTGTAGCGTGAAAATTAGTAACATATAATTTTCGATAAATAAATAGATTATTTTTGTTATTTATAAAGTTTCACTTTTATCAGCCATACTTACGTACACTTTTAATCAGTGAATTGAACGCATGATATTTTGTCACAATTTCAAATGGCACGCGATGTGTCATACGTTATTAATTAAATTTATTCTCTCGACGCTTTCGGTTTACACAGCTTTATGATTGCCCGTGATTTTTGATCTGCGAAATTGTGATGTATAGGACAGTTCGCTATAGTTATATATCTGAAACATTACCATGCAACGTGGTATATGACGACAGCTTTACTTCGACATGCTTTGTACCTCAGGTACTGCGTTAATCAATTATATCAATAGCTACGTACTAAATATGTCGTATGCATCAAGCATACAGTCAAATTAATATATTATTATAAGCTGGCTGAAAATCGAAAAGTGAAGTTCACCCCTATAGGAGTGTCCTAGCGGTTTGGAATAGGTCTAAAGTTCGTGGGACCTGGCTTAAATCACAGGATAGGCGAGAACGAAAGGGGTGGTCTTTCCGATTTCTATATGGCGAGATGTGGAAATCGAGGGTTTGTTTATGACATACAGCCCCGGATGGGAGTGGTGGGTTTTTCCCGAGGAGGATGGGAGCAAAAGGTGGTGGTAGACGTTTCTGGCCTGTGTGGCAGTAGTAGTCGCGGTGCGAGGGACGGAAGGGGTGGAAGGAGTCACCGAGTTATGGGACAGATATGGCCGAGTAAATTATCCCGAGATAAGAGAGGGCGAATATGACCCATATCGCTTGGAAAAGTGAGCAGGGTTACCAACCCCTTCGTAAGGGGGAGGAATCTTGCAACCCTGCTATCAAAACGGAAACCAGCTACGCTGCGCTGGCAGCGCTGAAAAAATCCCATTCTTCGACCGAGCCACTCGGTAGGCACTTTGGAATATGTTATCAAAAGATGGATAAACTCGTGGATAAAACGCACTCCCTTCATTCTTTTGCATTAAAAGGCTGGGGCGGGTATAGATTTATTTTTTTAGATGACAACAGACCGCCCTCATATATATATCTACGTTACGGATAAAAAGTAGAATAATGGGAAATAAAAAAAAAATGGAAGTGGTCTTTTGAGAAAATTTTCGACATTCGCAACCCCTTATCGGCAGTCTCTGAAAGGATTCGGATAGGGGTTCCAACCTTTCTTCTGCACCCTTTCACATGCTAATTCGAATTGCGTGCTACTGCTAGAACTCGTCTTATTTCAAGCTACGGGCCTTTTCGAATAGTACTTGCTTAGGTATATATTTTCGGAAGGTTCCATAGATCTTTACATTCTTCCTTTTCGTGAGCTCGTGGAATTGGATTAGAAGGAAAACAACCCCTCGGATAGTTATCGGACATACACGGTTCAGTATGATTCTTCTACGCAGCAAATTTTCGACATTTTATTCTGTTACGGTGCAGGATCTAGGTGTTAAGGGATGAAGTCAATATATTCCACTGCAAGGGATATCTTGATATTGGAGGCCATAAACTCAGAGGGTAATCTGCATGTCAAGGCAATCTTCCTGCAGGCTAGGCATCCACTACCATTGCTATTACGGCTACAACCACTGCCAAACATTACGACACGCCAATACCAGCATCCCTTCTAATTGTGAGCAGGGGGATGCGGAACGGCAAACCGAAACTTCGAACGGCCGGTATTGCCCTCTATTGTTGGTTTAAACGGCGTGGCAACACAATAACCTTAGCTACCCCTGTCAACGTCACTTTCGTCCCCCCTCTCTTTTACCCAAACCCTATGCTTATTATTATTTTTATTATTATAGCGTGTCTCTCAAGCGGTCTACTTCATTCCAGTTCCGTCCACCCTTGTATGCTCAAACAACTACCACATTACTGTACACAATATTTCTCTACTCTTCCAATTATGATATTTTAAAATTCGGTAAATGTGACTATTTGACAATTTTGAAAAAATCAAATTGACGCACGCTAGGATTTGTTTATAAAACATGAATCTTCTGTTAATTCAAGTTCATACTCCCAAACATATGTTATAACATTCTTATCAACGTCCATTGCAAATTATCGAATCTATGACATTATTATTATTATTGTATTATAATTATACAAATTTTATAACTATTAATAATCATTCGAACGTGTCATAGGGCACGTTCGAATAACGTATCGTCATGTCATAGGGAAACGTTCGAATGATTATATTGCGTTCAAACGTCTATTGATTTTACGTTTCACCTTTATTTCCACAATTATTATTTTCACTTTTTTTGTTTGTTCATTTTATTCGCTAACTTCCATAACGAAGAGTGTTCTTGACAGTGGAGAGTTGCTGGTCGCCGGCCGTGCGGCAATTACGGGGTAGTGTGAAAAATATCGTATTTCTCGTGCCGAGAGTTCTGGGCCAGTTTCCAATATTTTCACAGGCTGAGCAGACAGCAGGTGGTTGCCACTCGTATTTCGTTACTCGAGAAACTGCCGAGACTGCTGATCATGGTCATAAAATAAAACGTTACTGTACAATCGTTTGAAAAAAAAAAAAGTGCACCAAAATAGCGCGAACACGAAATATTTAAATATATAGCAACACGTGCAAATTATTTACCACGTGCTTCCATCTGTTCACATATCGTGTATTACTGTTGGAAATAATTTAAATTCGACGTAGTAAACATCTGTTGGAATTTTTTTATAAATCTACGTGATGACGCAGACTCACGTATCCATACGCATAACGTATTATTAATTACGGTTAATTCAATGGTATGGCGTTACGTATTATCATGCCAAACTTTTATGGCAAGTCATAACGCTACCTCGTGGTTGCCGATATGTGCGTGTATTACGAAGATTGCGCATGGCTGCATTTACATATTGAAATTTTTTGTTACCTAAATCCGTTGAATTTTATGCTCAACATCGCTATAGTCCTGACATGCATTTCATCGATATCAAACGTGTCATTGTAGATGTTTGTAAAAAAATGTGAAGATTATACAATCTGACTAATTTCGTGTACGGTAGATTTGCCGGATGATGTGAATGAGGGTCTCATGTTTGTCATTACATTACAGTCGAGCAGTACGTTGGCCATACTGTGCGTTATAAAGGAACAATAAACAGAACGTTGATTAAAAGACATTGAGCAGAGAGTCGAGTATGAGAAAACTAATGAAAATTGGATATATTTACCAAAATCACAAAAGAATATAGCGAGTCGTAATTATTCCTTTAGTCTGTGAGGATAGTTGAAAATGAAATTTTTTTAGGCCGAATCACGAAAAGAAATATTCGGAAGGGTAAATAGACAGGGGTAGGTTCTTGGCTAGTAAAAACGGTTGAAATAGTGATTACATCCGGTGGTGGCCTACCCCTTCCCTCTACATCCCTCTCAGCGCCGTTCCGACTTCCCCTGTTTACCCCATTTTTCGTTCTGCCTATTTTCTCCATTTCTCGTACTTCTCCACAATATGTCCATTTGCGTCCACTCGGCAAATGGCTGCCTCGATTTTTGTCTGTCCTTTTTTGCACCGAATGCTCGCCGCACACGAGGGAACGTATGTACCTGGGATACGTTCTAGTGGAGGCGAAGTGCAAACCAGGAAAGGGATGAAAATTGGGAGAATGTAGAATGACGAGTTGGGGATATGAGCGGGATGGGGCGGGGGAGGGGAAGAAAGAAAAGAAGGGAAAAAATAGATGAAAAAAGGTCGAGTCAGGTATCTACGGTTCTATGGCTTGAAATCTGCAGCTAGCAGTGGCTCGTATGCACACGTGTGCACGCTGCTGGATATGCATAAATGATATGCACGACTGTATGCATCGTCCCTGTGGGATTGTAGTTTTTATCTTTCGTTTCTAGCACTCGTGTATTTTTATTGAACTTTCTATATAAGTCAAATTCGTTTCTTTATCTAGCTGGATTTTTGGCACGAGCTCCCATGCACGAGAACGAGGATAATGATATCCTTGGTAAATTTATTGTACGTTATAGGTAATTTATAATTTTATTCCTTGTGGATGAGAATCATTGTCGTTTCTACAAACAGCGAACGTTCGTCTTTGACTCTTTTTTATGGATGAGAACCGTCATCTTCTCTACTTTGTACGCGGAAGTTATCTATTAAGAGCAAGGAGAACCTCTGCTCGCTCGACGGAATAAAACGTAGTTTCCATTTACCGTATACCTTTTATACGTATGTATTCTGGTATCTATTTAATGTTATATACATACACTTGTAACTATTGCTATCTCACACAGTACAATAAGTATCCAGTGCGATATTCAAAATATACCTGAGGTATTTTCTTGATAAAATTGTACTGCTTATGTAGGTATCTTATGTACGTGTAAATTGTAAGGGATTGAAATTTCGTTTGAATCTCTCGGATGCATCTTGCAAATTAAACGACTTTTAAGCGAATTCCGTTCAAGTCGTTGTTGTCGTACAAAAGGACAAACGAAGACGCGTATAAACCATTATTCGTGCTCTCGTTTCAGTCGAAAGGGATACGAAACGAAATCTTTACGAGAAATTGGCACGAGGACTTTCAACTACGGCCACTTGTTGTTTGAAAATGGTCCAATTACTGAGCCCGCTATTGCCGAGTGCCATTATCACTTCCGAGCTTCGTCCTTCATCAAAAGTAATCATTGCCCATTAATCTGCTAAGCTTTTCACGTTATGGATCGACTCGGGAAACGACGAGAAGATTCTACCTGAATATTCTTTAAAAACTAAACATTCCAATGTCTAATTGAACTTCCTCTTTTTTATCTGCAATTTATAAGTGATTCAAGGTATTGTTTGTCTTCGTTAGCAGAACTAATAGGAGTCTATAAGATTATCGGTGCTCAAAGTGAGACATGAGCTAATTTTCAGTGAACTGAATACATTTCTAAATAACTTTGACAGATTATAAGCTGTATGTTTTTTTTTAGTGTTACGACTTTACAAATTTATATCTTTCAAATTAGGCCACGTATTTTATCCCGGCATTCGTTAATAGCAACTTCGACCGCTATACTCTATATCACACTACACGCTATTCATATTATACGTAACGCTATACAAAAACACTAAGAATTGTCATAGAGCGAATAGAACTCAGACGATCCTATGAAATTGCCAACTCAATTTTTAAATCAGCTGAAAACCAAAGTGTCATAAATTTATCCTCGCCTGATGCGTAGCACCAAAATACAATGCAGTGGGAGATAATAATTCAGATATTCAGTCAATTTTTCCAACAGACACATAGTACGTTTTGGTAATTGACTCACAATCAATTCCATCTTCCTTGCTTGTCCGGCTGATCGGAGCGTCGTCATACTTGGTACCCTAGGGCAAGGTCGGGTATCCAACGAAGTAATAACCTTAAGGTGTTTCTGCGAGGCCGTTAGGAACGCCGACGGATACGCGTTGCTGTGTAAATACTAATTTCTTATTTGCATTAATTCAGGCAATAATTATCGCCTGTACCATTGTTACACGTGGAAATTCTGTCTGTGAAGTTGAGCTCGTTAAGGCGAACGTCTGACATTTATTTAAGATACGAAATTTCGAAAATAAATTTTTCTGAACTTTATAGCAACCAGGTGAGGTTTTGTTTTACTTTTATTCGTTAAGTCATTATATACTGTAGGAAATTTTGAATCTGAATTAATGTGTCTGATTATGTGACATTGCAACTACTCGTATCTTACTTATCAGCTTGTTACATTATGTGGGATCATGCTTTGTATTAGTATTCGTACATCATATGGAAACTCGAATTAATTTTAATTTAATACAAATGCTTTTTATTTTACCTGTTTTTTTTTTTTTTTGTAAAATATCAAAGTTCTTTCAGCGTTAATGCTGCATTCGCATTATTTCTAATAACTTTAGTTTTATTAGTGTTTCAGGGAAATTTCATTAATAAAATTACTAAATTTGTCCTAGGGATTGTCTAAAAAATTCATTCGACTCGTCATTTGTATTTTCCATGTTCATATTACAATGTTCGATTACTTAAATCATTTGTTTTATTGAATAAAGCTTTTCACTACTATAAATTATATCAATGTGAAATTGAACATTGCGAAATATTAATTGGTACATTGCTATTTCGTAATTCCGATTTCAAATGACTTTTATCTTTTCCATTTTGTTATTCGTCGTTATGGAAGCTCAAACATTCATTATCTACGAGCCACATACGTTTGTTAGTTTACTGCGAATGATCTGGGTGAAGTAACAATAAATATAATTTGACGTATCGCAACTTATTACTAAATTCGCAAATTTCCTGCTCCAGTAATATTTTAAAGAAAACTCCAAATTTCTATTATAACTTGAGAACGTTAAAATTTCTAGATATTTTACATTTATAAGTTTGACAAATTTCATAATACCAATTTCCCATTTTTACTTTCTAGTTTCGAGGTGCTAACTCTACGTAAGAACGCGGATAAAGTTTAAGGAAAAAAAAGCTAAAGGAAAAGCAACAATAAAGCAGAGTGGAGACGGGACGGGACGTTGAAGCAGCGTTAAAAATTTTGTTTCCTATCCTAGCTTACGAGTAAAAGTCATTGTTAACGATTATGATTATGCTTGACTAGACTTTGATTATGCACGCCCTGCTGTTTCAAAAATATAACCACGACTATTCAAACGTTCAATTGTTACGATCACATAATAGTGACAAAGTACAATTGACATTATATCCCAGCAATATTATGACAAGAATGAGCCTAATAATATTCAGTGTAACTTCCACAATAATGATTGTGCATGATTGACGGCCCTTTAAAATTAATTCCACGCCAATTTCTCGTGGTAGTATTTTCTTCAATCCTATACTATATACCATGCTGGTTTAGAGTTCTATTCGAATCATAAAATGTCCCAGTAACGTTATGACAGACGAATGAACTGTTCCTTCAACCATCATGAATTAATAGTAAGATTGTTGACGTACGTGTAATAAAGCTCCCAGTCTTGTCATAAAGTTTCCTGGGGTGCCAATTGGATAATCACGTGTTACCCGATCGAAATTCGTGCATTCGAGTGGCAAACGCGGAGCGAATTCCTGCCGAAAGAATTATGAGTAGCGAGCAGGAGAAACGAATTGAATTGAATAGGCAATTTAAGCGTCACCGGGTGCCAGCCGGCTAAGTGGAGGTTACGAAAACTGTTTAAGTCAGTGAACACTGCTGCGAGGGCAGCCCATGAGAATTGATGGCACCAGGCCATTTTTTTCTATATGCTACGGAAGTGGACATACGCCCTACATGTATATTCTGGTCAATTTTGATAGTTCGAAAAGGTTCGTTAATCGCTCTCAATTTCCATGTGACAACAATGCACCGTTGGATTTAGGACAGATGCGCGGTACTTTTACATGTCGTATTTTGCGGCACCCACTGTCGAATCGAACGACGTTGCCTGATATTTCCGTCAGGGAAACGAATGACAATGAGGATTGTCCATTTATTTGTTGCGGTTAGAACTGATTTCTCTTTTTCTTCTTTTATAGCGAACCAGGCTTAATATCATAGCATTATTCCTGAAAAAGAATGTCAACGCGTTTCATTGTTAAAGAACGTCCATTATTTTTTTCGGCGATTTTTTATAAATCAGAATCGTCTTTGTCAGATATTCGATATGCGCTTACTCATGTCGAGAATGAAAGAAATTCAGCAATAGGATAAATGGTATATTTGACTACCGGATATCGCTGTACTTGGGTTTTAAATGAATCACGTATAAGCTCGCCAAAGGACCTCTTTCAGGAGTACAGAATTGAAATTAATGGTTGGGGACATTTCGAGTGGGCGTGCTTTCTTTTATTTCGCTTTTTTTTTTATTCCTCTACTATATTTTTTTTCTCGTCCGTTTAAATCCCCGGAGATCTTATTGACGCGGTCTGTCGTGCCGGAAGTGCTCGATCAAGGACGAACAAATGAAATCGGGCGGGAACGACATAACGTTGCCGAGAGTCCTTCCGAGGACATTTTTATTTGTCTTCGTCAACGGGAATATAAAACGTTTATTCTCGCCATTGTTCTCTTTCCGAAGGAAGAGTGACGAGGAATGAAAGACTGTCGTTTTAAGCACTGTAATGAGTCGATCGCTCGATTGATTCCTGATATCAAGAATCTTGGTCAAAAGGTTACGATATTTCGAATTTACTTTGAGTGACAAATAAAAGTGCCTAAAGTTACGAGCGAATTTTCTACAATTATATCCACACCGTGTATAAGGACCTTTTACATGATATTCATGAAACATGAAATATTCCTGGTTCAATCGAAAACAATGGTCATGCACATTATTTTATACCTAGTGACGATTACTTGTCTAACACCTTTCACTCCTTCAGTCTCAAGTAACTCGGTTTGGCTAGCGTTCTGATTTGGTAGGTAAGCTATAATATAAAAGCCTTTTAAAGCAACTCTCGCCATAAAGATTAAAGGAAACAAAAGAAACCATAAATTGCAATTCAGTAGCGGAACTCTGTTCTTGCTATAAAAACTATGACTTAATCAATCATAAAAATCTACTGCTATCGCCAAGGGCAATCCAACCCACCATACTATCCTCTGTGTCTCATAAAAATCCCGTAACTCGTCCCAGCAATTCTTTGTATCATCGGTCAATCGTATAAGGTCGGAATGATCGAAACAGAGAGATATATGTTTTATGCGGCTTATGAAAGGCAAGGGAAATCAGATTTTTCCTAAAAAATATCCATGGAGGCCTATCGTATATTCGAGAAGCGAATCCAATGTGGTTTGTTGTTTCTACTCTAGTGAGGTCATATTCCGTTTACTATGGGGGTTAGGTAGGATATGAGGACGGCTGAGTCCAGCCTCTCGGTATGAAACGGATAATGGCAGCTGTGTCATTCTGCACTGGCTTCTCTCCCATGAATACAGAAGACCTCTGAATGTCACTCTCGCCAAAATGACCTCCCCACATCTCTACCTCTACATATTCTACGTGTACCGGCTTGGCTACAGCGTTACTCTTGCATTTACCCCCTCGCCATAATCGACCCTCTCTTTCACTCCCTATACCTACATACATACATATACGCCCCACGCGTGCCCTCTACTGCCTGGTATAACCTGGGGAGTGCTTTTACACCCTGGTCAATTCTACCCCCGGACTTGCAGTCCAGGCTCATTTCTCTTTGGAATTGCTTCTCGTTTAACTGGAAAGAGTGCATACGTTTCGCAGCATATTCAGTCCCGCTGGTAAAAATTCCTTTATCATACTCACGTTCAGTCCGATTACGTAATTCCTTTAGACGTTTTTTTCTTCTCTTTATGTATTGTATATGTTACTGATATTCACATGATTTTTTATAATTTTATGCTTTTCTTAATCCTTTCTTTTTTATTCTTTTATTACAGATTCCGACCGAGGCACGTGGGCTCGCACGAAGGACACGAGTGACTAATGACTAGAAATTATAAAAGATTTCTTTTTTTGTATATAAAATTGTCATTATTTTTTTGTATAATATATTGTATAAGATAAAATTTTGTATAAAAACAAATGAGAATTGTAAATAGTTCTTGTACAGTGGGACGAGACGGGATATTTTCCGGATCGAAGATCAAAATATAAGAATGTTACATTGTAAATTTCTCGAAATATTTCTTCGAACCATTATTTTCAAAAAGCATTTGCCGACGGCAAACATGACTTGTCTATGCTGACATTTTTAACTTCGTCAAATACAAGCCAAGGGTAGGTACTTGAGATTTGGATATAAAAAGTGTAAAAAGGCCTTGAAACTTTGGATAAAGCTTATCACTGCGCAGAGACCTTTTGTCAAGTATCACGGAACAACAGCGTCAGCGGAAAAGTTATGCAACCCCCAGTGTCAAGGGTTTACACCAACCAGTTCAGTTTATCTCCGTAGATAAACTCACCCCCTTTCAACGTCTGCCTTCGTCCCTTCGGCCGCACATTAATTAGTTATGTAACATATGCAACGGACCGTTTTCCCGGTATCCGTTCAGGCTGTCGGGGCGAATTTCTAATTTATTTCAGAGTTCGAGCGAGACCAAGGGTGTTAGCGCAGACACTGTGACATCCCTTAGTAATTTTACTATCAACTTATTTGCTTGAAAACACTTATTTTTTATTGATTCGATATTAAAATTGTTTGTTACTTATTATTCGATAGTTAAATATAAATATATAAATGTGTGGATTAATATTGTTGGAATTTATTCGAGTAGTCTAAATATCACATTCAAGAATTTTTAATACTAAATTGTAAAAATATTTTGTAATTTTTTTGAAACTATCAAAATTTACTATTTATTGCAATATATGTTGTTGTGTGTGAAACCATTAAAGACAAGAATCACGTACATACTTAAATTTACGTGAATATTAAAAAATTGTTACTGGTAAGTGGGATTTAACGCTTTGTTTTCAAAAATTCTTTGTAATCTCATCCAAATAATTCAATTGGCACGTTTTCCTTAAATCTTCAATACATTGATACAGATAATCTTGAAAAAATTGTTATTGATAATTGCTATTCCGCATATTATTGGGCAACTAATTATATTAATAAGTATATCAATACTTTCAAATTATCTTTAATGGCTACGTGAATTGGTATTATGGCTTTTATCGTTGTACGCGTAATTTTCACTTTTGATTTTTTAATTATTTATAGATAAATAACTTTTTTCTTTGTTTTTCCTTATATGGATTTTTATTTAAATTCTGCAATTGATTTCTTTTATACATAGCAATAGTCCTTTTTTTTCCGATTAAATTCTACAAAGTTACGATCTCTCTAGGATACACTGTAATGGGGTAGATCGAGGGATCATTAGGTCGAGTTAAGTTAATTGAATGACCAGGAGCCGGATATTCGATAACGCTCGTTAAAGTCTAAAAGGTTTTGTGCCTTCGTGCCGATTAGCGTAACCGAATTATTCTTAAATTTGCCTATTCTGCCCTTGACGAGGAACATAAATTATTAATGAAAAATGAAGTAATATATATATATTAAAAAATTTAATGAAATAAATTATAATGCCAGACGGGAAGGATTTCTATAAATTATTTAATTTCATTATTTCTTTTTTTTAATCTTTAAGTTTTTTCATGTTTTTTTCAAGAATGCAGAACGTTAATTCAGACAAATTTTAATGGGGGTGATTCGAGCGAGAGAGGACGAGCAATTATTCATTATGACAATATCAAGTGAATGCATCCCTTTCGATAATTCTTTTCCTTTCGTATTTCAATCCGCGAATTTTTTTACGGCAGAAATATCATTCACACCCCTACGGCTGTACCATTCGCGAATATCTCGTAAATAAAAATGTTTAACATTCTTTCAAGGATATCGCATTCTTTTATACGGATTACGGTGGTCGTTATAAATCCATATATTTTTCCATGGGTGATGCATCTTGCCATGAAAAGACAGCAAGAGAAACGCGAGAAAAGGATTCGCTCGGTGTTGTTGAACTGTGAAAAATATGCAGCTGTATATATAACGAGAGCTGACGCTGACATCTAGATGCTCACTAACTACCCTTAGCTGTCCACAGCTGCCGTCAAGGGTGGCTCGTAAAATTGTTGCTTCTGTTTGTCGCCTCGTCAAAACTTCCTGTGTTTAAGAAAAGATGTCTCGAATGCAAGTACCGGGAGACGATAAATATTCGTCTCCCATGTTAAACTGTTTAGTAAGACGTGAGAATATTTCCTATTGGGAAGTTGTCGAGTTTCTCGGAAAGTTCAGCTTCTTTTTTCCTTTTTACGTTGGAATGTAAAACACGTAGAAATATTTTGCAGCAGCCGTGAAACAATTTTACTGAAAACACGTCGCGAGCTGGTATCTTGCGAATTTTAATTCTACGTGTGTCAGCAAAGGGTATCGAGGCACGCGAAGGTGTGATATTAATTAGTGCGAGAATAATTGGCATCTGGTCGTTGACGATGAAAATGCTATTGGCGGGTGATGTAGCCTTTCAAAACGGTGCCGCTGCCTATACATATATTTGCAGATGCGCTAATGATCTCCCCCAATGTTAATTTTCCTTTTCGAATTTGCTTGTGCAGCTCTGATATTCACGCTATAAATATTTTCTTTACATTCCTCATCTTTTTCCTCTCTGAATAAATGTTATTACGTTCCTGGCTTTTGCTATATTTGCGTGAAAATAATTAGTTTGCAATTTTACTTAAGAACTCTGACTCACCCTCGACCCTTGACTAACGTCATTTCGAAAGGATGCAGCGTTGCGGATATTGCACTATGCAATTTCTATTTTAACGTAATCCACGGTAGAAAATATTTATACAAATCTTTCACTGTTACGAATTCACATTATCTTACAATGTTACATATTGAATCGACAATACTTATTCTTCCTGTGTATTTTTGAGCTAAAGTTAGATATACCTAATTTTAGTATAAGCTCATTTAAAGCAAGTAATGATGCGACAGAGTATAATAATAATAATGACAGTATAGATTGCAATTGCTTTTTGGGTTATTGCAAATTATTACGAAATAACGGATTATTATTATTATTGTTACTGGCAGCCATTGGATAGGCGAGTATCGAGAGATCAAGAGGGTAGAGGGATGTTCCTATTCCCTTATCCGTAATCGATTGGCGGATAGCCCATCGGAATACGAAATTTCGAGTGATATGTTTAACAAAATAAAAATTGTATTCATCGGCGGATATGAAAGCGCGACAGTCAGCTTTTATCCGAAAGCCTGAAGCGTCCAGGCAAATGACATGGCCACTACGGGAATACGTATTTTTTTATCTCCCTACCAGCCACATATTTGGTTTGTTGTGCCGGCGGCAAATCCACCGCGAAAATAACATACCCACCCGTGTGACCACCCACGTCATAGACTCTCCTGTCGAAATCACTCTGGGCGTCCTTGACCAGGCACCCGCTCTGGTTTAGTGGAAAAATTGCATGAATTTTTATTTTGCGTCATTTTTATGACTTAATAGGTTCGTAGAGACCGAGCAGTGTGTTTTGCAGTAACTGTCATGTGGAAAAAAGAAACACGTATTTGGTGGGATATTCAAAAAAATTGTTAAAATAAAAAAAATTTCGAGTCAAAAAATAAGTACTGGGCTTCGGGCTTTATGGGTCTGATTTTGTTCTCCTCACACTGATCTAGGTCTATTTATTGCGTATTCCGGACTGAAACGGAACTTGTAAATCCTGTTCTTATACTGCTGAGAAGAATAAAAAAAAATCGATGACTTTGTAATTTTTGCTGACCATGCGAAAAAGATATTGAGATTTCATGGACAATGTAGAGAAATTGATAAACGTTTGGACATTTTTCGAAATATATTTTGAAATATATATATAGAGTTCTTGCCTATATTTATCTTATGCCAATTTACTACCCTTATATAACTTTATCATGTCTGGAAGGCCTTTCTTTCCATTGGTGAATGTGGTCAGAGGGTGACATCCCTCTACGCGAAGATTCATCCTGACAGACGGAAAACTATAGATTCTTTTTTTTTTCTTTTTTGCTTTTTCTGACCTTTTTTCCTTTTACAGTCTTCCACCTTAACGGTACGAGGGGTAGCTTCTAGTCGATTTGCGTGGCTCAGCAACCCTAGTATCCTTCATCGAACCCCTGGTATCCTGACGAGTTTCTACATTTTTTATTTCCACCGTACGACAATTCGTGGGGTACAAGAATGTCGAACGAGAACGAAAAGGAACAAACAAGAGCTTTCATTTGACAAGGTTGCCCAACCTGTTCCTTTTTTGATTCCAAGACTTCTAACCCTCCGTTAAACGTAAGGGCAAGTTCAGAGGTCATACCAATCCCCCAGTCAGTGGTAAGAGCTAATAGAATGGCTCGATAAGCCGAAAGTCCAGATAAACGCAAAGCATTAGTCAATGTTTATCTGTGGTATCGAAGGGGATGGCTTCTTACCAATCGAGAAAGGAACAACCCCTCGCGTCATTTGAATAAATGGTCAAAATGGTTCTGCTCGCTCACCAAGGGGGTTCATTTTCGTTCATTTTAACGATTTAATCAAGGAGCAAACTCCACAGGGGTAGTAACAGTGAATTGTGAATCATGTAGGGTGCTTTACTACCTTGGAATAAAAGCTACAGAGACCCCAGTAATCATTCCTACTATTTGAGCTATAGTATTTTATACCATATCATCAATATTAACTATAGTATATATATATATATATATATATATATATCATGAAAATTTCAGCATTGACAAATTAAATAATTATTTATATTTTGCTCTCTTATAATAAAGTAATTTTTCTCTTTTTTCGTTCATTGCATCGGAATTGTTTTAAAAGTCACGTAAATGACCTTTTAGATATTTATTTTTGAAGAATCACTTATAATTCCATTCGCAACGGAATGTCTTCGTAAGATAAAAGTACCAGTGAACCGAGACGCACAGCCATGGACCAATGCAGTTTTTCGTGCAGCTTTTTGCACAAGTCGTCTGGCACTGGAAATAATAACTTGAGCACATATGTGTATAAGCCAGCGTTCCCAACCAAATAAATCATTAGCGCGGCAAACATTGACTTACGGTGTGGTCGATGGGGGATGGTGTCGAATATTTGTCTCTACCCCAGGGAGGTGGCATGCAATCCACCCCTCTTTGGGTCATTAACCCTATTGCCTCGTGATCGTGAATCAGACTCGACCCTGTCGAACCGTTTCAAAATGGATTCTCGCCCGTGGAGAAATCCCTTTCCTCAGCGGAGTCTCTGCACTAAAATAGGGATGGCGCCCCACATTGATGTAGATCTTAATCCCAGTGCCAGTATATATAAGGGTTCTTCTCGGGGTAGAGGGTGGCCATAAAAATTTCCCAGGACAGTCGTTCCTCCATTTCTTTACATTTTACTCGTCACTGCTGTTTCTTTTTGTTATTTTTCTCTACATTTATGAAACGGCAAAAAATATCAGTTTCATACAGTGCGTTCCGTAAATTGCAAATTCTCGGTGATAGTAATTAGAGCAGGCGAAAGGTCTCTTGTGCAAAAATTTTTTTTTTTCTTTTTCGTTTTTACCCAAATTCACAGTATCGACATTCACGCAAACACCAACACAGTAACTGACACAAACGAGGAGAAAGCCGCAATATTATTAGCATGCCGTGAAGATAAGGGGACGTAAATTGCACAATTTACGAGGGAAAGTCGAGCGTCGCGACGCGTCGCCGTCGTCAGGACGAGGCATTCGTGTCGTTCTGCACGGGTGATTTTTATCCGGATTTCCACGGCTCGTCGACTCGCAAATTGGCGATCGATTTCTTTAAAAAGTTACTCCCCATCCCTCCCCCTGGCCCACCCATCAGCCACCTGACCTCTTTTATACCTTTGTTATGTACGGCTCCTTACACCCTTAATTTTTACCATTACTCTTTCCCAAGATTTTTATCGCAGTAAATCCCGCAGCACACGTGCTCGCTTAAATATATTTTATACTCACCGAAAGGCTTTGCGTTATATCTATAGCGTGTGACTTTTATTATTAGGTTTCGAACGAGTTTCGACTTCCCACGGTGTGACAGTGGCTATAGGATTACACCGTAATATAAATGAGTAGAATATATTTGTTGTTCTGGAAATATATCGGTGCGTACGTAGCCGGTGAAATACACGCATGTTGCACGCGTAGAATGCGTGCAAGGACGCGTAATCGGGGGAGGGTGGTGGCCTTGATTTATGTTAAACAATGTGTACGACATGGAATAGCACGGAATAGGTGTGTGGAATGAATAGTGTAGTGGATGTTAATATATATATATATATATATATATGTATATATATATATATATATATATATACTTAACTGGAATGTAAAACCTAATTAAAAATTCAGTACCTTTTAAAAGGTGTTGCATGTTCTACCAAACATAATCTAATTTAGATATCTCGAGGCTATTTCGACTTGCTGGAAGCATTAGGAAAGTATCTAGACGGAAATCTTTTGGTATTAAAGTTACATTCACCCAGGCACTAGTTTGTCCCAAAGTTTCAAAGTTTCAATCCCCTTTGAGCTTTTAATTGACTTATCATGATTAAAAGAAATGTTTCGTTTTTTTTCTTTCTTAAAAAAAAAAGGTATTTTTATCTATTTTATGAATTTACGGACTCGATTTTCTTGTTAACAAAAACAAAGATGGAGAAATAATGTACAATTATGTTGACGCGTCAAGAAAATTGTACCTACGGTTGATACACTGCTTGATATGTCTGTCTATCTTCATTTTAGGATCAATTTCTGTTTTTCTTTATCTCTAAGTAGGGTTAAAGGATAATCAGTAGTCGTATGTCTAGCTGATACTAAAGTGTATACTATAGTCTTATAGTCTTATATTGTTTCAGTAGGGCAGCAATTTCGGGTAAGTAACCAGAAATAAAGGGAAACGTGACTCCATGGAAAAATATTGTCCTCTTTCTTTCGTTATTTCCTATAATGTACTTCCATTTCGAAGAAAGTCATGTTGCCATGTTGGTCAATATTAATGATAATAGTAGTCATTAAAATAACTTGTACAGATACTAGCTGCCTGCGGTAGATTCACAAATAAAATAGGTTTTAGATGGACTATTTTCTAATAAGTTTTGACGTAAAACTTAAATTTTACATTTTACTCGAGGATCGATTATCGATTAGAATTTCGTACTGAATTATTTGTATAATGAAATAAAAAAGGAGTATTTCATTATAAGCCTTTCCAGGGACCAGAATATTAACGTAGGTAAAAGATTTGAAAATATTTTTTTTGGAATTTACGGAGTTTTTACAATAACAGGGGTGGCTGACTTCACAATGAAATATGAATGCCAGTGAAGAATGCAGCGATCTTCCGCACGCGCCAGAACGCATTTTGACATAATTCCTCTTTTCATTCTTTGTTTCCTTTTTTATTGCTTTTAACCGCTCTTATTCGAAGGGCTAATACCGCAACCACCCTAGAAGCCACGTGCCAGTATCCAACCCTTCACGTAACCTGCCTGCGAAATAACGCCCATCCGGGTGTAAACCAACGACTACCCTTTTCATATCTAACCTGGTGCACCGCAATTTAAATATTAAAATCTTGTTCGTGAATGAGCAGTCATGAGCCCCGTAAAATCACCCCCTAAACTTGATTCAGTACTCTGCTCGTACATGAATAACCCAATAATTTTGACAGTTTGCTTTGAATTGGAAAAAAAATCATGTCTCATACTAAAATTTATATATTTGTGTGTGTGTGTGAGTATCGACGTATATTCGATATTACAAAAAAAGGGAAAAAAACTCGCGCTTTTGGCTCTGTGAGAGTCAAGCTCAACCTGTGATATATTCTAACTCTCGGAGACAGAAGTCTTAGTCTGGGCTCACGTTTGCCACATTTACGACGTAATTGTGATCTAACAAAAAAGAAAGAGAAGAAATAACGATAGAAAGAAGCTGAACGTAACCGGAAGGTCACAAAATGCACCCTTTTCTCCCTCTCTGTAATAAGATAAATACAAGATGAAACGAATCCTTGAGCGCCAGGTATCCCTTGTGGAAATATGGCGGGTGCTGTGATAATTCATAGAAGTTGACAGAAACGTTGATAGAAAAAAATAAACGCGACAGACACTTCGTTTTCGGGTGTCGATTCATGAAGACCAGACGAATGTTGCAGATAATTAGCTGAGCTGAATTTGAGTAAAATATCACCAAGCTACTCGTCTTAAGTCTAAAAGGAAAGACGATTATTAAACTAATTCGGTGGAGGAGGGGGGGGGGGGGGGCTTCAATAACTAAATCTAAGCACGTTAACTAACCTAAAAGATAGCCGAGGTGACGGATAGCGTAAAGAAGAGAAGAGGGAGAAGATTCAAATTTTAAAAGAGAGAAAAAGAATGGCCCAATTCAGAGGCTAAATCACTTGGTAAAGCGTAGTAGCAGCGAAGAGGATACAGTAGACACGGAGAAGAAGAAAATGAAAGGTAGAACTAAGTAAAAAGATGAAGCGAAAGAAAATAAAGTGAACGTACCAAAGTTGGATTATAAAGTGAGCAGTAATTAGCGAGAATGAGTAAGAACCAGAAATTCTAAAAGGATTAATTATGGGCAGTATAGGAAAATTAAACAGATTTTTACAAAAGAAACTTAGATCCAAATTTATAATGTCAAAATACATATAAAAAAAGTGATACAAAGGAAAGATTTTAAAAATAATGCAAAGCTGGGAGTAGAAAGATTGTGGACGAAGCAACACAGAAAGAGGAAATTAGGACTGAAGAAAAAGGTACTGGATGGAAATCATAGGGAAAGATGAGTTCGCAAAACTATAAATTGTAATTGCATTGTAAATAGACTGATTTTAATATGAAAGTGATTTTCTGGATGTCACTCAATAGTATGCAGAGTATAAGAAGGTTATTCAGGGTTAACTAAGAATTCATAAGAATGACATCTGGACGAATCCCTTGAATTACATAACGCGAACAAAATTTGAGATACAATTCCATGTAAACCGTAACCTAAGTTTGTCGGTATAAAGCGCAGTAAAAATTTATGTGACACTTTGGGAAACAGTTATGTCATCAGTTATAAAAATACATAAGAAAGTGGCATATGGAAAATATAAAGGCGCGGTTACGCGGCACGTGGTCCGGCGAACCAAAACGGCATGGGGTTCGTTCAGATTTGTGGCACATCACAGGTTCGTAACTCTAGGGAACCGCGCCACAGGTTAGTTTATTCTTGCATAAATCGCAACCTCGGCAAGGCAAGAAATTATTACGTCTACTTTTTTATGTGTAATTTATTGTAGTAGATTCTTGTAGAAAATTGATTGAAATGACGTAGGCAGAGGTGGTGGATGGCGTCGCGCAGAATTTACATAGAAGATTTTTAATGCTTCCGGAGGTGTTGATGATAAAAATGTACAGATCAACTGCACAAATTCCGATGCTTCGTCTTGACGCGATACGCCGAAACAAAACGATCTAACGCGAACTTGCACGAACCATGGTGCTTGCCATCTGCGAACCGCGAACCGTGGACCATAGCGAACCAGCTATGTCGAATGGCGCGTATTCGTAGTTCGTTGAGATATGTTCGCCGAACCACGCGCCTTAAGAGTAACGTGTAAAATATAGCATGAGAAAACGAAGAACCGCGCCACAGGTTAGTTTATTCTTGCATAAATCGCAACCTCGGCAAGGCAAGAAATTATTACGTCTACTTTTTTATGTGTAATTTATTGTAGTAGATTCTTGAAGCAAATTGATTGAAATGACGTAATCAGAGGTGGTGGATGGCGTCGCGCAGAGTTTACATAGAAGATTTTTAATGCTTCTGGAGGTGTTGATGATAAAAATTTACAGATCAACTGCGCAAATTCCGATGCTTCGTCTTGTCCGCGATACGCCGAAACAATACGATCTAACGCGAACTTGTACGAACCATGCACGAACCATGGTGCTTGCCATCTGCGAACCGCGAACCGTTGACCATAGCGAACCAGCTATGTCGAACGGTGCGTATTCGTAGTTCGTTGAGATATGTTCGCCGAACCACGCGCCTTAAGAGTAACGTGTAAAATATAGCATGAGAAAACGAAGACGGATATTTGATTATCGCCTGTAGATAAAGTTAGATGGAAAAGTAAATACTTGTAGAGCAGAATATCGTGCGAAGTAGAAAATAACAATTATTAAGTTTAACGTGTCAAAAAAAATTATAGTATCAGTATCTCTGCCTATCCATTGCTTTGATCTATTTTAATCCTAAACCCCCTTGCCCCTAGTATCGTTAAAATACTCACATTTTTTTTGTTTACACCATAACAGTCTTTTGGTAAGTGCTGTATCGTCTTTTTTTGAAATGTTTAATTTATGAAAATTATTCTCGATACCAAAAATCGATGATGAAATTTTCAAAATTAGTGTAACCAATTAAGAATTATAGTTGTAATTCTCAGTAACGAATTCGGTAAATATTTTCAGTGGGTGTAATATCGTGCACGATTTCCGGAACAAAATTAAGCTTTTTCCTGAAAATTCGGGTTTTATGGAATTGCCCGTACATTGGCCAGTGCCAGACTGCTTTCCGCGGTCAGAGTCCTATCATCTCGTTTTACTATGTGGTCCACCGCCATTCTCAAATGACAACGATGCGCGTCTCTATTATTTCGTTGCTACCCTGAAAACCAGACGCGCACGAATTGTCGAAAACCAGCGACAATGTTCACTCGCGGCAACGACGCGAATGTCATTGTCGCGCGTCATACGCAACGAATATGCCAATGAGCCGTAACACGTGCGGTTTGCACTGACAATAGCAGACGGCAAATGTATGGTTGTATTATCATGCGTGATATACAAACTGTATGTTAAATTCAAAAAAATATAAATACAGGAATGTAAGCATAAATGGAAAATTTTTTAATTATTCACTCTGATTTTGAAAACGACACTGATAGATTGATAATACGTTGTTGTCCAAGGGTAAAGCTACACCCCCATAACCTTCTTTGCATTCTTCATAGTGGATCTGTCGTCAAGCACAATGCCAATAAGAGAATTAAATGAGAGAAAACTTGAGTTTTATTTTCGTATTATTTCTATAAATCACTGATAGCAATGCTTCTAAAGAATAAGAAATCGTTCGGGTAAAGCCTTAAGTTTTAAGCTAGAAAAATCGGCTGGTTCGATTTACTCGCACCTAAAAGTTTTGTCTATCGGATTCACGTAGATGGTTTGCAGTAAGGTGGTGTATTGCTCATGCATATTTTTAACACAAAACATAACGAAATAAATCTAATATTATTGATGATAATAAGTAATTAAATTAAAAAATGAGACATTCATCTTAATATCGATTAACAAACAATAATGCACTCTATAACTGAACGATTTCCACCTTTTTACGTTCCTCGAAGCCCTTTCAGATTTATTATCTTACTATCAATATCATCAGTATAGTCCAGCAATTAATGTACGTTACCAGAAATGTTATGTTAAGCTTCTGATCACAGACTTAAACCCTTGTCATGGTTAATTATTTCTGTCGGTAATACATTGCAGTAACTCAAATTATAATAAGACCGGTCACGCTGCCCATGGGGACGATTTCGAAGGTGCTTGGGCCTCTATCGGTATACATGGGATGCATCGCACACATTTTCTACAGTCTTCTTAACTAGTCGACTACACAGATAGAATTATGGTTTTGTGATTTCTGTGTATGCTGTATGAACAGATAGTTCGAAATCTCAGGCATTGACTGATCCAAAAAGATAAATTATTACCATCTTTTATAGTTTATCAATACTCGTCAGCGCATACATCACATGATATAATTTTGTAGCGTCAGCGATCTTTCCAGCTAGGTAGGTATCGTCAAATCCTACATAACCGACCGAGAGAAATGATCGGCCGAGGCATAGCGCCATCTCAGCTGTCATTCGCTCCCCGACGTCTCGTTATTCGATACATATGTACAAATTAATGCTGTTGTACGTTAGCGAGTGTATATTGAAGTGTATAAACAGCATAAATGTCCATCAGGAACTTATGGTGAGTTATATTGGTGGCGTAGATAATATGTGCGTACATATCCACATGTGCTTACGACGGTATTCGTACGCATTGAGTGAATTATACCTTATCATGCAAACAGCATTAGCATTATGTTATATTGCCGGAGTTATGCTAGTTCGCAGGAAACCTTTCGTTTGGAAATTATTGTATTTGAGGAGGTAGTTTAGTCTGATATGAATTTTGAAAAATACATATATTTTGTAATTAATACCTGTGTCAAATTAATTAATAAATATTCTTTGCAGGTAGCTAGTTCCAATTTATAATTTTCAGGACAATAACGTGTACGATTCTATGCGTAGTCATGTGTCTGATGAATCGAAATTAATTAATCAAACGCTAATATGGTCTGGAGGTTTATAATAATAATGAACACGTATAAATGTTAATACCTTCGATATCCTTTGAAAGGAAATCTAATCAAAATCGATAAACGTTACATTACGGTAATAATACCAAATATCACTAGGCGTATTATTTGATTAATTGAAATCTTTATAACTTTATTTAGTTCAGGGTGTCATTAATTTGACTTAATTTGACACACTACTTTGACTAAAAGTTGAATTTCTAAGGAGAAAACGTGTCTGTGTTAATACAAGATGATTGCGCAAGCAGAGGAAACTGTAAATAGAAATGAAAAAAGGGGAGTGAAAGACAAATGCGTGGTTATAAGAATGACGGTAAAAATGTCGCTGGCGTCGCAATAGGATGGCTTTACATTATACCGAAAAGGCTGATACATATGCATATGTATGTACAACACAAAAGGGTATGTATACATATACGTGGTCCACTGATTATTTCCCGTTACAGTACCTCGTGCCAAATTGAAAATTCATACAAATAAAAGTTTCCTTTTGGCAAGGAGCCACATTGTTATTCCTTCGACTGGCTGATGTCATTTCTGTATTTTACAGGACCAGGATGCTGCGATTTATTTCTTATAAGGTTTCTTATACAAAAGTCTCTCCAAAAGATAATTTTATTTCTTCAATCATAACCATTGAATTTGGACACTGGTAATGTTTCTGTGTACTTAATTTCTAATCCCTAATTTTACACACTAGTGAAAATTCACGCCAGCGATTTTTAACTGTTTATGTGTCTGGTTCTAATTGATCATTTTCTTTATTTTCTACCAGTATCTTTTTTAGTTGGAAATATGCTCAATTAAATGGCAATGATAAAATAGACATAGAAAACCGGTTGAGCGAATTCGCACCAGTACGTAAACGAAGGTTTATAATTGGGTAAAACATTGTTCGATATTTGTATTTAACCAAAGAATTTTGAAAATAAAAAAAGTATGGTTATGAGGCTTTTGAGGGATTCGAATAACGTTTATAGACCAGGAAGACATTTTTTATTAAGATGTGATATTCTTCCACATCTTCGCCATTATTTCTACTGGCAAACTTTTCAATGCCTTTTGAGACAGTTGTGATTTTTAGGCTGTATTTTGAGTTCTGTTGCATCTAACAATATTTATTATTATACATATTTATTTCTCATTATTAATTTACTCAGTTAGCTGGGAAGAAATTAAATCACCGTTACCAAAGGATCCAACGTCGAATTTCTTCTTCGACTAATTATTTTTATTACAATTAACTTTTCATATAATAAAACTTGATTTTACATCCAATAATGTATTGTATAAAAATACATTCCTCGTTTTTGAGTTAACAAGTGGAAAACTAATTGTACAGTTTACTATTCGGATCTGGTTTGATGAATCTCGGTTACGCAGAGCATTAAAAAGTATTATGGTCCTTCGAGGGATAAAATGTATCGTGAATTCTTATTAAAAAAAGTTAACAAACATATTTAAAAAAAAATTTAGTAAATATCTCGAGTCGATCGACATTTTTAATACGAAATGCCCTTGTTAAGAGGGTGGTGACCCTCGAGTCAGCAACCCTCCATTATTAAAGGTGCTCGGTCTACTTCCTTACAGAATTAGCATCTCGACGTGTTTTCTACCCTCGGTGTACCATTCTAGTTCCCAGGAGTCCTCAACCCCGTGAGGCTTTCAACTCCCTTTGCCCAGCACTGGAAAAGCCACGAAAAAGTTTTCCTCGTGCCATTTGGGATTTGCATTGGCTCGCGCGAGGTCTTAAGGGAGGAAGGAAACATATATACATAGATACAGTATAAAAAAAGAGCGCAGGGGTAACATTAAATCTGCCCACTCATAGGGGAACGTCCCTCTGCATCCACGAATGAATAGCAGTTGACCTACAGGTCCTTTCATTTCGTAGAGAGCCCGATCGTATGCCGAGTCGCAGTAAACCATTTGGATGGGGTAGTTTTATCCCCAAAAGTTAATTCAGACGGATTTCGGGCAAAGTTCGCTTGCCAGATTGGTGGCGCAGTGCTTGCAGAATTGGTTAGGTCTGTCGGGGGGTGACTGGTTAACGGGGGATTGGCAAATGGAGACGAGAGTGTGAGTTCGGAGTGTACAAAGGGTTGCGCAGGGTGGCAATGGCGGCGCGGATGAGAAATTGAAACTTGGTTAAATACGGATTTAATTTGCGGAATCGAATAGGAATTAGAGTAATTGGAAGTGTTGTTTACTTTGTCGAAGGGCGTAGATTCTATTTCTGTGCGTGAAACGCGCACAGGGATTGGAAAAGTGGTGGAAACCAAGGGTTGCTCGCTCAAGAGACGTGAAAGGCTTTGAAGGGTGAAGCGGAGTCTTTGGAAACACTGATTGTTTCCCAAGTGAGATATTCCGCGTCAAGTCTGTCCGTCCATATAACCATCATTGAAAAAGCAACCCTCTTGAATAACAGGAGGAAATGAAAATAGCTGTTATAAGTACTCGAAGACATTTTGAGGGCTAACAATCGTTCTCAAATCCATGGGTGAAACCTTGCCAAGCAGTTTGTTCGCTAAAGCGAATCGAGGTCAGATTTTGTAAGGACGATTTACTTGCAATCTCGTATGTGTGTGTGTGTGTGTATATATATATATATATATATATATATAGTATATATAGCGAGTAAATCTACTCGTACAGAAGGATTTCAGATGTTCACCCAATTCTATCCGGTACAGATCTTGGGAAGCCCAAACAGCATCTTCAATGGAGGAAGATATGCATCCGTCAGTGTTTGCAATAGGTTACGCTGCTGCATACTGACTGACGCGCTTGCTAGCTCACGTCTGATTTCCCATTTACATCAAATAGCATGCATGCATATGTGAAGCTATTATGTGCATCCAACTTTGAGTGATTAGGTTGCCTATCAAAATACACAATTAGAATTCGAGTGTCGACTGTTTGGTACGATTAATTGTTTTTGAATATTTTTTTTATTATACGTAAATTACGAGATTGTATGTGAAGTGATTAAATTTACCATAAAATTTTTCATGTTAAACAAATATGATTGAAAAATTAATGAATGTCGTTATATGTAATTATTATGAGAATCTGATTTGTACGTTTCGCGTTTGAATATCTGGATTGATTGAATACATAATAAATTATCATAAATTCGAATGAAATATGTTTTTTAAGAATTTATCGTGTCCGTTTTGCATTCGTTATTGCGTCGATAACGTAGAGATCGTTCGTTATCGTATATGGTGTCACGTGTATGAACTGATGGTTGAATATTTTTCTTATATCAACACAATATCTTTATAAATTATTGATTTGGTTTAACAGAAACAATGAATGCCTTATTTTCAAGGTTAAACACATATTCAGAATCCTTAAATTAGTCCTGAAATTAGTCCTTAAAAATGATTAGTTTCTATATAAATTGAAAAATACGTTTTTCGTTTACGTCGTCAGTCATATTAATCATAATTAATCATAGACGTAATGTCCTGCGGGTATTGAAAATAATGACTTAACAATTCTTTGAAGATCTATGTATACGTCCTTTGAAACTAAAGCACTTCCTTAGTAGAAAAATTTTAAGTGTTACGTACTATAAATTGAATTTCTTTTACTTCAATCCATCATGGATGCGGCAGAATCGTGGAAACTAACACTTGACCCATTTCCCTCGAGTGGCAGATCTCTCATTAGAAGCAATGCCAATTTAACTCCCTTTTCGTAACGCGAAATGTAAAGTTTTTGCAGCTCTTCAGGAAAGCTTCAGCAGCGCGCGGTTTCGGAAGCATTATATTTCGCGAGCAAATAACCGACGAGGAAGTAAGTACCACGTGTGCAAGACGGAAGAGAGTAGAAGAAACGGAGAAACGTTGAAAATAATCTTGCTGCAAGATGCCACTGCGAATAGTTGCTCTGCGTTAAAAAATAATACCTTACGTCTCTGCGTTGGAATAGACGGCTGCAACCTTTTTTAAAAACGAAACCAGTTATCTTTTCCACAGCAGGAAGATCCTGTTTCTCCAGGCTTTTGCAGAAAATTCAACTTTTTCACGAATTCTTCAGTCGCAAAATAACTAGAAATACTTTATTCTGATAACACTGTATCACTGCACTGCTCGTTTACTTGACATAGTTTTTGCGTTTGTAAAATGTGCTTGCGTGCGTGACGTGGTGATGATCATTATTATCAATATTAATGATCCACGTCCTATTATGGCGCGAGTATATGGAAAATATACAGGCGAAAAATTTTTAATCATGAAACTCGTTCCGCGTACTTTACAACGTTCGGTATAAGCTTTCATAGGCGTAAGTAGACAAATTATTATTGAATATGCGTGTGAGTAAAGTATTCGATGTATGTGATATAGATTGTCCCGTGAGAAGTAAAATAGCTTTGAGGTAGTTCGATAAAAAATTCGCACAAGCTTTGACCCTTTACTTTTTTTTGGATTCATTCGAAAAAGTTTAGGCTACTGCATCGTAGTGTCAAATTTAAATATATTCTATTTCATATATTGATGTGGATTTGACTTTGGAAATTTTCTGCCGGACTACCTTAAATAGATTAAATTTTTCAATTTTATTCGCATTCAAACTAAAGACAATCAAAATTATTTATATATTTTTATTGCGTCTTCTAAAAATGACCTATTGAGATACATAAGAGACTAATGCTGTGTTCGAGAAGCCGAAGAAAAGGGAAAACAATTGCAAACACTCAGGAAATGGTTGGAGAAATTTTATTAGAGCGTGTTTTTTACAGTTTTTGAAAATGACTTGATTGCTACTGGAATGTTGACAGTGTGCATTTTGAAAATATGTGAAATTGAGATAATCAACTTTTCTAGTTTGGTTTAAATTACGTGCGAATAATGTTGTCGATTTTCCTCTATTTAAAGCTACTTTACTTTTCTTGTTCCTGTATGTGCTCTAATATAACTAACTCCTCATGGTGCAGTCTGTAAAATTCATCCGTTTTAAAACATACAGAATAACGTTATAGACAAAGCAGCATCTGTCACAAAGAGATCCTTTAAGCGAACTCGACAAGCATCTTAAAAAGCGTCTATCCATCGCGTTCGCTAAGCCTCGTCCCGAAGAAAAGGGTATATTGGTAGCGACGAGGTAGGCAGGAAGGTGTAGGGCATAGGGAATAGTAATGGGGGTCGAGAGGCAGAAGGGGGTGGCTGGGGGCGGTTGGTAGAAGAGACGTAAAGAGGAAATGGAAGGCTGGTGGAAGTCCAAGGGCCAAAGCAAACGTAGTGAGAGCGCTCGTCGAACGTTAAAGAAGAAAGTATAGTTATACATTTATGAAGATATCGATAACGGCGACTATCCATCACGATCGGGATCTGCTCTTATTCATCTATCAGAGTCAGAAAGGAGAAGATGGCCAGGAGATATGGAGAGGTGAGAGTTGAGAGGATATCCTCTGCCGACATTAATTTTAATTCACTGCTTTCCCGAGTTTTCTTCACCCCCTTCCTAAGGGTTGTATGCAGTCGATAAATTGAATGTGATACTATGCACGGTCCGATCGATATATATTTATATAGTCGCTTCACGAGTTTCATATGTTTTTTTGACAGTTCGCAAGCAATGCAATCCTTAGAAAATAACACGTGGTTTTTCATTGAATAATGTAAATATATATTAAAATAGAAAAATATATATCTGGTACAAAACCATGCATATGCGTACTTTGTAACAAATATTTTATGCAATGACACATGTGCCTTGATCAGGGACCTCATTGCTTTCGATCTGTCAAAAAAACACATCGAACTCGTGGACCGACTATATATACATGCATATACTATTTGACATATGTTGAAACGTTGCCATCTAAATATAGAAATTGCCTGAGAAATATAAATGATGATAAAGTACCAGCCAAGGTTTCCTTGAGGAACTAGACAATTTTTGCAGAATTAAGACTCTCTAGTTCATCTTTAAAGAATATTAATCGGATAAAAATAATATTCTTGGACTAGCAGCACCAAGAAATCCGAAGATTAGAAATATAAATACATAAATGCCGAGTTAACGTGAAAACCTGATTTCTTCCATAAATATACTTCTCGTGATTGGTTTCAGATACCACGATGATAATTTTATCCCTACGTAAATTCCTACCATGTTTAACGTAGTTTATCCATTTAACTTTATAACGATTCAATTAATTTCTCACTTTGAAAGTAGAAATATAATTTCATAAGGATCACTGGGATTCTAATTGAGCTTTGCCAACATTATAATTACAATCCATTTGCAATAGATTATTTATATTGGTATCGTACATCCCTTTTCCCCAGGTTAACACCTTATTAATACATTTTTCATATGGTGTTTTTGTTTACAAGTAAATAGACGTCTTTCAACCTCGACTTGTTACTATTACAAAACATACTTGAATGACACGTTTTGAAAAATTATATATAAATTGAATAATCATCGTTATGAAAGATTACAGGATTACATAATTAAACCATAATTTCTCAAGATGCACTCTAGTATGTTTCTTGCTACTGGTACGTCGTGCGAAGACATTATCTTTGTATTTATTTAACGTCATTCCCTAAAAAAATAGAGTAATTCTATTATTTACGTAAGATTTCAACACACTTGAGGTTCCGTACTTGACTGTCATTTATAACAGAATAATACAAAGGGTGTTATCATGCAGCTCATACTACTGTTTCTCAAAGGGCTTTCATCGATTTTGTAATTTCTTGGCCCCTAAGATACTACATAGTCGCGGCGTTGTTATCATGAAAGTTCTATGGTGAATTAAGGGAGTTCTGTCATGTAGCATTACAGTACCGTAACGTAGAATAACGTTACTACGGTGTCTATCATGTACTTTAATATGAATGCGAGTTTATTCTGTTCATTAAGACTGGGATGTTGCCGGATTGGATGTACGTAATTTTCAAGCGAAACCAAAGTAAATGCGCGCTTCTGTGCTTTCATTTAAGCGCAGTAAAGCTACGTGAGAATAGGGATAAGAGCACGTGGATTCTCAGGGTTTCTAGACGTTTGACAGCGTAAGGGAAAATGTATATACATTTTCCTCGATGTATATACCATATATATTCTAGCTATTTATACATGTACATAAGGAAACAGGAAGTTGGGTAGAGCAGAGAATTTCTATTGGTAGTTTCCTATCGTTGGTGTGGCGTCGACCCCCGACTGCGTGTCGATTGTTTCGTACAGGAAAGCAGAAAATCCAGGGGGAATTTTCTTCATCCCTTATACTGTTACTATTACTACCCTCGTCGATACTACTATACCAGCAAAACTACTACGATGCGTACATAGCGTATAAAATACTGCTCTTCCTCTTTGTTGGACTTTAATCCTCTTTGGCAACCGGATCTTCCCAATTACGTGTCTTCAATTATTCTTGCAGTTCTGTTCTCCATTATTGTTAGTAACAAATTATTCGACCTGTGTCGTTCTTAGTATCTGTAGAGCGTTGGAATACGAATTTCCAAATTTTACATATTGATATTGCATTAAGTGACATAAAAGTCGAAGCAATTTCCCCAGTAAAATTTAACAATATCTCACACTAAGAATTCACAGCTCTCCGGAGATAACTCAACTAATTCTCAATTTCCGAGCTCGCTTTCCAAGGAAAATTACAAGAACGCCTTCGTTAATCATCCCCAAGGACTCTCTGTGGTAAAACAGGGACAAAGGAAAGTCGCGCCTGCGCAAGATAAAGCCATCCACAGTGTTGGGAAAAATCTCAGCTGGAAATCACAAGCGAATTCAACCCGATTGGCAAAAGCTGTTCTAATCCTCGAGTTTCACCAGAAGGGGTACCTGTAAAAGGGGTGGCCGCGAGTCAAAGTCAGATTAGACGAAATTAGCTTTGCTTCCCCGTTAGCCACTGATTTTACGATAAGGAACAAAGGACTGTTACGTTGAGCGTTGCGGCCCAACCCCCAAAACCAGCCCTAACCTACCTACCATCTACTTACTATCTGAATACCTACGTATCTTTCCACCCAACATCTACCTATCCCCCTACCAGCACTCAATTGGCAACATCCCACGAGTCTCGAGTGTCGTGCGGGAGGGTAGAAATTTGCGCGAGACGCGATTACACGAAAGATATTCCCTTTGTGCTTGGCGTGTATCCGGCGACGGGGTCACGTGGAACCTTTTGGATTTGAGGGTGTGCCGGGTGGTGTCGAGCATGGTTGGCGAATAGGGGAGGAAATGGGAAAGAGGGAGCCTCGCTTGATGCTGATGGTGCAAATTAGAAGCTTGCTATTCCCATTCAGACGTGTACAGGCATATGCATATTTATGCATTATGCGTGTCTATATAATTACGCATATGCCTCCCTGTCTGATGTTGAAATATATCTGCTGTATACAAATGAGAACCATGTCTGTCAATCCTTATTAATTTATTATGAATTAGATGCTGCTACGTTTTGCACAGAATTCTTCATGTTTTCAATCGTCCTCCAAAATATGTTTAAAAACTGAATAGTATGTACGTTCATTGAGTGTTGTAACGTGTCTTATTTTTCATTCGAACATCGAATTTGTTTTACTGAAAACAATAATACGTTACGTGCCAACGTTCATGATGGATGGATGCATGTATCCCGTTCCTTTCGTAATACACTGGTTAAAGGCTATTTTCATGGTTATGAAGGCAGCTTGCGTCAAACATGCGAATGACTATGTTTCCATCCTGCAGGATTTAAATAAGATTGACCAATCATGTGCAACATTTGAAAAGAATACATTAATATTTAAATATTCCACGAATGTTCTTCCCAAATGTTGCACGTTGTGAATAATAATTAGACGATCAAAATTCTATCAATTATATCCTACATGTAAGTGATGCGAAATCATAAGAAACCCGTCACATATGAAAACGTAAGATGTAAGAAGTAACACATACGATATATGTGATAGAAAATCCTTATTTGATTGATTCGCACGCATTCTCGATGCCATATATGTTGTTTCTTACGTCATAAGTTTTGTTACGTGCAAAAGCCCTAAATACTAACTTCATAGGTTGGCTTAAGGCTGCTGTTCACGTATTCCATGTAGGCACGTACACGTAGTGATGACGTCACGTGGAAGTAATTCTAAATAATCATTTTGTCTTTGCTTTAAACAAAAACGTTAATATTTTTGTTAACTCATTTTTTTGTATATGACAAAATTTACAGCGTTCCTATTAAATTCAACATTTCTTATAATTTAAAGAATAAACGTTCAAAAATCAAACCCGAGTAAATTGCAGCCCTGATGGCAGATTGAGTGGTGGGTGACTTCCGTGGGAATCATTTTTTGTTTTTAAAATTATCAGTCTACCCATTATATACTGCAATGCATACATATAAAACATTTTAGTCTTGTTGCTCCTGTGCTATACGTGTTTGGCTCGAGATTTTAGCGAGTCCGTTGATTAAGTACAATTTTTTGTTTGTTTCAGGTAAGCTGAGTAACGTCATACACGAGTATTTTTACAGTAAGTTTTCAGTAGTGAAAATAAAGTTAAACGTGTCTCGTAGTGAGAGTCGCTTTGGCGAAGTGTTCACAGGAAATAGTGTCCATTCCACACACGTGGCGTTTTCTTTCGAGAAGTGCTTTGACTCGAGCGAGTGCATCGACCTCGTGTGTTGTCGTGGCAAGATCGAATCTTCTGCAGGACAAGTGGCAAAGGGAATAGATAAGAATTGCGACCGTAAAAGAAGGAACTATAGGTAGAGCTAAGGAATAAGTGGAACTAGATGTAAGGAAAGGGTAAGAAAGTCGTTTATCCGGTAAGGGTCTCCCGTGGCCATGTTTGCGAGAATTGTGAATGGTCACGGAAGTGTTGCAGGGTAGTAGGGTATTCAAGGGGGTTGGACGGTAGTCTCGTGGTTGCGACGTGACATCACACAGGGTTCGCCTTTCCACCTTCTCGGATCGATGTTCTCTCGTTCCTGTAAGTCCTAGAAGTTCCATGAAACTACCACCCTATTTCCACCATCCTGTCGAGCTCTACCACAGGCATTGGCGACCTCCCTTATACTTCTCTTACATCCAAACCAACCCCTACTGTTCCATGAATACATACATGAGATCCTGAATGAGATATTTAATCATAACGTCAAGTTCAATAATTGTCACTTCCCGTAGAAAAGCTTCGATTTTATCTTTTTTTCTTCGATTCTCTTTACCCCATGGGGGATCGACGTGGCATCATTTCTATTACAATACGAAAAAAGTCATCTTGGAGTAATTTCCATTTTGGGTGAATGACTGATAGATTCTTCGATAACTCTTCCATTATCGAGAAATGATAAATATTTCCATGAATTCTAGAAAGTTAGATTTCTTCTGTGATAAAACTGGTTTTGTACTTTTCGAATGATGTAGTTGGAGTCGCAGTGAGTCGATACTAGATACCCCGGAGAAGGGAATTTCGGGTAAAAATCGTTAAAGCTTCTTTTCCAAAGGGGAAGGATGGATAAAGTAGGGATGGAATCGCAAATCTTCTACTTCGCTTTCCGGTCATAAATTCTCTCTCCAGGGGACGATTAGGTAATACCTTCTTATTAGCTTTCCTGTTACATTGCGAAAAGGCGACTGGGGATGGTATACGCCCTTATTAATGGCTTTGGTATCGAGGTGAGATTCGGGAATATTTAACTGGAGCCCTTATTATTTTCCTAAGAATAATGGACTAAAGATTTGACCTACGAACGTTATCCTATAGTCACGTGGTGAAATCTAAAATTGAATTGTGACACCAAAAATGTCTATGGAGTGGAAAGTATATAGGAAGTCTTATTGGGATATTCTTTTTTATAAAAAGATGAAATATAATAAGTTGGGTGAAAATGACGTTGAAGCTTATAAGGAGATGAGATGCGAGGAAAGGATGAATGTCGAGAATGAGGGTAAAGTAGGGTAGGGGGATAGGGCGAAGGGTGGTAAGTCTTTGGCGTAACAGGAGACGAGGTGGGTAGTAAGATAGAGGCCTGGATAAAATATGGAGGGTAGATTTAAACAAATCATCCTTCATTCCCTCCGCCACTTAAATGCGTTATCACTTTATGTCGTGACGAAGGTGGGCAGGAAAGAGGAGGGGGGGGGGGGGGAGAAAAGAAAAAGAGAAAAAATGAAATGACGCAAGAAAAAATAAAAGGAAAAAAGAGGAAAGTTTTTGCCACTACTTCAAGACTCGAGGCGATGTGCTTTTACGTTTATTTTGAAAAATTTACCTACTTCCTCACACATTTGACTTGCACACGAGAACTCCGCCAAGTTCAACTTTCCGAGATATAAACGCTACCGGGAACACTTTGCACTTTTACCACGGAAAGACTCTGCTTCGCAATATTAATTTTCGCGTGAGATCCATTTGTACTTTAATAACAATTTTTTTTTCCTTTTTCTTGGCTTTTCATAAAAATTTACTTCACCACTTCGCACACATACCCACTTCGTGAGAATGGATTTCATTATTAAAAATATCCTGATATAATACTAATGTACTAATAATAATACACACGTGCGCGTGTACACACACGTATACGTGTTTCCCATAAAACCTCGTTGAACGGAGAATTTCGATAAGTTATCGAAAATCCATAAAAAATTGACCTATTGCATGAAATCCCAATTTACGTCCCATTTCCTACAGTGCTTAACCGCGAAAGTTTTACGAGTTTTTGAAGCCGGTATCGAAAGTCATTCGAAGAGGGCGCGCGCGTAACACATATCCTAAAGGCACGTAAATTCATAACGATTTCAAATTGCATAAGTTATCTTGCTTACTGACGTAACAGGCAACACGTTACAGCGATGTAGTATCGTTTGGAAGACTAATATATTAGAAAATAGGAAAAAGGAGATTCTCTTTACCCGGAAGTTGTGTATGAGTTTACCCAGAAGCTTTACGAGCTTCGAAGAGCAACTACGGAAAGTCACGATGCGGTGCAAGTATACTCTAGCCAGTATAAACGCATAGGACAACAGTGCTGTGTGCAGTGGATAAATATAGTGGAGCTAGTGCAATCTCCCAACAGACAGATAAAGTTCAGCGAGCTCCAACGGCAAGCGTCCACAGTTCTGTTCTCTTCGTAGCTACCTAACCTACAGTTACCTTGGCTATTTGGTTTACCTTCGATCTATCTCCCTTTAAGCTACCCTTATGCTTTAACGTATTATCCACTAACAATAAGTAACCCCTTAGCCGCGAACCACTACCTCAACTAGACACATTCACGAGTCCCGTCATATACCTTCTACAGGAAAATGGAAGCTTCTGAAATTCTCGAAGACGACCGCAATTTCTTGTACGCCGATAAGGCCGCTTCTTGCGAGATGCGGTACTGTCGTACGTATATAAAAGCTGATCGGTCGACTCGCTATAAAATTGCTCGAATAATATCTAAGTCGCTATTTTCATATTTACTTTCACCGACACTAGTGGCAATTTTGTACGTGCGACGATGGCGGGGAAAGGTCATGTTGATATATATTTTGAGTAGAAACGCTCGCCAATATATCGCAAGAATGGGCAGCACATAACTCAAGAGGAAGCGCGTTCCATCCAGCTCGTGTAGCTAAGAAGGAGTAGGTAGGTTGGTAGGTAGGTAGGTAAGGAGGCTGAAGGGTGAAAGAAGGTGATGAGGGGTGTGTTGCTCCGTGGGTTCATACTGGTGTAGGAGGAAGCAGAACTGGAGAAATAAGAAGAATAAGACGAAGAGGGAGTACGGAAGGGACACCATAGGTTAGGCTAGGGGTTGGTGGATGGTAAAGGAGGGGATACAGGGGTTGAAAATGGAGTCTGAGCACAGTCTTACTTAAGCCCGGGTAGTTTGTAAGGGCGCCCTGGAGGCTGCGTTCGCTCCGTCATTACTCCCGACTTCTTCATCTTACCCCACATTTATAACTGTCTCCTACCTCCGGTTGCGTTTCTTGGACCAGGTCTTTCAGGCACGTATCTAGCTACCTACCGTCCTTCGTGCTCGATGGTTAGGTAACATCCTTGAGAGAAGGGTAGTTACCCCTTGGCTTGGTTCGCCTTGTCACCTTTACTGGTTCCATGTTCTCAGGGTAGAAGCTGCCACCCACTCAGGAGGATATTTTTGCCACCTAATCCTTCTTATCAGTTGAACGCACGGCAACATCCTCCTTTTAGTATTTTTATCTACTTATTCCCATGGAAAATTCAACGTGAGACGAGACCTCAGTCTTGAACCTTTAAACGCATCTCTGAATTCTCATAACGGACGTGTCCGGGGTTTTCTTGATTTATCGTCAATTTGACAGAATTCCTTGATATTTCATATTTTTGGAATAGCTTCCGAATATTTTTGGGAATTTTCTTTATCGAAAAAAATAAATAGGCACTCGAATGCAATTTTTTTGCTCGATGGAATGTCGAAGGAATAGAGCATTTCATTTATCGAATTTCACGAGACTTCCGAATAATTTTTTGGAATGTACTGAAATTTGAATATTTTTGAGTTTTGTACGTTGAGTCACCAATTATTACTGAGGCACAAAGAAATGAAGTATTTTGTTAAAGTAAGCGACGTACGGGATGCTGTAAATTTCGGCAAATTTTAGATACTCTGGCAATCTGTTCAACGTACAAATTTAAGGCCTGCTAGGAAAAATCATACTAAAGGTGAAAGTGAAATGTAGTAGTAAAAGAGAAATGGGAGGATGGACACGAGAAACTTTGGACCCTCACGTCGCACTGGAAAGAGTCATAGCTAATTCAAAAACTCCTCGGCTATTCATGGCGAAACTTCAGCAACCTTTAACCCTTTTTCGCAAGTCCGTAGGGCCTTGGGGAATTGGGGATTTGGGGTGGCGGCTGAAAGCTGAGGACCGGTCGTATTTTAGTACCCCGTGTTTGACTGTTGAAAAGGGTAGAATAGCAGAGTAGAAATTAAAATTGCATAATTCAAACAGGTCGGTTGCGATTCGATTCGAATCAACTGTAGGACATAACAAATGTGTTTCGCAATTATCGCAAAAAGTAACTGCTCAATTTTTCATCGCTTCATTAAAAAGAGCAGGAAAAATATTTTTTCACTCTTTCGTGATATTCTTTTGTGAAAATTCAAAAAATCTTCAAGTCACTTAACTCTGCATGAATAATCCAGTCGCACGTAAAAAGCTGACAGTCAGCGTGTCTGCACGTGTCTTTTTTTTGTAGTAAATAATTATAAATACTAATCTCCAAGCTATCCATGTGTCCTCTGCAATGTGAGCTAGTAATTACAGTGACAAGACGCTCCATTAAACAATGTACGGGCTTACCGTGAGAATGGAGTCGCGTGGAATTAGTCAGGAATAGCGAGACTGGTTATGAGGCATTGTTCATTCTATGAAAGACAATAAGAGAGAGGGAGAGAGAGGAGGACGGGAGTAAGAGAAAGAATTATAGCAAAAAATGCAAAGACGAACAAGAATTGAAACATTTACAGGAATATGGTCGCTAATATTCTGAAAGAGTTGTAAACGCCCTCTCTCGTAAGGGTAGTAAAGACATCTGCCGGGGAATAAAATCTAAATAATATTTTAACGCGTTACTAAATTCTTTACGAGGCAGCAAGCCCTACCACGTCAAGTCACGATAAAGCGTGCTTGTAAAAAGGATTTAAGTGGTGCAGTGTGGACGTGAACGAAAATGCCGACACCGATGTGGCGTATAAGAGTGACGACGCGAAGAACTAAAAATAGAGGGAAAGTTTATCCTTCACAGATATTTGCCTGGTTGCTTTTTCACGCTTGGATGGGTATAACAAAAAAATTAAATGATAAAACGGAATGTATGTGGAAGATAAAAAATTGAAAGAAAAGCATGCTTTCTATTTCGCACGAGAAGGTTTATTTATGTTCTTTGTTAATTAAGGAAAATCATCAATCAAGGAATTATTAAAGGATATTTCGTATTTTTCAAAATATTACGATTTAATTTTTTTTTCAAAAAGCAAGCTTCTCTGTCTAACATTTCATCCCTCTACTATCTTGGTGTTCCGTCGGACACTCAAACAGCCCCAGAACAGGATTTCACCGAACGAATATATTCCTCTGGCCAGTCTAAGGAAGTTTATCCTCTCGGTCACCATCCCGACTTCGATTCCATGGTCCATGAATCACCTGGCCACGATTCTGTCGGTAGCGAATTCATCCCGGAACCCCATTTCATTTCGTAGAAATCACTTTTCCGTACGAATTGGGTCGTATACCGTTGCTGTCTTCTTCAAAAACCTTATTTACTCGCATCTATAACCAGTTACACATCAATTGGCTTACACGCATAATTTGCGCACGTGTATATTTTAAAAATCCAGAAATTATATTTCCCGTAAATAGTACCATGATTTGTTCCATTACGTTTTTTTTTGGTTCAATAAAGAATATTCTTGTGTAGATGGTTTCATAGAAATTTGTTGTACGGTGAAGTATTATAACACAACTGTCGATTACTGGTACACTGGTCAGTGATTGGGACGTCCAGCTCACCAGACTTCTGCCAAGAAGTACGATACTTATAACTTTGGCAATTATACAAAAATATTGTAGGAAAATATTATCCAGCAATGAGTGGGAAGTTTGATTATCTCACAATTAGCTATCAATTTATTATTGTCTGCTTGATAACATTTCGTGTCAGATTGCCTCCTTGGACTTTTCTCCTCATGCTTACTTCTCGTACTCATACATGCATTATTTACACCCAAGGTGTTTTTGTATGGATATAGATGTGACAGTTTGGGGGCAGATTGGTATGCATAAAATTTCATAACTTGCAGCTATTTTTAAAAATTGAATTTTATTCATACTACTTAATCCACATGCATTGTCAATTTCATACAGCTCCTGTTTACATTACAGCGAAATCAAGCGATAAATATTATTTCAAACAAATTCATCATAAAGATTGCCCCAGTGTGAAAGATTATGTAAAACTAAACGCAAGTAGTAAAATTGTGATTTGTTGCTTTTTAATATAGATTCTTCTATTTTACTATTAGTTCGTATCTGCCAATGGAGCCTTTACTACACGAGTTCTCGTTCATTCACTCAGGCATCTCATCTCATTCGCGTAACCCTTTTTCCTCCTGCCAACTATCGACGGTAACGTTATTTATCGATAGTACGTAGCGTACAAAGCCTAGCGAGCATGTTCATACTTTAAAAGTGTAGTACAATGTTCTTGGCTCTTTTGAACCTGTTATAATAGAAGTCTTCGTTTATGGGTTTACTAGAGAACCGTGAGTATCACGCCAAGGCTCTTTTAGGTTAGCCCGGGGCACTTTGGGTCTTTTATAAAATTCATCCGGGTGCGATATTTCCACGAACTTTTATCAAACTTTTTTTTACCTTAGCGGCCTCCCACTTTCGGTAGAAACTTTTAAAAGGTTCGCCAGACTCGCGCCATATCGGTTCGTCGACAACGACGTTCTACTTTCCTTTTGGTCGGCATTTTTTTTTTCTATTTTCCCAATTCATATTGGCTGACGCTTCTGTTTCTGTTCCTTTCAACCAATGGTAAGAAAGAACATGATGCGTACCTGCCATAAAGTTCAGCCAAACGAAAGGACAGGAAAATATAATACGAAAATGAAAAAATAAAATGACACTACTCCTGCCGTCCTACAAAGGGCTACGTCATTCTCTTTTCTCTGTTGCCAAGTCTGTCCAATAGTAAAGCTTCGAACGGAAGTCGCAAACTCAGCGAAAAGAGCTCGTCGTTCCGTGAACTTGCACGGAAACTTTCAGTTTTACAAAGGAAATCGTGCGAACGCGCACCCCTACGTTGAATTGCGAATCGGAATTTTACGGGGGAGTTTGTAGTGAGCGAAAGGGTTGTGCAGGGGTTGAGAGACGATAGGATCGTCTTACGGAAATGTGGGAAAACACCAATGGCGATACAGATTACTGAAAGTTTCCGGTGAAACCTGCAACGATGGAGGTTTTAGCGTTATCATCCCTTCCGCTGCAAGGGTAGATCGTTATGTTAACCACCATGACATATCTTTACCGTGTACGTTTTTGTTTAACTTAATCAAATTGACCCAGAAATATATAATTCCAGAAGAATAAGTTTAAATAAAAATATTTTCTGTTACCGATTGTCATTTTTTATAGGAACTGTTTGAAATCTGTGCTTTATTATTAATTAACGTATTAATACTTTCGAGAGACCACCTGGAACCGACACGGGAACATACTGTGTAGTCCTGAGGAGGACGACCGGATGACGAGGGTTCCTTAAAGTCTAGGGAAGTCCTGGCTCAAACATGCCACAATACCAAACACCATCGGTCTATGTATTTTACGTGTGTGTAAACATATGCACTAGCTCATAAGGCTACGTTATGCTAGAGGATAGCCGTCAACCCTTAAAACAACCTGCTCCAGGTACTTTTACGAGGATAACCTGTTTTTATGCGGTCGACTACATGTTAAACATCTTCAAAGGAATATCTAGTGCCACTTTATAGGACAACAAGGGCTGGAATAAATAATGTAACGAGGAATGGATACACGAGACATCAACTCAAGGCTTTACTTCGTCCCAAAAGAAATTTACGTATTTAGCGAAATTTCAATAGAATTAGATTATGCTGCTATACTATGGTCTTATCTAGTTAGTTATATTTATAGAAAGGCGCGATGTAGTTCAATCATAAAGTGCCTCAAGAGGTTCGTATTGTTTGAACTATCTAGTCTCTAGGCACCAGAATTAAAGCACAATTTACATCTGACAGAAATGCTTATTTACGATCCTTTACTACGTATCAGGTATATTTTTGTAATAAAGTTTTGCTGCTGGTTAGATCCAATACTTGCAGTATAGATGGTCTGGCAACCGTATGGCATTGATTTGGACGGTCTGGGCAAATGAATTGTGTAGAATATCAAGTGGCTGCAGTATGGTCGAAATCTTTTTCTACCAGACTCGGTCGTGTCCAAAAGTATTATTGTATGGCAAAAATACTGGCACAGTCTTGCTCACGGGGCCTACTGTATGTATCGAATATAGCCAGCGACAAAACTTTGCCCATATTATTCCAGCAGCGAAATTCGAAGCTTCAATAGTCGGGATTCTCGAACCAAGGAATCTGACACTCTACTTTCTGAACCTTAAGTCCTATTTATTAGGTATGTGCCTGATTAAGAGTTATGAATGCAACGTTAATTGGTATACACATACACTGATTTATATATAAAAAACAGTTTCGTTGAATTTTTGGTAAAACAATTATTAATTGTAAATTAGCAAACGTCAGCATTTTCCTTAATTACGTCAAAATCGAATAACAGTCATAGAAAAATGGCAAACTAAAATACTAGTAAGAATTTACCCACAATAGTCTCACAGTATGGAATTGTCTTTTTGTATGTCTGCTGGGGTTGGTGAGTCAACACGTATTTTATTAAATTTTCTTTCAATTTCAAAACCGAGTTGACTGAACTTTCTTTTGGTGTTAGGAGAATAGCAATGTAAAAAAATTGTTTAACATATTGAGTAGCCTGCTTTGTGCCCAGTTGCATCTCAAGACCATCCTAATACGAGATATTGAACGGGCAAGTTTGAATGTCTAATTTTTGTTTAGCGTCTCGATAATAGAACTCAAATAATATTGAGCCATAGTCAGGGCCTGAATAAAAGCGAAAAAAACTTGGTTCCATTTCTACATGGGATACATGTTATTCGTTTTTTACACGGGAAGAAAAATCTAGTAACGATCCCCAGATTCGTATAGTAATTGGAAGTGAAAAAATGGTGTTTATGACCAAACGCATCTACAATGCTACATGCATACCCCGCTATTCCAACTACGACGTATCTTAAGAATTTGTGCGCCTGATGTTCACAAATGCTCAAAATTGTCTCCAAGGGTATTTAAAATACATTAAGTTACTTTGTCATAGACAATTCAAAGTTTATCGACGCGTTGCTAAGGCTCATGCGTCTGTGGTTCATTTAACACACACCCGGTGTATAGCGTAGCATTCGTGCGTAAACTGCTGGTCAACAATCCGTGCTGCTGTTCCACCCGAAACAGTCTCGGAACGGATCGTAAACCATGTCGGTAACATCTCATGTCTGAATAGCTTTGTGTACCGATTGGGTTTTTACATACGGTATATGAAACTTCCCCAGATTTCCAACTTGTCCCATATTCACTATGTTGTTTAGAGTTTATTCCCAAAATATTTTAGGTGGTATTACTACACAGTTCTCTCCGTGTAGTACAAAATTTTTCGTTGGGACAATTTACTTTTTTCAGATAATTTACCTAGAAATAAGAAACTTACTTGAGTAGATAACAGTTAATCAGATCATTAAATCAACTTATACCATTAAAAAGGATTCACATAATGATTTAATCTGCGGAAACAAATCACTCAAAACTTTTGACATACGCATGAGTGTATACATAAACTCAAAGAAAAATTCAGTGAGATTTCTACTGCAAAAAGTCATTTTTACGTAAATTAGTTTAATAGGTACATGCTTCAAGGAATATACATATTTATTACACGTATTGATGTCATAAAAAAATGAAAAATAAAATAGTCATTTGAGTAATAAATTGGTGTAGCACCCTCCCGCCCTTCTCAACTTTTAACATTGCAAATAGTAACGAAACTCACGCCGAAATTACAAATCGTTCATTTTACATCGTTAATTACCAGACTAATTAGTCTTGCATATGTCCACGAGTGGTCGTCCTTTTTCCAAGCCGTTTCAATATGAAAGAGAAGTTTCCGTGTGAGAAAATATGAAAGTGGCACCTAATTTAATTTGTTAAACGGGCCAGGGAGTTTGACGGCGATGTCAGTACTCAAGTGGGACCATGGGCAGGGTGAGGTGGTGTGAAGGAGGAGGCAGCAGAATTTCATGCAGACCAGAGCAGGATCCTTCGCGAGTCCAGGAAGGGGTGTGCTTTCCTAGGGTAGGGGAAGATTCTTGGGTAAAACAAGCCACTCAGCCGGGAGCCCACTTAGCATAAACCGCTCCTACAATTTGCACCCCCTACCAGTAAGCATCCCTTCCTGCTGCCTCTCTTTATCCTACACGAAGGTGTACCAACCCGACAAGCTACCAGCAGCACCTCAAGAGGCACCCACCTGAATTCTCATGCCTTATTTTGTTTCCCTCGTGTTACAAGAATTCTGGCGTCACCTGTTCGCGTCTCTCTCTCTAACCTGTGAATTTCGTGACCATCCTATCTTCTCATCTTCCCAGCATCCCACTTTCGTGTACCTTTCTACTACGAATCCACGCTTCGAAGTACACACACGGCTCACTTGTGAACGCTTCCTTAAACTTTCGAAGGGTTTTACGCCACGACGGAAATTTCTGCGATGAAGATAAGCCAGCCTGGGAGTTATAGGCAGACACGGGACAGACTACGAATGGTTTCTTTTTGATGAACAATTTTTGTACCTTTTTTTATACTAGTATAAAGAAAAAAAAAATGTCTGACATTTTATTGACTTTAGAATATATTGACATTTTCTCATGTTTGAAATAATATAATTTCTTTTAATAAATTCTCAGAGTTTAAAAGCTGCATGCATAAAATAATATTGCAATCGTAAATGTGGTGTATTGATTGACTTATTTATTTGTTTATAGTACCATTTTATCATGGCATACAATATACAACACACTGGCCACTCACGTCACCAAGGAATAATACAGAAAGTAAACTAGCAAAGTGAAGAGTATAACTCATCCGTGATTGGAGGAAATAATGGTACCTTTTGTTCATACTCTTTCGGGGAAACAGTGAAACATGGGGGTTATTTAATCTAATTTAAGGGTAGGGGGTTGAGCGAGTCTGTCCTGGGGTGACAGTGGCGTCTAGTAGCGTGCTCGGAGAGTCTGCCGGTTTTCCGAGTCTCGACCTGTGTCGCTGTTCAGTGAGGGTTGGAAGGTACCGACGTCAATGGGAAGGGAGCCAGAAGCGTTAAAGGGTTGAAAAAGGGTTGAGGACAGGGTGCTATACGGAAAGGGAGAACCTCAGTAGCGTTTTGTTTGCAAGCAGCAGATTGCAAACCTGTCCAGGGCAATATGTTCCGGTAGATACGTTATATGTAGCTCATAAACTCACTGGGAGTCATGCCACATCGCAACCCCTATCAAGAGGCCACGTTCATCCCCTCGTGAATTTTCCACCATTATTGCAGTCGTTGCGTTTAAACAAGCCGTGTTAAAATGTGAAAATGTAGGTTGATTATAACAGAAATAAAATGGTGGAAAAATCTTTGACGTAGGTTCTTTTTTATTTTTGAAAATTCTTTGACAGGGAAAACACGTAATGCTTGATGATTAATCCAGCTCTGGTTAACATCAACCCCCTTGGGTTATCCCAGATGGCGCAGTGGCAGTTTAACGTCGTAGCGAGCGCAGGAAAGCATTCCAGCGTCCAGCCAACAAGTTAGACAACTTTGCAATTAGCCACTGTTAGTCCGTAATTGCGATGGCGAAGTTAGTTAACCAAGACGGGTTCTAGTGACGCTAAGCGTTGGTTGGCCTCGTGTATCTGTTCTTATTATTCTCCTCAATAATGTACTGTCTCGACGTTATCAGCTGCTATCATGACTGGGGGAGACTTGGTGTGCCATAGGAATGTGACTCGAATGCTATCCCAAGCGAAACTAGCCGATAACTACTACAATTAAGTACAATACATTTCAATCGATAAGGCAGAAACTACCCCTTTGGGATTCCGCTAGGACGACTCTCGCTGAATCTCTTGAAACTTTACAATTCCGCGAAGACCAAGTGGAAGGGAATGTTCATTTTTAATTGAAGTAGTTCCCCATATCCGGGCGAACAGAATTTCATCCTAGAACGCTCTATAAATAGCAAAAGTTTGTCTTCGTAAAAGGCGCAGTGATTATAAGGGATGAAAGTTATCCTTGGAGAATTTCGGCAGAGTCACCGCTGGACTCATTAACGGTTTGCTATAGGGATTGAAGAGATAGGTCCCTTAGGTGGATATTATGCAATGGGGTAGTTGGGCCCAGGATGCGAGATGTAGATAGCTCAGAGTTTATAAAGCACGGACCATGCCACCCCCTGGCAGGTCTGCCATCTTCTCTTATATTCAGGCCTCGCCCTTCCGACGGGGTGTACTCGTGAGCGTTCTGACCAAGATAATGGCACGTATTCAAGGGTTTATCTGATGAGCCGTGTAAACAGTAACTACCCCCTATACTTCGCGTGGACCGGAATTGTTTTAGTTTCGAGCTCTCCAGTAGCAACCTATATCTACGGAAGGGTTACTATTAAATTCTGTAATTTCATCCCTGTACACGTTTTGTTATCAATAACTTTTATGGCTCTGGAAACCCCGCTGCGTTGTTTATTATAGTATAGAATCTGGAATGGCCGCTTGAGCTTCAATATCCTAACAAAGGAAATAAATGCTATAAAAATGATACGTGAATTTCAACCCTTATTAAGAGTGTGATAAGAGTAACCAGATAGGACTACGATTGCTGGTGAGGGTTGAACGCATGATTGTGGGGTTTAAATTATTTCGGGTTTCGACTTTTAAGATAAATTTGACAATACAAGAGAAACGTATTAGGATGCTTTCTCATAAGAATGATAATGAGCCTCGTGTATTTTCTCTCTAAAGAAAACAACAGCCCTTTAAAAGTATCGAAATTTATGGTCGAACCCCGTTATAAGTTACTACCCTTACAAGAAAGCCAGCCTCTTGGCTTGGGACTTGCTGTCCGAAACAACCCCTATGGACCACACTTGGACTATGTCTGAAAGTTTCGTGCGTGCACTTTTTTACAATAACCTACGACCTCCCGTTTCTCGAGCCAACTTGTGGAATATATATCAGATAATACAAAAAAGCGGTATTATACGTGAATAAGATGCAGTCCCTTCTTAGGGGATGGTTTTGCTTGGTAGTGCTACAGAGATCAAGAAGGGTGGCTACATAAACTTCACGATTCCGGTTCGCAACGCTGCTAAAGTTTTTGCGAATCGATAAATACTGGCTTGTCGTTATTTTTATTCAAACACTATAAGTAAGATATATTTTTGATAATTTAAAAAATTCTCTATCACGCTCCAAGCTCACCCTACTCAAAATATTTCAATATTTCTTCAATAATAATAATAATATCAGAAACTAATAGCGAACTACATGGTCACTAATTGCTCCAATTATCATTTCCTACGTACACTATTTGAATTGCGAAACAAGATGACCCAAAATACCATAAGTAAAACATTTGCAACGTCAATCGACTGTTTCGTCTCTTTTTCCTCTACAGAAAGTGACAGGACTAATGTTCCAGGAAACTGCGTACACACCATTTAGACTTTATGGTCTGCGTATAAACATAGGATTTTGTCAATGAATCAACGAGCGCCGCGACTATAAATAAAAGAGGCAATAAATAAAAGCTCCGTTGCCGATTGGACCAGTCTCGTCCCGGCAGGCGTGCTCACCTTGGGGATTCTAGTCGAGCTTGGTGGTTTGCTCGGTACATGGATATGTGAGGGGTTTGTCAGGGATTGGGGGGTCGGCACGGAGCCACGTGATTAACCGACGCTCAGCGTCGAAACAAAACACAGCGCCGCATATCATGGGAGACACATTGCAGCAGGACCGTATGTCGTGCAGGCAAACGTACGTACGTACACGCTGACGGCAATGAAGCAGATACCCACACGTGTGGTCTACCTGTATATCCTATGTATCAACGCGAGGAGTAAAACTGAAAGCACATAGAGAAGCAGGATGAAAAAGGATGTAACGTGAAAAAAAATATCGACAATTCTGTAGATGGTAGTCAGGGGTTACGTTAGGCTTATATGGGCCTCTTAATTTTCATAACGTTAGCGACCACGTTGCAATGTTGGATTTACATTTTTTAAATGTCGAAATTAGATCATCTGTTTTTTTTATGTAATATGCGCTTTATGTTGTCAGTGAAAACGTTGCTGATTTGTAATTCAGGAAAATGACACGAAACGAAAGAACTGCCCGTGTTGCGTATCTCGTTCACGATAAATTTTCCCACTTGTTACCGTACCTATATGCTACCGAGCTATACCAGTTATATGTGCAGTATGTATATTTAACTGTACTGAAAAGATGTTATTTAAAATAGGAAATACTGTAAATATGAATATTTCATTTGTACCTGTTACAGATACAGTGGTATATACGAGTCTATAGAAGAGATGTAGGACGTTTCTATATTGTCAAAATTTCAGTGTGATTTTACAAAATATTTATTAAAAATACATACATTGTATTCTTGTTAGATAAATCATTTATCATGTTGTTCGCATATTGTATATTCGAATATTCGTGTAATGTTATTGAGAATTGTTGTATTTCAGTAAGCAAGATTACTTTTAGATTTATCGTGATACGTTCATTTAGAATTTATAATGCACGATCGATGAAATTATTATTGTATATCTTAGATACATTGAATTGATATAAATTTTAAATCGTTAAAGGTTTCTTCAATAGTGCACGCAAGGCGCCAGGATTTAGGATTAAGTTAGCGAAGTAATCAGAAGCGATGCCGAGTAATCGGAAACGTGTCAACCCACCATTCAACCCTAGTCAACCATCTAAAGCATATATACTTTATAACGAGTTGCCCAGGGCTCCTTCGTTAATATTTATTTCTAACTTGACTGCCAGGTAGCGTGGGAAGACAAGGAATTTCTGAAAAATTACGAGTTCTGATCGGGAATCGAACCTGATACCTCCGGAGTGCCAAGTGAGTGCACTTACCACTGTGCCACCGAACCTTGATAAGTCCTTTTTATTTATGTACAATATCTGTATATACAGGATAGGCGACTACAAACTGAATACCTACATTTTTTCCCTTAGTCGCGAACAACTAAAATAATGTTTGAGACATAATGTGAATGGCTTTCATGGGTTTTTTTTTCTTTTTTTCTAAAACTTTTTTCTAGAATTATCAAGTACGCTGACGTATTTTAAAAATTATATTGTTTATATATAATTAATTATATATTATCTTTGCCCAATACGATATTGATATGGAAAATGCCTAGAGAAGATATGGTTGTTAAAATCACTGTTAAGCATTCCATTTTGGTATCTATATAAATTGTTATTTATTCATGGAAAATCGTTTGCACATGAATATTTTGACTTGACGTTCCATGCGTTTCTTGGCTACTGGTAGGCAGAAACGTATGTACATACGTATTGACACACGAGTCCTACTCGGCGCGCGCATCCATTCTCATACACATGCATGCACAGATTCGCTCTACACTTATACCGCGTTGCTTTCTATCACTAACATAAGATTAGAGAGTAAATTAAGACTAAACGAACGATATATGACATAGTAGTATTTTGTTCGCGGATTTTCAAAATATTGCTTTTAAATTGTTAAATTATTGCTTTTAATGTTTTACTTTATTCGAATAATCAGTTTTCATTGAAATAAAACAATTAGTCCGTGAGAACAAACTTATACTCACACCATCTTTTCTACGTATTTTGATTGAATTACAAAGTTTCGAGAAACTGGAATTATTGATTAGTGAATTGATGAGCTGTCTTTTGCTTACACACACTAATTACTTTGTATACTTACACATACTAATTACTTATACTCTAAAAATGAAAAACAGTAACTGAACAATTTAAAAGCGATATTTTGGAAATTCGCGAATGGAAACCCAATGTGTCATACCTCGTTAAATGAGTCGTAATTAACTCTATAATTCTATTAAAAAAATAGTTTCATTTACGAAATAATCAACCCCTTCGATAATTTTGAAAAAAAAAATGATTTTGGAAAAAAGTTTCTTGCATCACTTAAGTCCTTCGAAATTATTCAAATTGGGTCTTGAACGTTTCTTCGGATCGTCACAACCTAGAGAGATATTCAGGTTTTGCTTTATAGCAAACACCCTCTATATATAAATATACATGTCACATATTTACGTGGTTATGTGTATGAATGCAGGTAAGTACAGGCGTCGCGACGTGAGTAATGAGAATCTCGATAAGGACGTCAACGTTAACTCGTGACGCCGGCAACGAGCATCTCACCCTAGTGTGGTCATTAACCGTCCAGCAAAAGTGGCGCTTAACCACTTCTGGCCTTACGAGGGACAAATAATGTATATGCTTAACAAATTACTGAATTCCCTGTTACTTGTAGAACTTGAACCTCTTAACAGCGTGAAGAAGTGTATATGTGGTGTAAAAATGTTGCGCGCCATTGTTGTGAATTGGAATGCAGGAAGTGGAAGAGAATGTCAAAAATTTGCGAAACCCAAGAAGCCAGCAGACTGGCGCCGACTTTAACTGCGTGATGCTTTAATTTTCCCACCCTTGGACGATCGCTATCCCATCCACAGAATACTTTTGGAGTATATAGGTATCTACTTCCGGTAGAATATCATTGTCCTGCTTAACTTTTGGAAAAGTTTCTGGCAGCATCCTGCGAACGCTGAAGAAACGTCCCGTAGATACGAAATAATTCAAAGGACCAGTAGGGAATCCTTGCGGAATTGACTGAGGGGCTTCCATCGATATGAGATGAAAGGGGTTGAAATAGTTAGGGATAAAAGGGACAGAGAGGTTAGAATAAAGGAGAGACGATGCTGTAACAGTGTTGAACCCCCTAAGGATTCCGGAATTCCCGTCATCATCGCTGTCATTATCACCGTGGTCACGTCGTCGCCATCTTCTAGTATCCAACTCCCTATACTACCCCATACCGTTCAGCCTAACCCATACACTGTAGGAGCTCCTGTACCACCCCTTAATTCATAGGAGCTTACGATAGATACGTGGGTCCCTTGCCAAGAATACCGATTAACTTCAACTGCCTGATTCTAGGATGCCTGGATACGTAACAGGGACAGATTCTGATAATCGCTTTGGCCTTACTTCGGCTGGGGTGGTAGACGACGGTTTGGGGGTTTGCAATTAAGCAATGTGGGCGAATTTAACGCCCACTAACACCCATCAAAACTAGGTCTGTATTGGAAAGTCTCGGTTGCGTAGACCCTTCGCTGAATTTCTAGGTTAAAGGATTGGGCTTGGGGATTAGGCTTAGTACGTCTATTTAGGAAAACAATGGACCTCTTAACGCAGTGGGTGTTTCTGCTTAGCAGCAGCAGTTTAATCCATTCGAGATTCTTCAATACGCCACCTTGTTCTAGATTAACTCCACGATAAATGGCTATTATGGGTGAGCTGATAGTGTACACCGCATCGCTGGGGTGTTTTCTGAGGGGTATAAGTGAGGTGCGAAATTTGTATATCTCTGATTTTTGGTCTCCCAATGAGTTGCTCGTCCATTTTAGAAATGGACACCACTCAAAGCCAAGTGACGCATCCAAGGATATGAATTTCATGGAAGCCTGTCCTTGCCAGCTCAAAGGGATCGTTTATCCCCGAACTGGAATCTAGCCAATCCGTAACCTATGCCAAAGACCTAACCATAGTTATAGAGTTCAAGGCTGGGGAATTTTCCTTTGGCAGAAAATTGACAAAAAAATTTATTGGAAACTCAGTGAGTCATGGTTATACGGCGAACTCCATTTAGTAAACAAGTCGAGGATGATCTTCTTCAGTGTTTCATTCTTGAAATAAAGACCAGACGGAAGATAAGAATGAAGGCGATGGCACGAGCTAAGGGAATGGTAGAACGGGTCGAAGGGATGACGGAGGAGTAGAAGCCATTCTGACAAGGCTTTACGTCTATCGAGTAATGGTTTGGCTAATCCTTCCCTCTTCCTGCAAAGGGTGGCTACGGGTGACTTGGAGAAGCAGGTTCGAGGAACGCGAGCTACAGAATCTACTTCCCTTGAACTCCATCGTCTTCATGGAGACATCCCTTCACTTCGTTATAAAGGACTTAGTTTATAACCCCTATTCATGGTCTAGCTTTCATTAATAATATAACTACACGACCGCCCCGGGTATTAACTCGTCTAGCTAAGGGATGGTCGCCGTTCGAATAAGGGTGTCGGAGAGACTTATCTGCATTCTAGAATGTTTATCAGAAATACCCGGTATCCCATTGTTTATGAAATTTATCATTCTTGGTTACAGCCTCCCTTCGGTCCATCACAATAGATAATTTCATCCCTTTGATTTCTTAATAGATTAACAATTCAGTAAATCAATGTATTCGAAATTAAAATCATATCTCCGTTAACTTTTAAGGGATGATATTACAATTGAGCTGAGAACATTAATTTATCCTGGTTAAGAGACCTAACCAGGGTCCTCATCAAAGATTAAAATTCTGAGGTCTAAACCGCAAAATCCTGTTTCTCCCCATTGAAATTCAGTTTCTCACTTCTCTCAGTGTACCACTACAGCCACCACCACCATCGCAATCATTCAACATGAATAATGAACAGAGTTCAGTGCGTCTGCCGCGAATACGTATAAGATTCAAGAAAAGATGAAAGCTGCTTTCCAAGTGACCTTCTTTAACTGAAAAAGTGATCCGAGGCTTAAATTTCAAATTCAAGGTAAACGTATACAGTGAATACGGCCAAAAAGATAATTCGACGAATATTCTCAATCAATTTTTTGTTAACCTTCGATCCAAAGCTATTTTCGGAATTTGCCGCTTTTCAAAAGTATTCTTTTTGTATAATTTCCTTTCCTAAACAATTTTAAATTACTCAACATTCCCATAAACAAGTAAAGGTCATGGCGGATTTTTCAAACGTACATAATCCATACTATAATATTAGAAATTTTTATTCTTACTTGAACGACCTATTGATGAGCAATTCTATCATCGCATAATTACTGCATCAACAAAGCTTCCATAAGCTTTACAACGTTAAGCTTAAACGGACGATATGTCCGATACATGTAATGTCTTTCTTTGAAACACTCTGTACATATATGATGTACATGAAGCATGTATGTAGATAGTGCTCGGACTGCTACCTCATCTGTACGTGAGGACATGAACGAGGCTACGGATCAACATAGACACGTTTCTGGTAGATACAAACAAGGCACTGCCTAGTAGCCGGGGGTGAGTTTCTAGGGGAGGAGAACAGGGCCATTGTCTCCGTTAGATGCTGCTGCCCATAGCAATATGCTCGTGGAATATTTGTGTGAGCCTATTCTGGCCCGTCGCGCACCCTGAATACGGAATAACTCAATGTAAAGGGTGAACTCGAGGAAGTCGGATGAGGCATTTCTCGCGACGAGAAAATTACCCTAAGTTGCGAGACGAAGCCAAAGTTGTGTCGACTGATTCACGTTTTTGCGAATTACATAAATCGTGTGCATTTCACTTGTCTTCTGAAAAAGGAAGCAGAATTTTTCGCAAGAATAAATATCGGATACGCTGATCAGTAATAAGTACCAGAATGTTTCTCTTGGATGGTATAGACCTGCTCCCCCTTTTTTGACAATCAGTACGTTTTTCTGAAATTAATAAATTTCTTTTTATAAAACGGTAATTTCTATTACCCGTAGTAGCTTTGTGAATTTTTTTTTCGATGGATTATTTAACACTTTGGTCATGGCGCGAACTCTGACAGAACACAATAGGTGTGCATTTTTTATCGCAAGAAAAAAGCGCGACCACTGAAAGTTTAATAAGTGATTGGGTGATGTTTTATTCTACGAATTAATTTTTGCGAACGTTCGTCGCGATTGATTATTATTATATTTGGTACCTTGCTTGGTAGAAACTGCGTCAAGGATTTATGGGTAGGATAAAAATTTCCCAAAACTATCAGAGAATTAAGTGGTTCTTCAGATTCCCCGTTCGCATCCGTAAAGCGTCGCCACGCCGTAGTTGAACTATATATCTCGCGTGTAAGTTGGCAAGTTAACGTGCGCGTATTCGTGCCACGCGTTCTGGATTTATCCGCGCGGTCTATCTGAATAATGTGGGCTTAAAGGAAAGCGATTTATTAGGCGTAATGCGTGAGAGTAGCACACTGCTGCGTTAGGGGTGGATTCGAAAACAAGATTTTATAGAGCCACGGCCTTGGTATCGCTCGCGAGTGAAATAATAAACAAGCATAGCGGGTAGTCTTCGCTAAGGGTGGATAAAAAGGCAGAGGGTAAAAAAAGAAAAATAGAAAGATGAGAAGACGAGACGGAGAAAAAAAAAAGTTCTTTGAAGATAATTTAAAATTTTTTTATCGACCCCTTGATCTTTTTGCTCGATGCCCTCCTTTTCCCAAAATCCCCCATTCTTATTCGATGGGTCACCCTACCCGCATTTCGCTTATACGAATAATAGTATATGAGAATTGGAACAAGTTCATGAGACGGAATAATATATAGCTATGTGTTATATGGCATAAGCCAGGCATTTTATCTTCCGTTGATGTGACGTGAAAGAGGGACAAGTGGAACAATCTTTGAATCTGGATAAGGAGTGAAGAGTAAAAAAGGACAGCGTCCACGGCATAAGGATAAAATTTTAACGATCCGCCAACTGAACCCGTAATCCAGTTAGAGGGCAGATAATGGGTGACCCTGATGTGGATGAAAAGGGTAGTCGAGGATAAGAGATGGACGAAAGGGGGTGGCTAGGATAAGGGTGGTTCGCTGGTGGTCAAAAGGGAAGTATAAGGTTCGCAGTCGGACGAGCATCGAAAACAGCCAATGAGATTGCCGAAGGTAAGTTGGCCCGAGCAGTAAGCCGGCAACGTACGAGATAACCGGCTTCTCGTGCCCTTCTCAAGGGGTTGTAGGTTAGAGAAGCGGGCCGAGAGCGCTAGGAGAAATGGGGGTTGTTCAAGAAGGGGTGGTTCGCAGGATGGGTGAGAGGATAGTCAAGGCGGATATCGGTATCACATTCGCATACAGGACATGTACGTTTCCAATTCATTGATTGAGCGGGCAGTCCCTCCAGGAGGCTTCGGGAACCACCCCCATAAGAACCAAACTCACCCCTGGGGGCACCCCGGTCGGGAAAGGAATCCAAGGAAACCGACTGAAACTTGGATCATAGGCCGGACACGTTCGTATAGCTTCGTTTCGTGTCTCGGGAACCACTGGAATTTTACCACCACCATTCCGCGCACCCCTATTTTTTCATCCACCTTCTTTTTACCATCCTTCCTCCACCCTTGCTCTATACACATACAGAACGATTCCAGCTAGAATTCTACCATCGTTTTCTCGTTCTAACTTCCGACACGTTTCGCCAAAGCATCCAAACTCGTACACTTCTCTTATATCTACTCACCCCCTTCCTCTAACCAGCCTTTTTCAACTCACCTACGCAATGCCCCTAATTTATTATCGGCAGCCAATTTCACGGAGCTGCTTCGATAAATTCCTACCATGGGATGCCGACTGTCTTCTCGATCCTGCAGTTGATCTCTCGACCTTCGAACAATATATCTTTCTCTCTATCGTCTTACTCATCGGTCATATAGCCAATAGAATTTTCGAGATTCCGTGCCAATTAAAGGGATACATCTATTTCTCACAGGTTACATTTCACATTGCATTTTCATGTTTGATTGATTCATACTTTCATTGTATTAATTGTTTCTGATTAATCAGCATTAGCTGGTCTAGTTACATTCTGTTACATTTTTGCTTTTTATGCAATTTCAAATCAGAATTTTATATCTAACCAGTTTATATCTGTTCCAATAATAATGTTATATTTCGTCTTCTTATAACGATTAATTTAAAATTTGTTAATAAGCCAAGTCGTAAACCAACATAGCTGATCCCAGAACCATCATGTGATAATGGCTAATTGAAAATAATAGAAAATATAAATTTAATAGGGAAGCCATTAATATTACAAACAGATAGCCCTGGATTAGTAACTGCAAATTTAATCTTCAAATACTATTTCCATATAAAAATCCTAGGAGTCACATTTAAATCCAAGGTCTGAAGTTGTATTGATTATTAAACTCAGGTATGCAATTTATTTTCAAATTGATCAAGTTTCATAATACCTGTACCTACCATGTAAGACGAAAGTGGTTTGCAAGGACCCTAGTAGAAATTTCATTGTGAAAAGGTCCTAGCTGGATCCAGACAGGTACCTGGGCAGGTCCTGGATTTTCATAATGGAATTTCTTCTTGGAGAGCAAACCTGAAATTCATCGTGTATACCCACAATGCTCCGTTAAGGGTAAATCTGCAAAGGCATTCTAATATTCGATTGACTCCATTACCTAAATAATCTAAAATATGAAAAGAACTTTTCACAAAGGACAGACACCGAACAGCACAAGCTTCCACAAATGCAATTACCGAGAGCTAGTAATAATGAAATCCGTCTATGCATCTATTCATCTATACTTAGAACGGACCATAACGTGTTACCGGCTCTGTTAGGGATAAAGCCGGATTTGCACTACAGCACCTAATTGCGCTAATAGCACCTAATTAGCACTAATACAAATTTCCTGTCTCTGTCTTACTAAAACAAGGCATCGTCATGCCTCTCCGCCTCTGGTACGTATCTGATCCAATCAACGATATCTATTGAATTAGCGATGGATCAGAGGATGATTAACGATTGGAGGTTAACAAATTATCGTTCCCAAGGTAGAAAAACAAAGTAGGACCCGGCCATTCTCTGGTCAGTTTCTGACTAGTTTCTAACTAGTTTTTGACGAGAGAACTGGCGAGGGATTTGCGAGGTATGTAATGTAATTTCGGATAAAACTAGTCAAAACCTTCTAGATGGTAACTGGCTGCAAACTGTTCAGTTTTTTCATGACATTATCCCAAAAAATAAATACCTTATCAAATATCCCAAAAAATTTATTCAAACATACAATTGACATAATGGAATAATTATGTAATTGAAACAAATGTATAACAAGTGGGCACGCGTGTTACTCGGTGATTGATGAACATATTTATTTGTATAGTCGGAAGTGGGATTTGAACCTAGGTCGGGATGCTCGAAGCGAGGAGTGTGACACTTTATCCTCTGAACCTGCTCAATTTGTGTATCTATAAAGTTATAATCATCGATATCTATATGTACGAATGTAGTGAGTCTCGTCAAATTTCTTTAAAAAGCTAATACAATATATATCATAATTTTGTAATACTCATGGAATACCTAAATCTTACAGTCCGTTTTTTTCCTTTAAGCATATCGAACATATGACTTCTATGTTAAAGTGAATATTAGAATAAATTATATTTATGTTAACAACATTTTCAAGTATGAACGTCATCGTTCCATGTATACATATAAAATAACAGATCGGTTTTTTGGTACAATGATTATATTTATTATATCATTATATTATATTAAAATGCGATTTTTTTTAATATCTTAATTTGTACGGCTTCTATCAATTAATTAGTATCTCTGTATTACTCGGAAAGTAAACTACCTCTTAGTAAACTTTAAAAATATAATGTAAGAATAAGAGATCGATCAGTTTCAGTCTCAGCTTACAAATATAAATGATTGTGCTACTTAATGCTCAACCAGAACCGGGTAAAGGTATCCTACCTAGAAAAACTTAGAATTTTCCCAACCAAGCACTGGCCAGTCATTAGTGGTTCCTACTCAATATTTCAAGTCAAGTATACGTTAAAGAGGGAAAACTGGGATTTTCCCGAACAGGCAGTAGCCAGTTACTTGTATTTCCTGGACAGATTTCTGCTTTGGTCATAGTCGTGTAAGTCGAACGTCCCATACAGTCCTAAATAACTGATGATTTCAATTGGTGCTTATAATTATATTTAGGTCAACTGGTACTCATTTTAAATTCGCGATGTACCGAATATTCGAGCATGTCTAATTTATTTATATTCAGTCAAAGATTATAGTCATCTATCATGACTTCCCTCCATTGGTAAAAAGCTATGTCGACAGAGTCTTTAAGTACTGCATTAGATTCGTTTTTAAGATCTAAAGATATCACTATATAGTGGAGGCCAAAATTGTGAGTATGATATATAATTGATATTTTATTTGAGCAGATCTATGCCAACAGAACAAAAATTTAGAATTATTTTTAGCTATAACTTGGGACTTGCATCAGTCAGTGTTAAATAGAACTCGAAATAAGGTTAAAATTCAACGTTAATAACGTTAACCCTTTGCACTCTAGATTTCCCCATCTTTCATATGTTTTGATGACTGAAAGGAGACGTACGAGCGCAAAGGGTTAATATTCAAACAAAATATTCTCTTGCTATTCTCGAAGCATACTTTAAGACACAAAATCGAAACACAAATGTTCCAAGTTTATTTTTTCAGCTGACAATTTTTTTGTATGTAAAATAGCAACATAAGACTGACCTGTTATTTTCCTTTCAATTCGTTTGAGATTTTCTGCTCCACTGTAACTGCAGCAGCCCCAGACAATTACGTTTCCGCCTCCGTGCTTAACTGTTGACGGGATCATGTTCGATTTGCAAGGTTCTACGGGTCTTCTCTAGAATAAAACTTGATTTTTCACATCGTATAATTCGAATTTACTCTCATCCAACCAAATCACACGTCCCCGGAAAGAAAGAAGCTTCAAAAGATATTTTCTTGAAACTCTATTCTCATCTTCTTGCATCTTTGACTATGCAATGGCTACGACGTCTGGGAAAGCTCTGAGGTTCGGACTCTCTGAGTCTACGCTTTATTGTTTTTATCGAAACGTTCACCTGCACTCTTTTCTTCACTTCACGAGTACTTAAAGTTGGATCTTTTTCAATATTGTACAATATCCGAGCATCGTTTTTCACTGTTGTTTGCGATACTGTCCACTTTCTGGAATATTTCCAAGGTTATTGGTTTTATCAAATTTTTTACAAATTCTCACGACAGCATTCCTGGAAATTGAATATTTTACGCATTTCACTCATAGCTTAGACCAGAGTTACGATCTTCTATCACTCGTACTCTTACGTCTCTGCTTAGTTTCTCAACTTGGCGATATTTCCTAATAACACAAGTGAAAGGTTTGGCTGTATTTAGTTTTTCCAAGCTGCAAATAATCCGGCAGTGTTCACTTTTTAATAACAACTGATAAACTCTGCAGGATGACAGCCTACCTACAATTATGTCTACTAGAAATGACTTATCCACAAGTTTGTCCACTACTTACTAATGAACCAGACTCAACCTATTTTTCAGCACAGTGACCGTCACCGTAATTAAACGGCAGGGTACTCGGGATTTTCTAAATGTTCATTTACTAACATTAAACTGGGTTTTATAATTAATTTATTAATTATAATTTATGTCATCTACCCATAATTTTGTCTTTCTCTATATTTCGTTTGATTGTACTTAAAGTGATTTAGCTAAACCAGAAAAGCATAGTCTCTATGCTTATTAGGATCAGTTACTTATTCTACCCTTAAATGTACATAAGTCTCCAAGTTATTTACATGAGCTAGTTGCGTATCGTAAACAAGCGCTAGGATGCTTTTCTAGATAAACTGCACTGAGCTATATGTAACGTACTACTGCACTAAAGATTACCGCAAAGCATTCTTCATTCATGTAGTTCATTACTAGATTCCGTCACTTACCGATATTATGAAACAAATAACTTCATCGCAACCCTGAAATTTGTATTGAAACATTTTCCATTTTTGAAGTAAGAATTATCAATTATTTGTATCTAAAAAACCTACCCTTCTATAAAATAAGTGGTTTTTCCTTCCAGCATATAAATTCCACTTGTTAAGTCTTGTGTAATTCATTTCATCAATAGATAACATTTAATACTTTATTAAAAAATTATCAATATATGATTGAGAATAACTGTTTCAATTTTTATCACACGTGTTTGTGTATTTCAAGTTTTATCTGTTATTTACGCCTGCTCCAGTTTCTTCCCTATACACATATATTGTAAAACTTATACACATTACCCTTAGGCTAATCTTCCTGGAACATAATAAATTGACTATCTCTTTCTTCTCCATATCTGCTCTATGTGTCTTCTTCCTCTTTTTCTACTTACTCATCCTATACACTTTCATCCATACTCTTGCTCTTTGTTTTCTCCTTCTCCCTTTTCAAAGTTTAGATTTCATGTAAAATCATGTGAACATGTAGCAATATTATGTAAGAAAGTGAAATTATTGAAATAAGATTCAAGATGAAAATAATTCTTTTAAATCAAACACTTCACATATTTCTATTCTTATTATTGATTTGTAGTGTTTCAAATCACAGCAAATGCACGTGCTTAGCCAAATGCTTTATTGCATCCACCGCGTGGGTCTGAAATGAAGATTAACTCGTTATACGTGCATGGCTTCAACATTATGAAATTTTCTAACGCACTGCATCCGCTTAGCTACATCTGCTCCTATCCTGAAACTTCGCAGATATAACTTTCTGCCGTAGAAGTAAATGAATCAGAATTAAGATGTACCTACCATTAGGCTACGAGTAGCAGTAGTTTTAGAAGTATTACTAAACTGCTATGATTTATTTAAAATAATATTTTGCTTAAAACAGTATTGCAGAGACTCGAATAATTGTAAAGCTTTTTATAGCACATGGTAGAGTAAAACATTTGCTCTTGCTCTGTCATTTCGTCACAGGAGATCAATAGTCCAAAAATCGTAAATTTTATAGGATCAAAAACTACACGGTAAATGATTAATTGATTAGAATATTTCCAGTATGAAAAATCCTGGGCTTCGTTCAATTTACCATCCTCGAATACCTAGTCGCATCTTTTCTCGTTTATAAAGGCACTTTTCAATAAAAATGAACGCAGCGAATGTTTGAGGTGAAATTTGTCCAATTATATTTTTATGATTCTGAGGTTGTGTGAATTTTATTGTCTACGAGCAATTTTTTAAGCAAAATATGAATACTGACTTTTGGACTTCCTGGAAAGTATTGAGAAAAGGACTTTCCTTGACCTTTTTTCTGTCGAGAGCTATTTTCTTGTAAGCATTTTTTTTAGGACTAAGAACAAAGGATATTTCGTGCTGCTGGCTCGAATATAACTTGCCACTTCATACTGTCCTTTGATTAAGGGGACTTTAGGTGCGAGAATAATCGAGCGTTCAGGTAATAGGATTATTGAAGGGTAGAACTACAACGAGAATAAGGTCTTTCAATGGCCGCCTTTTCTCTGTTTACTCCATTTATAGCAAAATGAAATGATGGGGCTTTACCACGAAGACTATAGCCGTTAATGTATCTACAAGGTAAAATGCATTCTCTGACATATTTTGTCCCAAGGCACGATAGCGTGAATCGTGCGATAGCATCATATGTATTTAAATATCTGAAAAAAATTAATTTGCTCATTTGCCATTTTATTTACGAAAGTTCTCAACGACTCTAAACCGTACTAACTTATTCATTTTCACAACTGGTTTCTTCCTGTTAATTTCCGTCCTATTGATTCAGTGGTTTGTCCGATTATGTATATATATATATATATTCCTGCGTGCTTATATAGGCATACAAGCGGCTCCTTCTTTTACGATAGCAGCTACATGAAAATACACTGCGTGATATGAGAAATAATAGTTAATTTTTCTAAATCTCTGCCAAATTACTCAGTGGTAATTCTTTACGTGTTAGAAATGCCTATGTCTGACCATTATTCTCTTTCTCATCATATATCATACGAATATATATTAAATTATTCCGAAAAGCTAAGAATCTTACGAAAACAAACAAATCACAGATCTATGAAGATACAAATACCATTAAAATTTGCGTAATACAGCATAGTATTACGATCCTCACGAATTCTCCCGACAGTGACTTAAACTGCTTGAAGAGTCAACTCGCAAATAAAAGTCATTAAGGATAATGGGATGGATAAGACGAGCCAGCATTAATGTACACTTCAACGTACTATAGCGCACTGCACTGTAGTATAGTATATATTATAGTAGCGGATAAGGCAATATCGGCCCCAGGCTTATACTTTTATAGTATCATCGTGACGCATAAACGTAATGTAAGTGCGATCGTAAGGTATGTATTAAGAAACTACGTATTATCTGCGTTGTAACAAAACACTCATATTCCGTGGAATTCTTGAGATTAGTCAGAAGCCGCGCAGTCCCGCAATACTAATCGTATCGTGTAAACAGGATTAAGTGTATTAAAGCAGCAGAGAATGACGATACATCCTAGAGAATCGTCCCCTCATTTACATGAGGGATAGCGCCTCAGTCTGAAACCGCCCTGTATCACTTCGGTTGCTTTGTGCGCAATCTTCCGCTGATGGCTGAGTCCCAGGGGGATGGAAATCGGGACACTGTGTACTCTGGGATATTACGCTAATCTCCGCGGGCATAATTGCGCCTCGTTTCATCTCTTAAAGTCTGCCGAGGAGAAAGAGTGAAGAAGACCGGTGCCGAGTTAGAGAAGCGATGAAAATGGGGGTGGGTTTATACGGACGGTAACATCCCTCCGTTACACCCCCTGCTCAATTTTGATAGCAGCCAAGGGCAGCATTGTCTTCTCTACGTCCTTACCCGTAATTCCTTTTGTTGAGCTACTTTCCTGCAACAATGGAGCCAAGTCCTATCGAGACTCACCCCCGTACATCCCTTAACCGCTAACCGCCGACTTGCTTCTACACATTCCACTCCCTTCTCGCTACCATACCCTTTCTATCTACTCGGTTTCCTACCTACCTACCCTATACCTTTCTACCCTGCACCTAGTTAGGTAGCCACCCCATCGGGCAGACAGACAAGCAGCCAGCCAGCTTCCTCTAGACATTTCTAACCCATCCTCCTTTAATTTTATCCCCCAAAACCACTCGAGACTCATTATCACCTACGAGAGTTACATTCACTTCACGGGAAAACGCCCGCGAGGATTCTTGTAACAATTGAATAGTTATCGCGCAATAAGGCTGACGAATGTGGCGGCCATTGTTTGACAAATGGCCATTTAACCAGAAAAACGAAGTTCCCGGTGAATGAGGCATGTCGCAATTAAATGTTGTTCATGTATTTTGTTTCTGAGACGATTAATTCGGATGTGCATGTCTAAGATGTAGCTCGACCTATATAATTTTAAAGCAATAGTATCCAAAGACACTATTGTTATAGATTTTCAAAGAAATGAAGTACCACATACGTTTACACGGATATCGCTTTTTAAAATGGTACATGGTTTTTTATGGAAATAAATGTATTCAAGTGTTTCTGCATGTAGAGGGTTTGCCAGTGGAGAATCTCGTGATTTGTAAATTTTTTGCTGAAATGCACGTGAACGTAAATAACACAAATAATTCCCGAGTAATAACACTATACTATATACATGGTATTGGTCTACTGACAGTAGCGTGCATGCTATGGAATTTGTTAAAGCAATTGTATGGGAATTCCTCGACCAAAAATTGATAAACAGAGAGAAAGAGAAAGAGTTGCTGAGAGAGCGAGAAAAAAGGAGGAATCAAATTTATTCGATTTATGCCCACTGCTACGCTAACGAAAAATACATTATAGCTATAATAATAATTATAACAAAAGGTAAAGCGAGACAATGATACATAAAATAACCAAAGATCGTCTACGGTAATCAAATGACATAGAAACAGTGTCCGCAGTGCAGGACCGCGTTAAGCAATATATAAATATAATTTATATGTAAATGTTCGTAAAGATACGCCGGGATCTAGTGGCGTGGTTACCGCAATATAGTATATATAAATAAACATAGAAACGTGTCTAAATACAGTAAAAAGACAATATATTGTAAACTTTTAAATAGTCCATTCAAATGGATTCCATAAGATATCAATATAAAAAAATGTTCGACCCTGTAGATTTATCATAGATCTACAATACTTGGACGTAATTTCTTTTACACGGGTAGCACAGGAAGTGGTCCTTAACCAGAGAGTGGTCGCTCGATTTTGTTCATCACTTGAAAAGCATTGAGTTGGGGTGTCTGAGACACCCCACGGGCCTACAGCAGGGTTAAAGGTAATCAGGGTTGTTGTGCCGCAAACAACCGAAGGCAGTGCGATTCAAAGTATGGCTGCAGATACTCGAAGGGATTGCCTTTAGAGTTGCGTACGGTGAGTTGGAACAATGAGGTCTTCAGGCCTACGTCGCGAGTAATGTATGGACCTAGGTACGCCCTCAACAAATGCATTAAGGTAGGAAAGCACGTCCGTGTTCAAGACCTCGCATAAAAGTAGTCAAAGAAAGTATAGCCTATTCTGTTGGACATTTATGAAACGTAAATACGAATTTAATGCAACATAAACGCCAAAGGTTACACATATGGGACGCATAGGAAATAATGATACCATAGTCGATTATCTGGAAAATATAAGGTGAGACGAGTAGTTTCTTAACCTCAAAGGTAAGAGTTGTTTGGTTCAATTTCAACATATACAAGGTTTTGCTAATGCGATCATAGACCGACCGTATGTGTTTTAGTGTAAGCACAAGACACTATCCGAGGTGACCCCGAGGTTGCGCATGGAACAAGCATATGGAATGGTAGCATTATTGGCACAGAGCAGAGGTAAAGAGGTAAAGTCATTCCGATGACATATCGTGCACTACCAAGAATCATGCAGCCAGTTTTGGTAGGACCAAGACAGTGGATCCTTGATCAGTTCAACAATGCAATCCACAAATTGGATCAAACATGTGACACTGAACCACTCGTAGGGAGCTAATGATATTCACCAGCCTACAGTATAGGTAAATCTGTATCTATAGGAAAACTGGTAAGGATTCATAGCACCGTTTCTCTGCGGGAATTCAATCATCTGCAGGTTGAAAATACATTCGAGTGTCATCGATAACGCATAAAGAAGAGATGGGTCGCCAATCTCCTAACGAGACCGGACGCTTAGAACCTTGGGAATCGGGTATAACTAGAGATCTCTTTCAAGCAGAAGGAAAGGTGGACGTCATGAGAAAACTGTTGTATAGGTCAAGAATGAGGGAAAGATCACCTCCATGCCAAACGTAACATGATTCATGGAAAGATGATCCGGTCCCATTACCCCAGACATGTCTAAAGTAAAACTTCCTCCTTGGTAACAGCCAGGAGGCTTGGACCACATCGTACAAGGTGGGAACATTAGTATGCGCATGAAAAGTATCAGCAAACTGCCTGTTGATCTCATCCAGAGAGATATTCAGGGCAGGAGACTCTGGTGCAGAACCTACAAAGTCCGACCGCCGTAACTGTCTTCGTATTACGCACGGATCGCTAGATCCAGAATGTGTCTCGCGGTTGTATTGGGTTTTGGCGCATCTAATCATGGCAAGTTTCATATTCCTACGGATATCATAATGCTTGAAGTCTACACGCAGATCCAAGCTAATAAATTTCCTGTATCACTTGAGAGAGAAAGAGAGAAAATATTTTTAAAAATTGAAAGCCTTATTTCACTTATTTACGCAGTTTGCCGGCTGCATATTTTTCTCTCTCGATGTGTACTATTCCCAGTAGCGTACTACGTAAGACCTAAGGGAAAGAAACGTGACTCGAATAACCATGTGGTAAGATTTAAGGTCGCAGGTTCCACGATGCATCACTTAAATAATATCCCAGGGATTATTCCTTTTAGGGACTCCTTTTTCATTGGAATAAATTTACACCAGTTCGTACGATTTCACTGAACTGATCCCACCTCGATTTCGAATTCTCCCTTTTGCGTTAACACTAAACTCTGCGAAAATTCACCTACGTTAATTGTAAAAACCATCACTGAACATTTTCCGCCCGACAAAGGTGTATATGTCTATATTAAATACAACGTGAAAAATATCCTCTCGCCCGGCGAAACATTTGAAAATCCAATATTCCTAGTGGATAACACTGAATGCATATTAAACCGGGCAATTCTGTCGAATCCATTTATTAGTACCCGACTAAACATTCGGCGGCTCACCACAGGATATAAATAACATCCTGGAAATAACGAAAGAACGATCACGAAATTATAAATTGTAAAAGTTTTATATCATAGACTTCCATTGTTGCAAATAATCAGATATACATATTTTTGAGTCAAGAAAATCCATTTTAGTTCCAGCCAACTTACATTCTTTTCTTTACCTTTCTTTCGCTTTCCTTCCACTCTGTTACTATCGCCCTTCTCATATCAACGGTATGATCTAATGGTTATCATATATAATCAAAAGTATGGTGTGGAGTATGAAATCACAGATTCGGTCCTGTTTCGAAGTCGATTATTTTTGCAGCCAACAAATATCTCAGTAGTTTCAATTTTGACAAGATTGGCCATTTTAACCGTGGAGACTATTTCGGGGGCGTCTGACTGCTTACGGCCCACGCATATCATAGGTATTCAGTAGTTTACGTCATTTGTACAAAATAGGTCAAAGGCCATGGAACTGACGTCAGTATAAGGGAAAAAACGTGTCTTATTTCACTTTGTCCTCGTTTGTAACTGTATCTTTTGATTACTGCTTCCTCACTGCCACATCTCCACTCCATGCATGAGACATCAAAGGAATGATGCGCTTTCATAAGAGAATGTAGGCATTTCAAATCGTGTGAAATGGTATGCCGTATTTATCGTCAGACAGGGTGAAACATTTTGCCCGTGCAATTTAAGAAACCCAATCAACCATTACTATAAGGATTTTTCCTCCGAAGCATCGAATGTCTATTCAAGACTCGTGATTATCGTGAAATTTCTTAAAGTAACCGGTAAGCTACTTAGCTTTCGTAAATATGCGCAGAACCAGTATAGCCAGGGGGTTTAAACTTTTTCTCCAATTAGTGGTCGCTACCGTGAGCTTCAGGTGGAACACAGTCGGAGAGTCTCAATGTAAAAGGAATGGAGATTGGCTTGAAATGTAGAATTTATTCAGTATTGCAAACGCAATCGAAACTTGAAGCTGTGAGGCCAAGAAAGTCAGTAAGCAGCAAGATGGCAGATAGATCGGTGCTATGTGTCTGGCACTCTGGTGGCTCCATCGTGGAAAACGGACTGTGGAGCAACCACGAGACGCCACGAGGGTTGGTGGAGAGAGGCATAGTTTATTCATCAGGAAGTTGATCACGACTTGGGAAATATAATTTAAATGTAGGTTAAATGCGACCCGCGAGGGCTTCTTCCTAAGTTTCATAATTAAACCTCTAGGAGTAAGATGTCAGAGTCGACGAGAGATGTCGTGCAATGGCCTGAAGTATTTGCCACTGAGTAACAAAAGAAATTTATTTCATACGATCTCATTTATTCTAGCGTGCAATGCGCGTGAGCAGAAAACAGACAAATTATACTGTGATTATATATATTTTTAAAGTTTAGAAAGATAAGATAAGATTGTTTTATTTTTGAAAAATTATTATCTAAAATGACGTCACATCTCTTTGAAAATTTATAGATCGATTAGAAATCTCGGGAGATTCTAAGAATCTGATTTCTCAATCGTCTCTCTTGCACACACATAGATCCTTAAAGAGAATCGATATGTTCAGCGATTTCAGAAAGGGAGCTCGGTTGCAGTGAGTCAGTTTGAAGTGGCTCAGTATGCCTTTGGAAAATCTCACTGGTTTCGCAGAATCATGATTAAAGAAGTCAAGGAACGTCGATAGTAATACGATTGAGGGGAAGTAGGGAGAATGTGAATATCCAAAGGATAAAGACAGTCAAGAGAAATTGTTGGTTGATTACTCTTTAAGGAAATTAGGACACAGTGTAAAGGAAGTACGTCGTAAGCATATCGTAGAAATTGCTATAGTAAAAATAGAAGGCTAAGAAAATCAGGTCACAAGTTATCAAGAGGGAACATTGAACATTTTCTCAATATCGAGGAACAATTCGGATTATACTTAATCATACAAACCGTGCTTCTCTACGAGATAGACGATTGTTAAAGAATTGCTGATTTTTAATTTTACGGTAAATCATAAAGATTGACATACCATTAGATACGTTATATTGTTACATACTATAATTTAAATAATTATAAAAAAATAATATTTATAGATATTTATATATTGTCAAATTAGCTAAACACGAAATTGTTTACTATAAAAGTTGACTATAAACTATGTGTGACACAAAGAAAGATATTTCTTGTTGATTTATAATATTTGTTCTAGTCCTACGTTCATAATGTCACATATACGTTAATACGTATTTCTTAACTGTTACAACTAACAAATATTACATATAGTCGATTATAGTCGTCAGTTGATCGATGAGACACGGATAATTTTTTTAAAAACTTATCTTCCCAATTTGCTTCGTAAAGCGTCTAAGGGATGATTTTTAGCCACATTGGTATAAGTTGCACACAGGCTTCGACAGAAGATTAGGTCAGGATCATTCCCTTGTCAATAATAGTACACGTTACCCGTTTTGAGATAATTGGTCATATGATTCAAATTTCGTATAATTTCTCCTCGATCAACGAGTCGCTGTTTGTAATAATTTCCAATCGTAATAATAGGCCCTGTTGCCTGAATTTCCTTAGCTAGGCACGCCGATGTGCCTTCGTCAATAGTTCTAGGCGAGAAGGGTTGTACACTGGCTACTCGTATATAGCTTAGGTATAACTTAAAATTGCATTGTGTCGATCTCCTATTGTCGACTTATTGAAATTCTATAAACGAAACCTGTCAGTAACCAATGCTCGTTATAACGTATTTCGCTAAGCCACAATAAACAGACAAAATTAGACGTACATCCTATTTCACGCTCTTTCTCCCAATTGTTCATTCTTTCAGAATTTAATTTCGACTATTGCTATGCTGCTATTTTAGTAAGCCACGACCAGCCATACATTTTTCTTCTCCCACTTTGTCTGAATTTTTTTTCATTTCTTCGAGATATTACAATTCCTTATACAGCACTGTTCTTGTTGGAATTAGTTATTTTTCTCGCGAATCCCTCCGAAAGAAAACAAAAGTTGTCAAAGAAGAAGAAGAATTAGTTATTTGAATTCATCTGGAGATTCCAATTGCGCGGTCTTAAATTCTCTTTCGGGTCGACTCCGACTGGAAATGAGATTGAATGCAAGCATTATCCACAAGTGAATTATTCTTCAGTAAGTTATCCGTGACCCGGTAAAAGTTCTTAGTTTGGGGCTACTTCACGTTCGAGATTGAGTCCGTCGATGTAGGTCTGCTTCGCAAGCAGAATGTCGCTAGGTCATTCTAAGCAATGGAATCTCGAAGGAAGGTAAGTCATAGTGTCTGAAATGTTGAGAGCTAACGAGAGTCTAGTTACAACCCGTCACTGCGAGTTCGGCTTTTCTAAGACTATTAGAGAACATTCGACTATTTCGTAGCTGCCTTCATAGTCACAGATATTCTATCTCTACGACTTAACAAAGATGCCCACTACGACGTTGACCGAGTCGGCACGCGGTACTGGAATCGCACTCTTGCTACGTTGAATAGAACTCGCTGATAATCTAAATATTCAAAAGCTGGTATTCCCTTTGAACTATATTACATGGAATTCTAGGTTTATATATCCAATTTATATAATTTATATATCCAACATGGGATTAATATACGTAATGGATATTCAACTGTCCTTTGCGGAGAATCGGTCAGTTCTACTGAAGCAATAAAAATATCTAACTTTACAAAAATGCAACTTTACTATGATTTTATGATTAATATAAAATATATTTCTAGTGACTCACTTTTTAAACAGAGAATCTGAGCTACGATTTTTCAGAAAATTCGAAACATTACATGTGAAGCAAGAGAAACGTGAGAATTTAACTTATCGGAAATAAATAGTACATGATATTTTACATAAACGTTCGAGGATATGTCAAGCATAACTTACGATACACGCGTAAAATTGTCGAAGTATCTCGACAGTCTTTTTTAATTCTGACCAGATTTGATATTTTTCAAATAAAATACATGGAAATCCATATCAGTATCGGCACAAAGACCAGACAGATAATTAAAATTGTATAAATTCATATAAATTTCTATATAGGATATTGTGAGAAGAAATTCTGAGTCGAGACATTACTGTGTAATTTCATTTCTTCTTACGTATTTCACAATAAATAATCCATTTGTTTATTTTTAATTGTACATTGCAAGGATTTTTCGACTTTGGTAGGATTTGTCGAACAGTCAGACGCCGAGTAATTTAAATCCAGACAGAATGAAACGATTTTCGTTAATTCGAACAAATCTCATTCACCTTGAATTCGATGGCTTGTTTTCCCACGAAAAAAGGCCCGGTAGCATTACGTAACGAATCTAGGTCCGAAAGTCAGATCATTGTCGAAAAGAGGAACGGCGATCCTACGAAGTCCATTAATCTGGATTCTCGTCTGGACGATCGGAACGCATCAAAGATTTTCCTTCCCTTTATGGCGTTTACGTGTTTTTCTAAGTTTCCCGATGATTCCACTATAATACTCGGAAAGTTACAGATCGATGAACGTTAGGTAAGATGTCAAAAACTTGAAAGGACTAATCCATAAAAATTTATGTATAAAGTTTTACTAGCGTAATTTCTGAATGACTAAAGATAATGCTTGACTTCACAAAGAAAACTTGTATAGCTTCAACCTAGCACTTTCTATGTATTCGTCTTAATAAAAAATAAGTCGCTTATGCTCGAATCTGTACTGGTAACGTTTATCAAATTATTAAAACGATGAAATTCACAGTACAAGTCAACCGTTAAATGTTATACTAGGTATAGGCATGTAATATACTTTTAAATAATAATTCTATTTAATCCATATATTATTTTCAAAAAATTCCTAAATAAAATTTATTTCTATATTAGCTACTGTATATCTAATAGGTAATTTGTACGAACACGTAAATAATAGAGTCGCGTTCTTCGTGATAAAATGTGTCCTCGCACATTGTCATTTTACCAATACAAAAATATATTGCGTGCTTCTTCATTTTTTAATAATTTACCTGGTAACACCTTGTCGTATGCAGATATACGTGTAGTGCATGAATATAAATCAATGTCCCATTAAAAATCCCATTATATTCATATGGACAAATTTCATAAAAATTCTTCATATCAGTGCAACTAGTTCAGGGCTACGATTTCATTTGCAATTCCCATGATTCAAAAAGTCTGTAAATTCTATGCTAACTGACAATTTGTAAAGTCAGATTTACTCCATGCTATTTGATACAGGAGCAACGATTCTAGATCGTAGGTTACCAGCATACCCTGTGATTTACATAATTTACCGATGTCTATGTTGAAACAAAGTATAGATACGTCATATCCCTTGAATAATCCATAGCTATAACAAAGGCACTTTAAGAGAATTTTTCCGCGATGAAGTCAAAGAAAGAAAAAAGATATTTTTCAATTCTCCTTGTATTCGATCATTCTAAATCTCTCCGACTTCCTTCATTTTAATATAATCCATCTTTTTCGAGAAATACATAAAGCACTGAAGAGCATCTCAGGCAATTTTCGAAATTAATGATCCCTTTGTCCCACATCGAGATTTTTCTATTACACCCACCCTTTGAGGTTCTTCACGGATCTATGGGGAAAAGAAAAGTTCTCACCCTCGCAGCCTCCTTAATTATGCAGTCTTCCGATTCGCTGCTTCCTTAGATAGGCCTTGCCCGGATACGAGACTTGTTCGTATACCCGCACGAGTGCCCGTGCACGTACAAGGATGAATGTATATATGGCGAAGCTTTCGTATGGGAGGCAAAGGGGCGGAACAATTTATAGTTTAAAACGTGTTTACACGCTAGTAGGCCACCTAGTGTTTCTGTGGTGGCAGCCAAGCCTCTATCTCGGAATTTACTGGCTGATAATCCGAGTGCGGTTTTTGCCCAAGAGATTAATTGCTGATCCTTCTCTACGCCACTCCTTCCTAAGAGTCCTGAATTTCCATTCAGATTTCGCTTCTGCGAAATCCTTACCAAGTGTCCCTAGCAAGTCACGACCCAAATCTATGGACCTTGCGTCTACATCACTGTCCGCTATTGAATCTGCCTCTATCTATTACGTTCTATTTATATTGTCCATATCCTTTATGCCAGAAAGTTCCCTTTTCGTGTTCTCCTTCAATTAGGATTTTCTTATCTGTACCCTTTGAATCTCAAGGTTACATTGAGCGGAATCGTTTACTCTGTCAATCTGTCTGATTAGTCCAATCTAGCTTCGGTATCTTTTTTAGCTAGTTATTTTCTTTCTTCGTTATATACCAATTCACAAAAAAAGCTTGTAGTTAGCTCACGATGAAAGTTTCTAAGCCAGTGCTACAGTATACTCCTGCCAATTAGTAAGGTTTACCGTTTTCGTTTCTTTTCGTTTTCTTCCTAAGGGAATCTCTGAATGGTTTTTTCTATTCGTATAAGACGGAAAATTTATAGGAAGACCTTAACCTTTGTTGATATTAATCTTATTCTTTGTTAACTTTTTAACAGTCTATGTTTCTCAGTCGTTTTGCTATCTTTTTATACCACAGTTTACACTGGAAACATAAAGACTCTAGTCGATTTACAAGTAACGTTTTTTATGCGAAACGGAGGAACGAAGCTGATGTATGGAAAAGAAACTTTACAGATTTATTGTACAAATTATCAACATCTGTAGACTAAAGTTCAATGGATTAAATTTCAAGTGCTATGCTTATGCATAATATTAACGATTAAAATAAAATTTTATTTTCACTGTTTTATATTATATCTTTTTACACTTTTATGGTGAGCAAAATGGTAGAAATACCAATCATAGATCGTCATTTAATTTCTGCTTATTGACAAGCACTTCCACGAGATCAAAAATAATGAAATGATGGAACGGATCGAGCAGGTCTTTCATTTGTATGGCGAACGAGTCTGCCGAGAATTCGCAATTGGAAACGAATTACAGGATCACCGCAAACCGATTAAAAGTTAAATGGATTAGTGGCAACGTTCTAGGCAAGATTGCTGAAAATTAATATTACTCACAGTGGACCTGCAATAGGAAACAAACATTGAGAATACAGAATTGATACAAAGAGAAGATTAGCGTGTTAATATTTCTTGGACGTTTGAGATTTATTATTAGGTTTGTGGATTTCTTTGCTTACTAGAAAAAGTATTGTTTGAAGAGGTGGGGGGTGGGGGGGGGGGGTTTAAGAATTTTTATATTTTTTTTATGGAAATTGATTACTTTTCCTGCACAATTGGGGCGCGTGACTTCACCCCAAGTCCTTCGTCTATTCTTCATCAGATCTCCACTCAAACTTTATGATTGATAACGGACGTTAGACAATCTTTGCAAGATAAATGTTCGGAGTTTAACGTTAGTTGGTTCTACAGGGCTGTTTAATTTTTTTCCTGTCTCTGTTTTCGGTTGGGTTCTTTCTCCGCAATATAATACTTATATATGTCGTGGTTCTCTCTGTGTACATCTTTTTGCGTCACGAGTTGCCAAAAACTTGGATGAATTCTGAGAAACCTTTTTAATCGGTTTCTGTAAAATTTACGAGTTTATTTTTCCACGTTACATAATATTATGATTCCGATCACGGGGAAAGACCTTTGAAAAAAATTGGAAGAATTTTCAAAATAGAAAATATAGCGAAAATTTACATATTTACGTCTATGTACGGTTGAGAACTTTTACTCTGTCCCGAACTTATCTAGTATTAAATCATCTCTCCGAAGTTCTCCTATACTGGCAATGACAGTTTTCTTTATTTTTTTCTGCAGACTAAGGGATGATACATCACATAGCAAATTCCATTCGTTTTCCTCGCGGTTTCTCGTGTTGAGTGGCACGCACCCTTTTTAGCAAGGCCCGTTGTATCCATTGGAATCCAGCCCTTGGCAACCCTTCGCCTCCCTTCGTAACCTTATAGCACTAGAGAGGCAATATATTATCCGTGAAAGTCCAACGTTTCTCTTACGAAATCCGACCGTGGCAAATTCCGAATTTTATGAGCTCCATGAAAATTCAGAGAGTGTATCCCAGCCATCCACACCAGGCTGATCCCACTACGAGAAACTTTTAAGAGAGACTTATCCAACATAGAAAAATATTATTTCTACTTTACGTAATAATATATCTGCAATACATTGCAAGTTGCCAAAAGCTATCAAGGGATGGTTTGTCGAACGTCCACTTGGAACTGACCGGCGATTATGTAACCAACGCAGAAGGGAGGAAGTCGAGAATTAGTTTCCTTTGGGGTTGAAATACATATTGGACCAGGTCGGTCGTTTGTGCGCTTTGGCAAAGTTCTCCACTCCTTGTATTTTTTTTATGGTTTCTGTGGGCGAAGGATAGAATGGGGTTGGAAAGGGGTAGTGACAGCAGGGAGTCAGCAGTGGGTGGGAGCATACTGAAAAGGGTATCCGAGTCAGTCCAGTATAGTTCAACCCCTATTTATCCACTGACCCCCCTTAAAATTCTTACCACCCCTAACAACCTTTTTGTATCTCGCGGTCGCTACGTGTCCGCGTCCACTAATGTCTTGTTATTCCAGTAATTTAGAGGGTAAAGTGTTCCGACTCTAAATCGCCTCTTTTAAAGCCAATTCAGTCCTGATTTACGGTCGATCCAAGGATGGACGTCTGGCGCTTGGACAATTCTCTCCCAGCCTCTGTGCTGCTTGTATAGGGGCTGGCAGCTCCCTAACGAAAGCATGAAATAACGCTCTGTGCTACGGGATGCATAGAACCAAGTAAACGTCCGCCTTTTGGAAATTTATCAATAATTTATTACTTTGGTTTCCATATGCGAAACCGGAAGATGTGTTTGATTTTCATAATATTTTCAGGCAGATAACATGGTTAAACATATCCTCTAAAACGTCAGTCTCTTCAGAATATATTTTTCAGAGACTTGAGGGTTGATAAAGTAAACTTTTTTTTTTATAGATTTCAAAATATTCCTCGAAATTATTCAATCTGTTGGAAAATCAAGTTCTATTTCCAAATTGCTACAATTTTTATTAACATACGTGTTAAGTGTGTTACATAACATGGGCGTATAACCGTTTTATATATATTATTCTGCAAATAATTTTATTCCTGATCCGTGTGCCCGAGATCTATTACAGGACGTACAGAAGTTGTAAATTTATCGCTAATTATGACACGAGTGCAGTAAACTTGATATACACGATTACGTTTCGCTGTGAAACGTGCTCATTTCTGCTTTAGCTATCAAATGCATTTCATTTAATCGAGAATAGCTATGCAATACGTATCCGTACAAATATACGAAACAACAGTATATTCACCATTAATATACCACGAATATCCCATCTGCTGATATTCGCTAGTCCAATGATAATACAAATCCGATTAAAACACTGTATTTTTCCATTGCTACAATATTTATGTGTTTTAAACTCCATTCCATTTCTTCCACTGCAAATCTAAGTGTTATATCAACACATTTACATGTGTTATTTCATTGCCATCACTTTTTATTCGTTTCCGACGGTCTTATTTAATAACATACTGTACATACGTGTGTTGTTTCAATTCGGTCCGACGCATTCGATTAATACTTTCAGTTCAACATACAAATAGAATCCATACCAAATAAATTATTAAAAATTGTTTTATAAAATATTTTCAACGTTAACAGCATTTACATCGAATTCCCGGAACTTACTCGATCGAATGGTACACATTGAATCCTAAATATTGAATTTATGATATAAAATTTTTAACGCTGATGGCGGGCTCGACCTTGGTACCGCGACCATCCCTGTTCGGCTATTCAGAACTTAATAAATAAAAATGTATGAAACTCACATATAACATGTGGAATAGTGTTTATATAGGTATGAGTTGTAATTCGATAATCATAGATTATTTATCAATTTGTTATATTGTTTTCTAAAAATTATTTAATAATGCAAGAAAATTCACTTTTCTTCTATTATTACACCAATGCAAAACATATCAGACCTTAATTAGGACGATGTTGGCCAAAGTTCTCATTATTTTCATGAGGCATTCCTTGCACAAATCTAATCGGGTCCTGAACTGCGGAACATCAGAACTAATTTTTTTCTATAAAATCAAAATTATAATACAATAAATGGTATGTACTGACTATTCTCTTACAATTACTAACAGTAATCTTATATCGATGCTACAAAAATATTCATACTTTTTTCACTATGATGTGATAATGTATTCTTACAGCATATATAATTATAACACATGTCGCGAAATATCTGTTTAAACGTGTAACATGATCTTACGTTACATTGCCTCAACTTACTTAAAATGCATTATCATTTTTACGTTGCGTTGTAACACGCATTGGGGGTGGGTTACAATTTTAACATGGATGCAGTGCGTTAAAGTTAATCGCTGTTTGCACTAAACAACACAGGACATGTCTAAAGTGTGATAATTTATCACGTTAAATATTAATTACACACCTATACTTAGATTTGCAACATGTATGGAAATATTATTCATCATTTACCATCTATATTTTTATAACACATTTATTTTTAAAATGCATTTCAAATTTTTCTTACAAAATATCTGCAGACAAGAAAATACTTTTCATATTTATGTTAAACTGGAGGTCAAGTAGAAGCTTTTACGTAGCAATGCGAATGAATCGCATACGGATGCCCAAGCAAAATAAGAAACTCCCGGATTTTCCATGAGGTTGTGTCTAAAAGTTGACTCGAGTAATACTGAGGCGACGAAGGCAGCCATCGTGAGTGGAGCCGAAACGACTGCCGTATCCAGCCAGAATATGTAAAGAAAACCGATCAGTAAGCTTACACGATTCATGTAGTGAAATTCTCATTCAGCTCTAAGCGCTTATAACTGCATGCCTCCCTTGTAAATGGAACGTTAGGATCCCGTGAGAGCAACAACTTTGTTGCACTGTCACACACGTGTAGCCTATACGTGTATACATATAAAACCTCTTCGCGTTAAAGGGGATCGTGTCACACGACACGTGCAACCCCGAGGGATTTTGAGACGCTTTGAAAGTAAAGCGAGATTTTCCTATACCTTTTTATGAACGCGAGTATAAGGTTGCCTTATCGGCTAGTTAATCGCTCTTCTTTTAAGGATTTGATAACGTTTGATCAAACACAATATAAAGATTAAAAATTTTTAATGGAACAGAAAAATGGAGGACAAGGTCAGATCAATTTGTCGTATCCTTTCCAAAATAATTAACCCCGAAATTTCGTGTACTATATATGTTTATGAGTAAAATGTATCTTAAATGTTGAGTAAAATATTAATATTGACATTTGATTAGAAAGTGTTCAGAAAATTTCCTTAAGTTACACATTTTTTATTCTTTGTTTTACGAGTTAAAAATCTTCGTTATCCGACATTGTAGGATTTTTGTTACGAACGGCTTTGGTGATTCATGAAGAATCTCGATTTTTATTTTTACATGAATTCATGGAAATCTTAATAATTTTTATGATTACGTCCAATTTTTTTCCCAGTATAACAGTATGGAATACGTAAGTAAGATTTTTAAATGGACACGTGCGTATGTGCGCTTGTCTATATGCATGTGCACGCGTCCGAGAGCAAATTCGTCTATCGAAAATTCCAAATGAACTGCTGAATCGATCGTGTTGAAATTTACAGAAAAAATCTAATTCTGAAACCATACGCGTTGATCACATTTGCAGATGTTCCTGTTTTAAGATAGATATATTCTTTGATCTTATTGCATTTCCCTGCTCATAACCCATAAAGACAGTATGAAATAAATTCATGTATTTTTAATTTACTTATTTATAATTAATATTATCTACAAAGGCTACCATATTTTATAATATTTTTTTCGCGTATTATCTTAACGAGATTTTTAATTTTTCCTAATGCTGCATCTATTGTGCATATTGCAATTCATTAATGCTGTCCAAACGTACCGTTCGAGTCGCGTTCGAATAAATTTCATGTTTGTATTCTTGTACGTAAGCATAAATAAATATTTTGCTGAAATTCTCCAAACCATAACGACCGAGGCAACGTGCTCGCGATACTTTAAAGGCGAGCTGTCCTTCAAGTGCGATATTTCCTCCTTAGGAACTTTTTAAAGAGGACCACCTACTCCGGAGAAAGCTATCCAAATCTCATAAGGGTAATATTGATCCAAAAGCTCCCAAGCATTCGTCCCATAAAAATATACGAGAAAAGTAAATATATCCATATAATCCTAGCGCATTTATACTACCGGAAATAATGTAAAATGCAGAGGCTCAACTCCAGGATTGTAAATTACGTCAAAGTGACAAATCAGCTGTCTATTTCTGGACCTTCTGCAGTAGGTTCACCGCAAGAAACTTTTTACTGGTATTCAAGAGCTTAGATTAGCCGAAGAGGAGATTGAATGGGATGCGAGAGTTTGCCAATCACGGTAGTTGATTAGCCCCACAAGTGGTTGATTAGAAACCGATAAAGTGCAGTACTGTATTCCTGTTGACCTTAGCCGGCTGCAATGAGAATTTACAAGGATACCAGCTATGGCTTAATCGACTGACTTGATAGAGAGTTTGCGTGTGAACAGACATTTAGGTACCCCAGAGACTATTTCTGTATTAAAGGTTTAGAGGTGTAACGAGGACACAGAGGGATATTCCAAAATCAAGGAATCCCAATTGGTTCCTAAGGATTAATCGATTTCACGATAAACAAAGGATTTGCATAAGACAGGACATTTGAGATACAAACCAATCGACCTATTACTGGTCCTTCAATGAGAATTTTGAATGCTCTATTACTTCACCTGTTGTGCCGCCATTACTTATGTATGAGCTTTCTATCGGTGATTTATATGTACATCGGTATAGATGCCGTTCAATTGTAATCATAAGATATTTCATATATCAAATATACGATCAATGTGAATATTATTATAGAAATATGTAGTAACCTTGTATGCATAATTCAATCTTCCTTGAATCGTCTTGAAAAAACGTCTAACTAAGCTTGGCGTATATTATTAGAATTTTTAATGATCCTCAATAATGACATGTTGGGTTAACATCCATAGGTTAATATATATTGGGACAGGCTGCGAGCACATCGAATTTTACATGAAACCACATCAAAAGAAGTATTTTTCGAATTACTTTTAACATATTGTTCACCGGGGGATTTTTGTAGAAACTGACCCGTGCGGCTGGCGATTTTTCGTAAAAGTAAATATTGAAATACCCGCGTATGTGTAAATACAAAAACTTTTTTATTACGTAATGTATTCATTTGAAACTTTGTACATATGTTACCAAGGCATTCGAATATTCTTTAAAAGTATAATGGTCTATAACGTGTTAATACTTAACTAAAAATTCATCTCCTTATCTATTAAACTCATACATTTTCTCACCCAGCATATACCCGGTAATTCAGTTTAAATGCATCACCTGCATATGGTTTTAACATAAAAATAAAATGGGTGCGCTAATTCCACTTGGTACCTTTGTGCTGTGTAACCCGGTATACACTGGTACATATATATGTATATTTACTAAGTGGTCCAGCTATAAGTAGTCATTGCAGGCATCATATTTGATTGGTGTGGTTACTTTTAGATGAACCATTGAATACGTATACAAAGCTATTCATGAGTATTGCATCAGTCAAAGATGGTTTTACCATAAGAATTGAATGGATGGACTAACTTCTGTTGGTAAGATATTCTTGAACAACCCCATATGTAACATTAGCTTTGTGTGGTTCCTCGGGGCGCCGTTCGATGGCGGTTTGTGTGGAAATTATTTTGTCATATTTCTGTCTGAAAAAATGTTATTCATTAATATGGGAATGGATAGGGAATGATGGTGAATATCAAATATTGATTGATGCCATAAAAGGTATATTTGTCTTAAGAACTTGAGTTATTTTTATGATATCTATTTCCTGATGTTATTTTTGATAATATGCCTAAGGAAGTGATTGAGGAATAGAATTTGGAAAATCGGTGTAGCCGTTTTCCGAGTTATACGCATCCAAGTGAATAAATGAACAATCAAAGTTTTGTTTTATAGTAAACTATATTATATTAATTATATTATATTAATTAAATAAACTACACGGCCTATCTAGAAACTATACATGGGACATTAGCATCTGTGGAAATGTGAACATCAAACAATATTTAAATAACATAAAAGTTTATATATAAAGATTTTGTATGTAAATTTTATCAACAAGTTAGACCTAATTTTAGACGTTTTAAGCAAAGTATGCGAATGGAAAAAACGTTTATATACCAAAACAAAACTCTTGACAGATAATCCAACCGTAGTTCCCGTTCGTGTAGGGGTGCATGCGTGACCTAGGAAACTATGCATTTTACCATCCCCACCATATAAATACTATATAGTAGTTTTGTCTGTACAGTTTTTTGGCTTTTTTTGGAAACGTCGTTGAAATTGTGGATGCTTAATGTCATGTATATTGTTTCGACCTATTGTCTACCTACATGCAAAATTTCAAGTCGATCCGTCAACTGGTGCGTGTTTAAATAACAAACAAACCCACAGACAACCTTTCGTTTCACTTTTATATATTGAGTAGGGAAGGTAGGAAAAGTAGGTAAGCAGGGAAGTAAAAATAGGGATGTATTGGATGTCGATATATAAGTGCACGTAAATATACGTTTAGTGAATATTTACGGACTGGGCAATTCATGAAATGTTTCATAGGCTGACATGTCTGAATTACCTGTCAGAGAAATTGAAAAGGGGATAAAATATTGGCAACCAAGCAAACAAAATACGTCCCTATTAAAAATAGCGATCGGTTAAATATCCACAGGTTGTCGATTTCGTCCAGGATGTTTTTCGAGATCTTTTTGCAACAATTTAGCTATTTTTGACGACGCGGCCAGAAACAGAGACCCTTACGTTTCCAGGATTACGTAACGTACATCTGTCAGTGCCAACTTATACAATGCGAGAAATACAACCAGTGCGATGAAAAAAAGAAATAATACAGTATACAGATTATAGTATAACATCACTTGCAATTGATTTATTTGCAAATGGATACATTCAATGAAACACGAGCCATAAATCTTTCGCAAAGTTTTTTCAGCATAAAATCCTGAATTCCAACTTGACGGTTCGATCGATGCCATTATACGTTTCACACAGTTAGCGGAAGAACTAAGATACAGTTTTTCTGAAGTATTTTATTGTTTCCAATCCGTTTGTCAATTTCATTTTGATCCTTCGACGTTCTTCGTACTTCTATAAAATTTTGTCGTACCACTACTCCCCTCAACCCCTCGTACACTTTTTTTTCGTTATTTTATCTTTCCAATATCTTCATACTTTTACGATGCGCAGGTATGGCGTATTTTCTTACGCTTTTGAAATGATGCCAAATAGGTATTACAGTGTGCGCAGTAGCCAGTTTCAGAGAGGATTTTATATATGATTTCCAGTTTCTTATTTAATAAAAAGTAACTAGATCGTATTTGATAAACACGTATTAAAGCAAGATTATAAAATTATTTAAAAGAAAAAACTCTATGAATTCTTACATAGTTATAATAAATAACGAATCGGTAAGTTCTGCAGTGTGATATAAGTTTTGTCTTACAAAAAGGCTCCCATATCGTCGTAACTATTCGCAGGTCTATAACCATAGCACTTGACAGTATTATACCTTTACGCATATGGGGGATGATGGCAAAGTCTTAATGTGATATTCGCAACACACAATGCTAAGACCATTACTTGGCACTAGCAGCCATTGGGTTAATGCTAGCTACAAGCACTATCATATTCACAAGTGCATTTTGTATACTACCAATAAAATTTTATTTACGGTATGAATTTCGTTATAGTAAGTACAAGGAAACGAAGGGAAAATGTTTGAGAGCAAGAAATATAGAGAGAAAGGATAAACATATGTAACTGCATGTATATATGTATCTGTATAGTTCCAAGAGTCGGCATCCGTACCCTGGCGTAAAATATTTCTCTTACCCCATGGAGTGCAAAGCCCGGCTTCTTCCTAGCTATCGAGCTACCCCCACAGATACCAACCCCTTTAGTTACGTTGTACAGAGTCAGCACCTAGGAAATGGTAGACGCATGAATACCTTCGCGTATAACGTATATTCAACTGTAAGTTATGGTCTTATGACGTATCGTATAAGTATCCTTAAAAACAAAACTGTAAAAATGCACGTCGTTTATCAATCGTGATTAACTCCGAGGAGTAAAATAGCTTGAATGTTCCTAAAGATTAAAATATACAGAATTTAGATTCAGGGTTGTTCGTCGCCTAGCAACACCTTACAAAACGAATAATGAAAGTCGTTTAGATTTTATTTTCGTTGCTTTTATGTGGGAAAAAAAGTATGATAAAAAATCGTAAGTGAACGGCGTAAAATAATATAATAATAATTTATATGAAACGTGCGGTTACTACGAGCTCCTTTCTGTATATTTTTCTGACAGAAAATTCACCTTCTCACAATTTCACACTCAGTCATTCACCCACTTATCCTCACTCTATCCAATTTCTGGCAGCGTCTTATCAACCCTTGCATGCCAGCGGCTTGAAAAATATTACTCTCGAGTGCTTCTGGCCCCGAAAGCCTTCGGCGTTCCAGCGACGAATCAACTGCACTTCAAGTGCAGTTAAGCACTTCCATACCAATGCAGATGGAACGGCGTGCAACGTCAGGATATGCTTTATTGATTTTCCATAAGAGCAGTTGAGCTTCAAGATTTAAGGACAAAATGAAATAATACAAAAAAAATTAACATACAATTCAAATACTCCAGGACGGATATACATATAGAAAACTACTTTAATAACGTACCCGTTATCCGTGTAGAAAAAAAATGGGAAGTGTGCCGTTTCCAAAAATATGGCTAAAAATTAAATTCCATACTTTTAGACCATATAAGCCATTCTTTCTTTTTTTTCTAAAGTATTCGATTTAATCCTTAGCCACACTTTTCCATCCTTTTTCTACACGGGTTATGACTTTGAAAATATTCTATCTCTACAAATAAAAAGTATTCGTTCGATAACAAAAAAAAGAGGAACTAATTGTAGAACTTGAAGTAGAAAACTGCAGAAGTCAAGAAGCGGAATAGGTGAATGGAAATATTCCAGGAACGCTAGAACTAATCCAACGTCGAATTCTATCTGAGGTGAAACCGTGTTAAGGGTTGAGTAGGTCAGAGTTGAAAAAGGATTCAACTCCTGGAGGACTACCCTCGAGGTACCCAAGGATAAGTCTATTATATCGAATGGGATGATAGAGGATAGAGGGCACGACGAAGGAGATGGAGAAATGGTGGATGGAAGGAAAATGGCAATAGTGGAAAGAGGGTCTGGCAGACGCGTATTAAGTGCGGCAATTATTCCAAGTACAAATCCTACGTCAATTATATGTTAGACACTATTTGCAAAGGAGTAGCTTTAAGGTTTGTTATACTTGTTCCATTTATTTATCACTCCTTCACATTTCACCTAGTCACCTTCATGCTTTTTAACACAGTACCTATTAATCGCAAAATTTCACACGAGTCAGGATGACAGATGTTCATTAATAAAATCACCTTATAGTATTTAATAAAGGGGTAGCTTATGAAGTTTTTGTCAGAGGAACAGATTGTAACAAAGAGTTTTTGCAATGGCACTTGGGATGCTTGACATATGTCAATAAATATCCCATATTATATACTATGAGATATTAAAAATTATGTGGTTGTCTGTACATAGAATTGCGTTATTGAAGATATTGAGTCTGATTGAGGTTAGTTGCTGTGCTTGATGATATTAAATTATTAACAGAGAAGAATTTAACGTTATATTAATCTTTCTTACTTTCTTACCTTTTTCAATCAATTTTGATCACGTACATCGTTCCACGTCTTGTCTCAAAATAAAGTTTACCCATAGTTTCCCAATATATAGAATTCTATCAGTTGCAGGGTAAGTACTAAAAAAATTCCTCAACTTAACACTCGTTATCTACTTACGCTTGACTGAAGATTTCTACAGCGTAGGAAATGACAAAGGGTGATGTTAAATGTTTGAACTAGTTGAACGTTGTAATCGTCAAAGAGAATCGGAAATCTGAGAAGTTTAAGGTTTGATAGGGTCGGTAGTTACAGAGTCGTAAGAATACACGTGACCATTGTCGTCAAAGACGAGGGTAGAAATCCAAGTACGATTTAGGGTTAGCCGTAGTAATAAAAGGAATGAAGGACTGATATGGAATCTCTGGACTATATCTATACCTTATAAAAGAAATGAGCTAATTAAAGAAAAAGATCGTATCTAAAATTTTTGTATAAATTATTATTGCTCTCATAGCTTCTAAATACAATTTAGTCGTATTGCAATGAATTGTTAAAGTATTTTATAAAAGAAATACGAATAAAGTATTAAGTTAGTATTTATCGTGGTTTCCACCCTTAAATAGTAATACGCTAGGGAGAATGTTGATATTTCGTTTATGGTCGATCGTTTCCATTTCAGCTATTTTAGTGTAGGTTAAAAAAACAATCCGTCAGTCTCTGTTGAGAAGACTCAGCAAAGTCAGACAGGCAAAGAAAGGGTAGTATCTTATGAGGGCTGCTACTAATGCCGGAGGTACCACGAGGGCTAAGGGTGTGTCTGCGCGAGGGGTTACTGCTAACTCATTGCAACGACGTAATTCCTTACGGACACATTGCGTAGGACTATCAACTATATTATCATTGGAATAGGAAAAACCACGAGCTGAATGCGAATGACACTGTAAACGTCCATAAGGGAGTCGTTAAGCTAAGAAATCTGGCCCTATAATCCATTCGCCAACCATTCCAAAAAACCAGCCTCGTGTATTCCCAGCCATCTCATTCGAGCTGAACAGAATCAAGAGTGATGATGCAATTATTCCAGAAGTACCAGTATCTCTTAGAATTTTCAAATCCTCCGCGTGTAATCTCCTGGTTACTTTTTACTCGCCTAAAATGATATTCATATTTTTCTATGGTGCAATTGAAACTTTTGAAAGATTTCTTTTTACGATGGAAACGATTCGTTTTCCATGAAATTCACCTAATTGCATTGGAAAGTAAATACTAATTTTAAACAACACAGTAAATAGAGGGTAGAGAAGCGAAAAAGAAATTATCAGTCTTTCTTTCCTTTTGATTTTCTTTTCTTTACTTTTTTTTACAATCTGAAACGTTTTCATGGAAATAATGTGGATCGTGGTATTTAAATGTCGTGATTAACAGTAATAATAAGTAAATTCACCCTTAAAAAATATTCACCCGATCCGACATACGGTAAGGAAGAATTATTCTGACTTAGATTTTCCTCTCTTTTTTCCAATACGACCTAATTTCCTCGGAGATTCAAACGGTGTGATTTTCCTTGTCGAATGTAACTGGTGATTAGCATTTCATTCGTCATCATTACCCGTCTCTGTAAATAATGAAATACATTGTTAATAATTCACGTTGCTGGTTTACACGTGTGTCACTTTGTTCAAACGAATAGGAAGTCACCACGGGAATTATTTATAGTCTATGCAATGAGCCAGTCCAATTAATAAATTTCGAATTAACCGAAACCGTAATTAAGCGAATAAATAGATACAGACCAGACTTCTATTTCGAATTTATCAAATGTACTTACTGTTTTGATAGTTTATATATATATATATAAACTTAATTATTTAAACTTAACTTAATTATTGTATATATATATATATATATATATATAATATAGATTAAGGTCTCCCTGGACGTACACAATCATTTTTATAAATGCATAAAGACATGTTCACACTTAAAAAAATGTGGCATCACGCGCATCAACCAAGTTTATCTACTCGACCGTGGATTACATTACGACATTGCGACATTCCAAAAGAATCGCACATAAATTCCAAACAGGTACTAAGTAATGTTTCTTTAATATACAATTTGTACACAAGAGGGACGTGACACAGGAAGACATTTAAATTACAAAAGAATATCGCCATTTTGCTTGGTTTTATTATATTTCTGTTTCACAGCGATTTTTAAAGATTCTCAATTTCAATGCTATGATATTTCATTAGCATCAGCGACCGATTTACTGGATTCATAGTAACATAATTTTCCAAATTCACGTATTCGTTAGCGACCACATTAATATAAAAATAATAATATTAATTTTCTGTACTTCCTACATAGATTCTTATTAATAAAAATAGTCTACAATTCTCAGATGACGTACTCTACCGGATTAGCTTTCGTAGTAAGTACTAGCAATTGCATAAAAAAAGCGAATCAAAAACCGTGTAACAGATTGTTTGATTTAAAATCAATTGAAATAACAAAAAGCCATTTGCACATGTCGCTTTTTTGTAATTACTTTATAGAAACTAAAAAATTGCTTCTGATTGTATCAAAACGAAGCAAATACCTTTTGTTACCCCTTGTAAATCAATATTGAAAGTACACAAGCATTTCGATTGAAGCTTTCGATCACATACATAATACAACAAATTCAACAAATACGTAAATTCGTAATATAGGAATACGTGTATGCTTAAGCTTATACTTTAACATCTAAGAAATTGACTTGCGCATTCGAAAAGTTCAGTTCAATAATTATTAGCAATTACTATATTAGTTTGGGTAAGTGCAAGTGAAAGGTGATGTCGACGTGCGAGGACAGTCTGTAGAAAACTCAACAATCCACTTGAGTTTTCTTTTCTGCTTCTTCTTCATTTTTCTATAGCACTCAATGGTACTCTGTTTTCATCATTTTCCCCCGTCCCTTATAAGGTAAAAATAAACGAGCGTTATTTTTAGTGTAAATGTCAGAGAAGAAAGTGGAGCTTCCATTTATTTCCCATTGGATCCCCCATTGGGGAAAACCCCTGCTTTCATAACGAACCACTCAGAAAGCGTTTCTTTTCGAAGAATTACAATAGATGAATCTACAGAATCTGTAAAAAGAATAAATGCCCATAGATATATGTACGCTATGATGAGATGTAAAAAAACCTGTAAATCACCCTATAGAATTCATTATCTCTATATACTTGCTTTGCATCGATGCGAAGCAGTGATTTTTAAATTTCTCATTTTCAATTAACCGCCCGTTATCTAATTTCAAATTCAATTTTATCTGTTTCAGCCGAGACCTTTGACCACTGGAACGCCTCGAACTCAGCTGCGATTATCACACAATATACCAGGACATCTTGCCGAGCGTCTCGTCAGATGGGTATCGTGATTACGAGAAGAGCAAGGCGGATAGAAAAATTTGCGAGAGCGGACACTGAAGAAGTAGAATGTCCCTTTTGAATTACCCGATAAGAAGTGATTAAATCTTTTTTTTCTTCGTAGGAGGAAGTATCGGCAAGCGATTGTGCTTGTTGCTGTATAAATGTATAAATTATACTCACCAGATATAAAGAACTATATTATATATTTGAAGATTTTGATGAAAAATACATGTAGGGCACTTCATTTGTAAATAGCATTTACTAGATTAATTGCGGCACGACATACTGGACAGAAAAGGAGTGTTTTCAAGTCATTGCGCGCGAATTTCAATTTTTTAAATGACCATTCGAAAGACACCTGGACGTTCTTGTGATAACGGACAAATAATCAACGTTTAAAGTGCTTGGAAAAAAGAAAACGGAAAAAAGATTTTCGCGAGAGAAACTTTAAACTTTTATTCGTGATCGATCTTGGAAACCGATCCAAATGCTTTGCATAAAACGGAAACGTTAGCATTTCCATTTTGATTGGAATCGTAAATCTGGCACGCGAAATTACGACGGACCTTGATTGACGGTGGATTTTCTCACACGTCAGACTAAAAATTCAGACCACAGAGCTAAAAGCTTTGCGAATCTGATAAGAGTATGTTTTGCTATAATTTTTCTATATCTCCATCCTATTCAAAAATTTTTTTTTTTTTCTTCGTTTCGCTTTAATGCGTCAAGAACCATATCGCATGATAAATTTGTCTACAAGACGTATTACTGTAACGCAATGCATTCCACTTTTTGTATCTCATCTAATATTCACTTTTTTTTCGTATCACGTTATTGCACTGCACCACTGTAATTAACAAGTTCATTAATGTCGTGAATCGTAAGTCGCAGATTTTATGTGACGTTCGAACGAGTCAATCCTAAGAGAATGAAATTATTCTACGAGGAGACAAATGCACCCATCGAGTGAAAAATTTCTTTTCATAATAATGAAAATACAGAATACACGTTACAGATATACACGGTACACGACGTAGTACCAAGTCTTCGAATTCTAATACGGAAGTGTCCGTTTAATCTGTAAATACTGATACATGAAAAAGCTTTCTGTATTTGACGATAGTCTCGAATTGTGTAGATAGTGAATAACTTCTGTCCTGCGAAGCTTTCCACTGCGTTGGATGTGTTGTATTATTAGGAAGAAAATGGAAAGAAAGTTAAGATAAAGTAGAAATGTATATGTTGTACAACCTCTTCTTGTATTTATATTTGATTAAAAAAACTTTTTTTTTTCATTAATTTGACTGATATGTAATAAGACTAAATTTTTATGAATATTTCCGTACTCTTAATGACCCCTATGAGAAAAGAAGAAAATAATTATAATTTATTAAGCCTAGTACGACTAAACGATTATTGCATTCATTTTTATTAAACATATATAAAGTATTCATACAATGACTCGATACAAGAAATTCTTGTTTATTATAAATATATGAAACTTATAAAATATAAAATACTCAAATTTGTCGGTAAAACAGAGCGATACTGTATTTAACGTTTTTTCTAAGTTACTGACACTGAAAGACGTTTTTTTTTTTCGTAAATCAAAGGCTTTATCAGAGCCCAGTTGGGTCTGTATGGGTATATAGCTAGGCCCGAAGAGAAATTTCCACTAGTGTAGTTGCAAATTCAGATGAATTTTAAAGTAAATAACGATACTGTGTTATATTTGCCTCGAAATGAAGTTGTGCATATTGCATAGGTGCATACTTCTATGTTATTGCATAATATTATATTATATATATATAAAACGTACTACAGTGTATGTATATCGCTAAATACGCGATGTCTGCTCGCTTACATGACAAAAATGTGGCAAACTCGTTTTTCAAAATTGATTTCTCGCAGTCAGAACGCCACGAGGACTGGACCAGTGACAGAAGAAATGAAAAAAAAAAGAATTCCCAAAAACAAGGGTTTTGTAGAAAATAAAGGTTTCAAATTACCGGACGAGTCTTAGAAATAATTTTGTGAAACGTTTCGTAATTAATGTTACGGAAGGAAGATCGAATTCTGAAAAACTTCCGGAAGTTCGAAAATTTTTTTAACTAACGTAAGCTGGCTGACTGCAGTAGGTGAGGCAATGCCAAAATTATATAAGAAACGAGAGATGGAGAATGCACGGGACTGACTGATTGTGAATGATTATACAGACACGTATGTGTACGTATCTGTGCGAGAATGAGCGAAAGCGGAAAGGACGAGCTTTTATATTTTTAGCGCAAATCGACTAGAAAGTGTTGGATAGTATGGTAAAAAAAAAAAGAGTTACGCTATTGTAAATATTTAGGATCGCTCCCGAATTACATACGTGCCAGTCAATCGAGTAAAGGTGATCGAAAACGATACGAAAACTAATGAAAAAATCCCGGTTTATCTTTTCGATACACGGGGACTCTTTGCAAGGACACAATTTTACGAAGATTTCACAGTCAAATTTCCCATTTAAGATTTTCTTGGCGTCCGGCAGCCGCGAGTCACTTAAAAAAATACTAAATAGTAATTTTTTGGTTTTACAAATAGTCTGATATAAGTTTAACACAGATACGATATCGAGAAAAAAACATTACATTTACCTTTCGTTCTTGTCAATTGTTACGGCTATAAAAATTCCAAAATTCACTCGCACCATTTCGTACCTCGAAAATTTCATTTTCGGGCCCAAGTATCTACAAATATACGTACTATATTTTGAGTAGAATGCAAATAGTAAAAGTCTATACCAGATCTGCTAAAGTGACCCGAGTTTCCGGTTGCCTGTAAACGACGGGAGCTCAGGTGAATAATAGTTGTTAATGTTGCTAGTAATTGGCACGTCACCATTACCGTAACACAATGTATTTCATTTACAACAAGATAATAAAGAATTTCTAGTTACTTCATCATAACACTGTATAAATTCAAATAAATTTCCTAAACCTGAAAGACATTTCCAAAAAACATGTCCGTTAACAAAAATATGTATGCATCACGTCGTACGAAAATACTATAGAACAATTGCACGAAATTGTTCGTATCATATCCTTTTATAGTTTTTCGGCAGAACATATATATTTTTAATGAACGAGAACAGCAATGAAGGAAAAAAGATAATTTTGTACAGCATTCCGAGATGCAGTAACACTAATGGTACGTAATGAGAAATTACCATTAGCGAAATGGACTTCATTACGTATATACATATACATATATGTATACAAGAAAGAAGATAATATTTGCTTTTAAAAAGGAGAGCAATTTTCGTTACTAAACAAAATTAAATGAATCAAGTTTTATTGAATGAATTATCGAAGAAAGTGACTTTAGAAATTATTCTAGAGTTTTAACGTTTAATAAATATTGGACAACCGCTTGAAATCCTCTGTACTCTGTTCAAATTGGAGATTTCGCAGCACATGCATATGCTATACAAGCGTCTTTATTTTATCCCATTGTACGTTCGTGCGTTCGAGTATTACACTCACCGAGTAGTGGTTAAATGCGCGTTCACAGGATGGGATAAAATACGAGAGATGAGTCCGAGCCAGCTGGTTCGCGTGCACTCAGATTTACGCGTTTAATTCGAAACGTTATATGGACCAGCTAGCTCTGTTGGCTTTTCTACGTGGCTTTACGCGGCTAATTTGCATTTATCAAAGTCACTCTGTGCTAGATAGTAGTGGATACCAGCGACGTGGTGTCGTGCTATTTTTCACTGAGAGTAACAAATTTTCCCACTGATTATTTGGATAGGAATTTTTTACTGATATAGTTATCAGTTTACGTGTACAGTCGTAAGACATATATTCTAGAAAATTCTGCAGTAATTTCTGATATAATAATGTAAGCGAAATATGCTATAGTCATCATTCATCGGTTTATCGTAAAATTATTAATAGGTTCAGGTACGACGATATACGAAATTTTGATATTTATTTTATAAAAATGATGTGTATAGACACTGAGCCGTGATTGGAATAGACCATTTTTCAAATGACGTCATTTATATGCATACGAAACCGAGATTACCTATGGTATTACGATATGCAATTATTTTTTGGGATTTTACAAAGCCCATTCTATACATCTATATCATTCTGTGTCCCATTCCAATAATTCAATTTAATTAAATTAAATTAGTACTTGTTATAAAACTAGAGGATAGAAAAAGAAGTAAGACAAGATTGTCTACTAAGTCGAAAATTATTTTCGCTTTACACAAGCAGTTCGATGAAACAGACGGAACAAAGGAGAAATGTAGTTGTGAAGAAAGCTGATATAGTACACCCTAGTGGCAATCAGGTAAATCGAGAATAATTCTGCCAAAAGACTGAGTCTTTTATAAGATTTTCATCAGACTTATTCGATTTTTATTTTTCTATTATTTTTATTCTACAGCGTGCACAATGCTTATTCTTCATTATCGACCGAATAATACTGCGAATTCAAACAATGCTCATGCATATTCTGTAAGCGAGCGTAGGTAAACATTTACTGATTTCCAACATGGATATAAGAAGACATACCTCGTCCTGGTCAGCACTAAGTTCTACTTTCCAATAAAATATACTTGATTGAAAAACTCAGTAAGAATTACATTCAGAACAGTAATGGCCTTTTAAATAATCTATTCCACGTTGTTCGTTGCTCGTTCTCTATGCTAGAGGAGAAGCGGTGAATCTGGCACACCTAAGGGAAATTTCCAATTGTAAAATGAATAATTAATAAAACGTGTTCCAGTCTACACATAATAACGAAGTAGCAAGTTAGCTAAAGTTTTGCATACTTTTAAAATAAATTTTATTACTCGAAATCATAATAATCGTTGACTTTGCAAACGAACACATTTCGTCACGTTAGACGTCCTTTCCGTTAATGTGGCGCGCAGTATATTTCAAATAGGAAATATGCTTTGAGGTGATTGCTTTTGTATTTCTTGGTTGAAACTTACATTGAAAGGCATCGAATAAGGAAGCAAGCATGTATGAATAAATTCAATATAAAATTTCGGCAAATTTGGTGATCTGGTGAAATAGTTCAATAAATTTAATCCATGTCACTTATTAGGGTGAGTTTGCTGTCGAATAGAAAATCGTAAAAAGTAACTTCTCGGTGTAACAAACTAATAATTCAATTGAGAAAACAACTCTTAATATCTTTTATGATAATTCAGCTCGACATACTATACGACGAAACCGGCGAATGCCTGGTAGCCAAGCACTGCCAAGCACACTGATTTCACACCAGATTAGCTGTCAAGTCAGAATGTCGTCTACGCCACGTTAGAAGCGTGTGGCTTTGGAGACAAATTATACATGTTCGTATATATTAATTAATAATAATATAAAGTCAATTATACGTTTTGAATCATACGGAATAAAGAATTCTAAAATACGCATTAAAAATGTTCATCTGTGCTTATAAAATGTGTTAAATCCTATTCTCTCTTACGTCATAAATTTATTGATAGGGTATAAAACTTACTTTTCATAATAAAATGATAGCCTTGAAACTATTTCAGAAGATCTTTCATCTGCTTTGATTTACTCACCTGTACCTTTCAAATCGAAATGGGCAAACGCACTAAAACATTGAATAGAACTGGATTAACCAACAAAAAGATCTACGGTAGAATCTCGTTTATTCGGCTTTAGATTAACCAAGGCCCCGCGTTATCCAAGACACCCAACTCATTCGAGCACTACGCGTTAGCCAAGGTATGCGCAGATAATATCAAAAGTTACCGCAAGTGACCTGTTATTGATGAAACGATGGCGTGACGCAGCAGCTAAAAACGAATGAGCAAGTTAAAACAGTCTCACGTTACTGACTTTGTTAAACCGGTAATGCGAGTTTGCACCAAAGAATAGTACGCGATCGTAAAGTTCTCACGTTTAAATATTTTAATGTGTCACGTTTTCAAGTATATAAAATTATTAATAACCTTTAGATTTTGTTTATGACTTCTATATTATCCGAGATTTCACTTATCCGAGGTACGCTCTGCCCAAATTACCTCGGATAAACGAGGTCTTACTGTATAAGCAAAAACATAAAGAAGACGTCAAGTAGTACAGGAGCACATAGAAAGAGTTGGAAATGTGCAACAGCAGGAGCAACACAACGAAATTGGAGATATCAGGTACAACGGATTCTATGAGAAGATAAAAGCGCAGGGAAAGCTAAGATATTTGCAATGCTGAGATATGAAAGGGAGGGGCAAGTCGGAATTTAATATAGCTAGGTTCAACCGTGGACATGAGACTAGAGCAAATGGATTCTGGAAGACAGAAGAAAAAGATCTGCAGAATGTTTTGGACAGAAACAAAAACATTCGAGATCTGGAGGATAAATTACATAGAATTGAGGACAGTGAAACAATATTAGACATTTACTTATTTAGAATGGATAAATTGCAACACAAGATATTCCCCATTCAGCATGAAGCATACAAATGTGTTTTAGAAACATTGCTGAAACGTAATAAGTAGATTGATATGTTTTAGCAGTGCCTAGAAAACGTATCTGAATGTTTTGTGCGGTATGTGCGATTATATGCATATGTTACATACCTATATTGCCTGATCTAACCAGAAACGAGTCCATAGGCCAATAGACAAGGAATAAATAATTTTCTCTTTTACTTTAATTTTTAAAAAGTTACTGAAATATACAACAATAACGCTGCTAATTTCTTTCAAAAGATAGACTTTCATGTTATCTAATAAATTTATAACTGGCTATAATGCTTATGACTTTTTAATCAGATAGTAGAGCCGCTTCATATATTCTAATTTAAATACAAAATCAGACATTTCTGCTCTTTCGAATAGCCTATCTCTTTAATTCCCATTTGTACAGACATTTTCTGATAATCCAATGTGACAAAGTGTAAGAGGGGTTGTGTCGCCCCTTATTCACGCACTGCTTTGTTCGTCATAATGTAAACAGAGCTATTTTCACGGATCCGAGACTTGCTCTCTGATTAGAGGGTCGAAGGTGAAAGGATGTATAAAGCGTGGTAACTTCTGAAAAAGAAAATTGTGAGAAAAGGGTAAATAAAGAAACAGTAAAGTAACGCACGATAAAAGAAGCTCATGGTGTCTCGTTTTCATGTGTTACCAACGACTGTCGCTAATTGGAAATGACAATTCTTTTGTACTGGTGGTTGGAACCTGCATAATTAGCCAACGTGATTAATAAGCGTCCTGTCGTTAAAAACAATCTGTAGCGTAACGAGTATACAGTGAAAGATCACCTGCATCAATATGGCCTATAGGTTCAATAATTAGACAGATGGTTTGAGTTTTGTGTTTCTCGCTAATGGAGGAAGTGTTTTGTTCTATCTATGTTGAATCACCTAATGGACCATGTGAAAGTGTCTCGTACAATTATCACCGCAAAAAAAGAATTTGTGTATGCGTGCTCGTGTAAACGTCTATTAAAAAATCGAAATAAATCGCCAAATGGATCAGACTGATATTTTAAGAAAAAAAAAAATTTTGAATATGGATCAATAATAAATTTGTCAGATATCCAGTATTTCTGTTAATAAACTCGAAGTAAAGAAGGTTAAGGTTACTTTTTTTATTTCAATATTTTTTCATGTGATCCTTAGTTGGTCATGGAAAAAAGATGGGAAGTTACTTCTTATTGTAAACTTTACTATCCAAAATGTATCGTTCGTAATGTATTTGCTTGAAGCCTACAGCTGCTAAAGTATCTCTAGGCGTTTCTTGTATATGATCCGTGAAACATGTTGTAATGAAAGATAGTAGAAAAATGAACATAAAATTCATCTATTTTGCTCATGACAAAGGTGAACCGCATATATCGAGAACAGTGCAGGTAGATTTTGTTGGTACTTGTTCTACCTATTAAGTACCTATTAGGAAATAAAGCCGAGTATCTGGATAAACAAGAAGAAGAACAGTACAGGTGACTGTATTCCCCAGATGGAAAAGACATATATGAAAGTATATATATCATATAGAGTTCATAGATGATTTTGCCCACATATGGACTGTATATGTATCGTATATGAAATTTACATAAATAAAGTAAAAATTGTGAATCATAAGCAACACCTTACTGTAGAGAACATGATACAAATTAAAACATAAATTCATTTAATCATATTTAATGTATCAAGAAAATTACAAAATAAATTTCGTGCAATTATATATTGAATTAAACAAATGTAGTCTTTAACTCGTAAAATTTTGTCTTCGATGCTATCGACTGGCACAATGTGAACTCGATAACTATCCCGGGTAGGAATAATATAATCCAACCCGATACCTGTTGAAGTATAAAATATAGACTCCTCGATAGTCGATGTACGGGTGATTAATTTTGAAGTTATGGCATATAAAGACTCGTTACACTTTATAAAAAATGGAACTGCTCAAAAAATTTGATTTTTATTCCACGCAATGTACGCATTACAATGTTTTTCTTCTTTAAGAAAATTTTCAGAATTATACATCTGATACAATGTTATGAAAATAAATCAAGAATAATCGATGTTCGAGCTCATGAACATCTATTGGTGTCTCGTTATGAAGAGCGAGTGAAACTAATCTCGTAATGATTGCGTTATTTTTTATTTATGTTTTTATTTGGTTCAAAGCTGCTAAAATATTATTGTCTATTTCTGAAGGCGAAGACGAATACTTGGAGTCTGCAATTTTCACGGCATTATAAAGCTGCAAGGTATTTTTGCTATTTTGATGTTAATTTTATTTAATTTCCGAGGACAGTACCATTGGATAGATTGGATCAGAGAATAGATCTCAATCGAAATTTGTGCCACATAATTTGAAGTAAAGTGTGTACAACGAATCCGTAAGAAAAAATTGGAATATTACGATTTCAAACTTATAGCGTAAGTTCCTATATTTTGTTTTCTACCTATTGTTCTCCCATGGAATAAATTTTGCCCTTAGTGAATAATGCATTAATTTCTAGTGGATTTTATGTCAATGAAATTATAGCGTTAAACAGAGATTGTAAAATTATCGTGAACTAATTTCGTTAAAGTATAGGTAAAAGTGTAGGTCGCTTTTTTCTTAGATATCGCAATTAAAACGTTTTAATATAAAACTAATTAGGCAATAGGAACTTTTAATTTTCCAAATATTTTTCCAAAATTTCCGACAGGAGTTCTTATCAATCCGTATAAAGCAGCAGCCAATCTGGTCTACGCTATCGCTATTACGGTTCAGCAGCTAATAACAAAAATGTCTAGATTATACATCATAAACCGGAAGTTCAGCACGTCACATGTCCGTCAGAATGATGTGGGAGTATCGATGATTACTCAGTCAAGCCGAAACTGATAATGTTTCATTCCATTAACTATAGATATACGTATAGTATAGTATCAGTGATATATATATGTATATCTGATAATACATGAAAATAAACATTCAAAACTTGAAAAGGAAAGTAGTACAAACTATAATAATGTTATAAAATAGCATATCAATACTGTATCGGTACAATTTAGCTAGTCCACTCAGTACTCATGCACGCAGAATATTATTAGGAGATTATCGTTCAAACTCTAATCTCCTAGTACCAAAAAGGTCCGATAGAGGAAAACCCCTTTTCAAACGTAAATATTTCTATTTTGTTATAAACAATTCACAACGGATGATTAACCCTACCCGTTAATAGAAGAGCCTATGGACAAATATTAACGAAAAGCAATATAATCAGTTAAGGAGAAACGTAGTGCTTAGCGAACTCCTACGCGACGGTGCTGCCTTGCTTTGCGGCAAGTTGTGGAAACTCGACAATATTTTGTGCGCCGTCGTACGTCGTAAAATTAATCTGGGACTCACGTCTTATTAGTAGTGCTCAACGGCATAGATACGGAGACGAAAAAGTATGCTGTATTTTTGGCCATAGATACCTCCAGCAGTCTGTTCATCTCAATAATTTTAATTAACTGAAGATTCATTCAAAAGTCGGCCTCCGCAGAGACCGGGATATAATCGGAAGGCTCGGCTGTGTACATTTAGCATAATGAGTTTTTAGTGCGGAAATTCCTCGCTCTAAGCCCTCGTCCATGTGGTTCAGTCACATGTAGAAAGAGCAGTACGGTTCCTCCTTAATTCTACATTTTATGTGAAATAAAAATAAATACAATACATGTAAACGAAACCATAAATTTATGAATATTATTATAAAAATTGTATTATAACTAGTCTAGGTAGATAACTAAATATAACAAGACTTATTTATTTATGATTTTTAGATCTTCCGTTTTAGCAAGTATCACGACTGTTTGACAGACTTTACGGGCAAAAAAGAAGACCGCTGGAACATATGACATTTATTTAAAACCCAACAAGTACCAACTAAAAAACTATTACACAGAGTGGCTAAGAAGATATTACTATAAACCTTTCTGCCTTAAAGTTGTTCCCATACATAATACATTTATATCATTACGTATTCCGGTATGATTTCAAATGGTAAAATCGAGAAAGTGAAACTTTGCCACCGAGATTGAAGATTCACGATATTCGACGTCTTCGCCTATGGTATGCTGAATATGCCTGCAAGAATAAACATATATATATAGGATACATTGTTTACGAGTATATAAATTTGCAAAATGAAATAGCGAATCTGCGAGGTGTTTCTAAATTGACGTAAAAGAGAGAGATGAGATATCGTAACAGAGATTGAGCATGTAGTAAAGGAAAGGAGAAGAACAATGAATAAAGGAGGAGAAGCGGGAAGAATTTCTCGTAGTCACGAGGGCTTTACAAGTCGATGGGATTTCAAATCAATTGAGCAACGCTGTATTGCTACATTATACGGACGTTCTCGCCTACCTGTACCACGGCTGAAGGATCCATCAAAACAAAGGGTATTGGACAAGGATTCCAAAGAGAACTTCTCTACATCTCGAAGTAAAGCTAAGGATGAGAAAAAAAAGAGGGAAGACGAGGTAGAAACTGATAAGGAAGAAAATTAGGAGGATTGGAGGATAGATAGAATTGGAAGGGTAAGAGGGGTCAGGTGAAATCCAGAAATTCTTTCCCAGCAGATATTCTGAGAGTTTCTCGTGACTCTCCTGAGACGTTCCTTCCTGATTTTTCCATTATTTCTCACCCTGCTGTTTCTCCGTGCTTCTCTACCCATCTACATTTATCAATGTGTGTACGTTATATATGTATGTATATACTTGTCGGTACCATTGTCCTTTCATGAATTATAAAACAAATCCAAATTCTTATGTTTTCTGGCACTCAACTTTAGCTTTCTGCTCTGCCTTTTTTATCGTGTCAATGAAAAACATGTCTTTTTTCTCTCGAAGGTTATCCTCTACTATTTTTGTATATCCGAGATCCTCTTTTTATGATCTTATTTCCTTGTGAAAACAATTTTTGTGACAAAACAAAAATAACCTAGAGGCTGATAGTTCTACGTTAAAATTACTTTTGTATGTATAATACATTATATAATCATTATTCATTCTACGTTTTATAACTAGTAATTAACTTAGGATCAATTAAACTAAATAAATTTCGTGGTTTTTATTCTTGCATGTGATATATACAGATTTGGGAAAATAATCGAAAATACTTAATATCTTTATGCTTTATTACTTTAATCCTTCGCTTAATCGTCTGTACATATACAATTCATTTATGTGAATACATAACTTGTATATAAAAGTTTCTTAAGACGCAAGGTTATCATTACGTAGTACTGACTTATACTGACCATGTAAAATTGAAATTAATTAATTGATTCATTAATTTATTTTTATTCATTGATTTCAATTTTATATGGTCAATAAGTCAGTATTGTGTGATTATTGTCTTGTCTTTTAAGAAACTTTCACGTATAAGGAATGCATTCACATGAATTATTAGGATAGTTATGAATGTCATTAAATTTTTGAAAAAAAAAAGTGGTTGGCTCAAAGACACAAGACGCGGTAGTGGGAGTTTTATGAAGTTTGGTGAAATCGTGAGGTTGATCAGGTATTTTTTGGAAACATTTCATTTTACATAATTTTGAGATCTATAGACCTGTCGCTGTAGTTCCAGACTAGTTCCTTCGATTTTTGTCAAAATCTTTCGTTAGAGTAATACTTCAAGGAACTATTCTCATTTTGAAATATGCAGCAAGATGTACATACGTATTACCCATTGACCTATTATTTATTATATAAAAAATAGGAAATGCCTTAAGTTATTTAAATTTATAACATGTAACTGGTACTTATCCCCTAGAAGAATAAAAGCAATTGAAAGAATAAGAAAATTTCTAGTAAACAACATTTACACTAGTTTTGAACAATTCAAAATAACACGATTTTATGTAATTTCGAATACACGTAAAAGTTATCTATGTAAAAGTTGAAGGAGTACAAAAAATCTGTACTCAATATTATGCAAATGGTAGTAAAGGTAGTGAAAATTGAATATAAACGTGCAAGTGCATCAGTGATTTGACAACTGTATGAACTAGCATTGAAGCTACAGAAGAGGAGACAGCAGACCTATGGGGAATTCAAGTTGTACCATACGTCATGACGTCATGGGTATGGCTTGGTTATCAAAATATGGAAACACGGTTGAGGAAGATGAAAAAAGAAAATGTTCCTGCACTCGAGGAAGAGAAAATCGTCTAGGACGAGGAGTAGGAAGCAAAGGACGGTCAGTTGGAAAAATCTTCCTTTGTCTAAAACGTGCAAAGCGGCAAGCGCAGTTGTCGCTATTTTATCGTCGATATGGAGATTCTTGGCGGGTGAACGTCCGGCAAAGAGGAGCGAGGAAGGAAAGGAAATGGGGATGAGAGAAATCAGGAAAGAGGAATAGCAAAGACAAAGGAACTGCTTCAATGAGAACAAGTCAGCCATCATTGTTCAAATACTGGTGACAAATAGTTGAATAGTCGTTTGTTGTATACCGCGAATATATATTGTCGAGTGCGAAACTTATGCTGGAAAAAACTTTGAGAATTAGTGAAAGGATACGATCGCGAACAGTATCACTACTTCCGGTTCGCTGTTGTTACGAATGTTTTTGTATTAAAGCTGCAGGACAATTTCTTTTCTGGGATTCGGGAAAAAATGCTCGATTTTTCTTTAGTAAGAAACCATAATGGTAAAGTTGCGATGAAAATGTATTTTCACGGAAGATTTTACTTGAGAAAAACATTCAGGCTAAAACCAACTTAAGAAATAAAGAATGTTTGTTTTTATTTTCGACATAATATGCTTGGCGAAAATTGAAAAGCAGGTTCTGGCAAAGAAGTTATGTAGAATATATAAATTTTGAAATTAAATAATCAAGTCAGTCTTTTTTGAAAAAAATAGACGGGTTAAATGTTATGCAAGATATTTTCAAGATTTAGAATATTGATGCTGCGGTTTAAAATGATCCTATCATTATAATCATAACAATGATAAAGTTGTTCATACTTATCTATACAGTATATCTGTATAGCGAAATTGAACACTTCGATTTAGTATCCATAGTATCATTCGCGAACCATACAGGAAACCTTAGTTAAATTTTACGTACATAGATAATTAAGTTATTATCACATACGTAATACTTGCCACCTGAATTTAAGTAATAGCAATTTTATACAGAGAATGAACGTGATATATAATTTCTTGGCAAAAAAGTGCATACCAAAAAACAAGACATAGTTTTTAAAATTATTCCGCAGTAAGATTATCAGTTTTTACTTTCTATGTGAAACTATTTCTTGGTACAGAGAAATATTCGATTTTATTAAAGTTGTAGGTTTGTCGTAAGTTTTTCCTGCCCAAGGGCAAAATTTATGCTATGGGCATACGTAGAGTGACATTACGCTGTATCATTATAATGCAAAAGTAATTTTGGAAAATATATATATATATACATCTCAACATTTTCATTTACGTCAAATAATTTTTTTACGCCCGAACCTTACTTATGATGACAATTACTTCTATTCGAATACCAAAATTTCATCGGAAGGCTTGGAATGAGTCAAATACATTTAATAAAAGTACATTCTGCGCTCTGATCTTTGAATGCGAAGTTTCCTCGGTTTGAGCTCTTGGCTATGTGAATCACTCGCATATAGAAAATAAATAACCTTAACCTCCCTTAACCTTGTAAAAACCAAATCTTACGTATTATCACCACATTTCTAATAAAATGTAGGACCAGAAAACAGCGTTAAACGTTTTATTTATATATTTTTTAGAAACGCCGTAACGCTAATTATTTATTACCAACTTAATTAACGTTCGCTCCATGCACTAATAACTCATGCAGGAACGTACATATAAGCTCTCCAATTTTATAAACTTCTGCCTCGTCCTAAAGTCATGAGAGCGCTCGGTCCTTAAAAGGTTAAATGGTTTAAATTCATTAGATTGGGGAAATGATTAACTCTCTGCTAGCCGCGTAGATTTTATTGACGAGTTCAGTCGCGCGGTCTAGGGTTGTAGATAATTCCAATTATCAAATAAAAATCCGGTTTCGATTTTTTCATTTTGTAAGTATTTTTCATTAAGTAAGTAATACGTTTATTAGACTATATATATAAATAATAAATAAATATAATATCCGGTATAATATATAAAAATAAAAATCCGATTTTGATTTTTTTTCCTTTTGATTAATTAAGTTATATGTTTATTAGACTCCATTTAATCACACAAAAACACTTGATTCTGTTATTTGATACTTGATTAATGCGTGGAGTTAAAATAAGTTTCACGTGCATAGCCTAACATGAATTCTCCAGCGTAAAAGAGAAACGATCTACGAATGTAGATCACGCATCTAACGAAGTATCAAACGTGTGACTTAACAGTGGCTAAATTATTGCGAAATAACAAAGGGGAAGTTTATATTAGTCTCACTATTTATTAACGACTAAAGCGGTAAGGAATTGTATAAGTAAATTTTAAGAAGACTCGCAGTCACATCCGTATATGTAATAATATTTAAAAAATGTAAATAAAGGTAAAAGAAACAATAAGACAGGCAGTGGTATGTTGGGCGTAGCATTCGATTCCTATGTCCTTCCTGTTCAGTGCTGATTTGCTAATAGTTACGAACTTCACTGTTAATTGTTTTCAAATACCTGTAATTTTAACTAAAACATAAATTCTGGTACTCATATAAGGTTAGACCTGAATATCTTTATGAGTCACTTTTATTGCGAGAAAGCGAACGTCAAAATGTGAATGCCAATCATACATACCACATGTATAGTCAGTGAGCTTTTCTTTGGATATGCCGTACACGTTTTTATTGCCGACTTTTCCAGATGTAACGTACGCGAAGCAAAGGAAAATAAAGCAGAGTATACGATGATTACGTTTCAAAGGACTTGCAATCAGTCGTGAGCTACACCAATACTGCTTGCGGTTGACTGATGAAAGAGGATAATGGTATTGACGTCAAAGTGAAAAGAGCAAATAAAGGAATGAAGAACTGAGTGGACAGCAGCATTTCTGGGAAATTGGTAAAAATGGACAAGATGAACTTTTTTCTATACGTCGTACTAAAATTCTCAACAGATTTACTCGTCACAATTCTGTCATTAATGAGTGGACGTTTTTTCTAAGCAGTGTATATGATAATTGTTAATAATTCATTCAAAATTTGGCACATGATGGATTGAAAATTCCAAAAGGCAGAATATTTTTTAAATCGCGTATACACATGAATCTGCGAAATGGGGGTGCAGCCCTGAAGGGTAACTCATAATTAATAATCGATATTAAGTATCAGTATTCAAATAAACATTTTACATAAAAATACATATAAAATGAAACAGTATGGGGGATGGGGGGATGAATTCCACAAATAGGTAAAACGTAATATTTATTATTAGCTATTTTTATTATGTCTAATTTTTTGTTAGGTTTTACGTCCATATTAAATTATTTATTTATATGTCACAGTTATCCTGGTTTATCGAAAAATCTTGTGTATTCAATTACTGTAATATGGGTTTTTTCTTGTGGGTTTCTCTCTTATAATATACGATATTATTTTTCATTGAAAAACGCATCCACTCCAAGACCTATAGTTGGTTCATAAGTACAATGTGTTTATTTGACAGTTCGAAAACAATGCGATCTTTAACAAATAATGAGTGGATTTTCATAAAATCACGGAAAGATATGCTAAAATAGAAGAATAAAATATATTTGAGGGCAAGACCATGCGCGCGCATAGTTTATAACGAAAATTTTGTGCAGAACCACGTATGGCTTGCTAGAGATTTCGTTACTTTCGAAATGTCAAAAAAAACACATTGAACTCTTAAACTCACTATAATTGCGAAATTACTTTAATATATTGGTATATGGGTAATAAGAAATGAGCAATCATAATTATCGATTCACAGTTTTTGTATATTGAAACACTTTGAGTTTTAGCTCACGTTTCTTCATGGTCATGTATATAACCAAAGCTTGTAGCGTTTTCAACTGAAATAGTGCAATACGATTTCAAATACACAATTCTCATACCTGAAGCTTCATATATTCAGTAAGTTCATTAAATAGTTCTGTACCAAAGTGCGAATTAATGACTATTAACCATTTGAGGTTCCAAAGGATTCATGTGCTTATATCTGCGAGCTGCTTGGCTTATATTTTTTTAAGAGTCCCTGAAATTTAGGCAAGTTTCATAGTACATGTACATTTAATATCATTTTATACAATTAGTAATATCAATAATGTTCATAAATTATAAAATAACGAAAATTTTTATTTAAAAAGACTCTTTCCAGTAGGGTCAACCCAGTACCGAAAAAGTTCACCGTTCAAAAATTTCATACACTTTGTCTTTCGAAGTTGTGCATCGTCTCGTCGTGTCCCACAGTGTGGTCTCGTTTTTTATTATACCGTGATGGGTTTCCAAATACCACATCACAGTACCGTGCATGATGACGAAACTTCTACTTTAATTCCATTACCATTTAAAGGTATCTACCAGCCACCAGCACCGCTCACACTCTTTAACCACATTCCGAAAACCACATGCTGTCCCCAAATCTAGCCAGAGCACTCTCTTTCACCGCGAATTTCCCAAAATTTCTATTCAATTTCCAATAGCTAAGTACGCCGCAGCTTCTCGATTCACACGACAAACGCAATAATTATCATGACATAATCCATAGTTAATCGTAATTTCCATTCACGATTTTAGATATAAAAACGTGAAACGAAATTTCTGTACGTAAATCTAGACTCTGAAAATACAAAGAGTTCGAATGTCGAACCAAAGACATTTGTATCCAGCATAGCAATAACGTGAGGCAATTTTGCAAACGACAGCTTGGTTTATCCAAACAGTCACCATTTGTATTGCAATCGATGAGAGTCCACTGGAAATAGGAATAGGAAAGAGTTAGGTTGTATATGGTCAGAAAACTTATAATGCAAGGTATAGCATACTGGAGAGACAAGTAAACAGGAGATGCGATTGTTAGATGTGCATCGGTGCAAAGGATACAATGTCGATAAGCACGAGCTCCGTGTTACCGACATTTTATAGTCGAACGGTGCAATGTCATGTTCCAGAGAGGTGGGGATTCGATACTTCCGTGCATGCTGGGCGAGCCGGGTGGTTCAGCGTTGAGGGGGAAAACTGGTAGTGCAACGCGTGCGTGTATCGTGTGAGGATGCAGTCATAATCCCATAGGTGGATCCCGGTGCATTATTGGAAATCGCAGATGCACTAGAGTGGAGGACGCTCTGCGCGTCATCCTCACGTGCAAAGAGTATTATTGCTCCACCGCTTACACATGCTCGTTTAGGTACATTTATGAATGCAATAAATTCCCTAACCATCTACTATCTACGAATATCTACGTACCCCATCCTCTTGCTCCAAGTGGTTACTGACTTCCCCTAACGCCCTGTCATCGCTGAAGATCAGGATAGGGTTGGGGAGCGATACTAGATCGGAACGGAAGGTGACTTCGTGCTGGTCTTGAATCATGAGGCGGAAGGAGATGAAACGAGATCTGAAGGGGCGGTGATCCCGATAACGGGGAATTCTAATTCCGAAATTCTTATCATACGTCACTGAGATTCCTTGCGTTGTCGACCTTTCCCATCCAAATTAAGGCGCACATCTCGGGAGGATCATCATCTTTAGTGGATGGGTTACTTGTACATGTATCATATTTATTATTATGATTACAGTGTTGCGATATCAGTAAATACATTTTTGCGATAAGACAGCTTCGTTAGAACTGTAGTACGAATGCCTATGTACTTTTTGTACATTCGATACTCGAATTTCAGTATAAGGCTCTTGATAGGTTGAAGTTTACTTATATTGAGCTTTCCATTATAACAATTCATTCGATAGTGTTGAACAAAATCATGTTGTTTTTTACCATTAGCTCCATGGAAAACTGCTGATTTTATTAATAAAAATTTATATCTCCCATCATTATTTCTATATTTTCATAAGTTAGTAACGTGACGAAAGATCATATTTCGTCACTGTATTTTAATTACAAAGAGTATAAATGTAAGGCTGTGTGTGAATGCATGACAGGAAAGAAAGAAAGAGAGGAGGGAGAGAGAGAGCGAGAGAGAGCGAGAGAGAGAGAATGCTTCTGCATAAATTTCACTCCGGGCTATTAAATAATTTAGTTTAGGTTAGGTAAAGCACGAAGTTCAAGGATATGGCTCGAGGGTTAAGGTTCAAGTTTGGTTGTACAAAGGACATCACGGTGGGTTTTGAGACAAACACAATCAGACCTAATCAAATAACCACTCGTGAGATTCTGTGGTATTAGATTCGCGGTCCGCGCAACATCCTTGCCACAAGATTTGCTTTTCCATCCATTAAAGAGATTCGGTGATAACAATCAATCCAAGATAAATTTCTGATATTTTTTTTTATATATTAGCCAATAATTTAATATTCGTTTATTCACAATTTGAACATGATTTACCGTATAGTTTTTGAAATATGAAAAATAAAAGTGTCCATTTTCACTATATAGATATACTCAACCTATAAAAATGAGTAACTTGATAATTCAATATTTTGATTTTCCTACAGGAGACTGTAATGTCCTTTGGCACGTATATTGAGGTTGTCTTATATATTCATTCATTTATTTTTGAACTGAAAAATCTTACAATTTATTTTACTATCTATTTAACCCGTAATCATGAGTTAAACTTATTACAATTATTATTATTATCACCGAGTCATCTTTACACGTTCTCCATTCATAACACTAACACCCATCCACCGTCCTTCCATCATTTCAATGCTACACTACCAACATCGACCCGTCGCATTTCCGCCTTAGAAGCAGTTCATCCTACTACTACTGCTATTACTATATTTGGCAATGAGCGGGTTGCAACTTAACCTAAACAAACCGTAAATTGCCGCTTGAGCAAACCGAAACGTTGGTCCTGCCTTTCTGACCGCGTCTCTCTGCCTTGTGCTCTCTCATGTACATATGTATACACACGTGCACACACACGTGTGTATAGCGCAGAAACATATGTACACGTGGATGTCCTACACACTTGAATCTCCTATTCCTTGTTCGTCAACGCAATCCTACGCGATTTCAGTCTTTTAATTGCACAATCTTTGACTCGTATTAACATACGACGATGTTTTCACTTCACGAAACATTGTCTTACCAAATACAGTATACGTCTGATTAATAGTGCAAAGTAACTTTGAGATTTCATAAATACATGGGGAAGAATTTATGGGAATTATTTCTTAACACGTCGGGGCAACAAGGTTTAATTCCGCTAGGATACATTTTTCCTTACATACAACGCACTTGAAATTTGGGTCTCGGTACAGAGTCAGCTATTTTGAGCTTCGAAATTTCTACTTCAGATTCGGATGCAGCGATTCGAACTACCCCTAAGTATGAAGTATTAAGCATATCGGATTCTAATAAATGCTTTTATTCTGTATTCACAGAGGTGCATTTTCTGAGCTACGCTGTACTTCAAGGAGTAACAGTTGAAATGTAGATACTGTAGGTAATGTTGTGTCGTTTGCAAACAAGAACTTTTTATCAGATGTAGTATCGCTGACTTTCTATTGATTCCATTGGAATTCGATATTCCTGAAAGAACGTATGTCTCATATTTCCACTAATGGGAATAAAAATCCCAATCCACACCTTCAAAGATATCATTTTCAGTTTCATCAGGAGTCAAGTTAACCGAGTGTTTGTTCTTTCTATCTTTTTACTTTCTCTATACGTTTCTCTTTTTCTTTCGTTTTTCGAATCCTCTTTTTTTCAACACTTTTGGCGCTCCCATACCTACCACGTTCATCTTGGCATCCGGACTGACTCGAAATATACATTTAATGTGGCGCGCACATACCATAAATTCAATAAACGTGCCATTTCCGTCTTATTGGAGGATGGTGCGCGCTAGAAATAGTAATTAGTGCAGACCGTGACCGGTTTACCGATACGTGAAAAGACCTTTGCTCCTGAGGCCAAGGATATCTACCCACTCCTCTAAGTAAAAATCGAACGACCCCGTGTCGTTTTCCAAGGATTCCCGCATTTTCTTTAGTTTCTCTTTTTCTCCTCCCTTCACTTTCCGCTCTCGTTTTCTTTCTTCTTATTCCGATTCCTCCATTTATCCATCTGCTCTTTTCTTCTTCGCGAGGACACTATCCGACTTGACATCCTTTTTTTCCTTTTTGCCATCGTTTCACGGTGTGTTCTCGAAGAATCGAGGATCCACTAGGATTTAAATTGGTCGGCTTGAATCGTCTTGAAGCTCCTTCGAGCGTCAAACGAAGGCTGTTGGTCCACTACGTTTTTCGCTTGAGTTACTCTATTTTTTATTTCCTCGAAAAGAAAGAACAAATGTTTTTCTACTACGAACATTTATCCGACCGACAAATTCAATTGATGATTTTTACATTTGTCATCCCAATTATTCCCCACAACCAAAAATATCGCTTATAATGTCAGGAATACTTTTGATTATTGACCATTGACTCTGGACTGTACACATAAGTAATACGAATAAATTTTGAATCACTGATTATGTCCCTAAGACAAAACGTAAAACTTAACTCATTTTCGTTAACTCGAAAAGGATTTTTACTAAATTGAGTACATCACAAAATTGACGGATTTGACTTTCTCATTATTGCGAAAGAATATTACCACGGCACGTGTAGTGAGCATCTTGTAAACAAGAATAACTGTGCAAAATGCAAATTTTCATTTAAACACACAGACAATAACGAATGATAAGAATTTGATATTAAAAATTTAGATCGTCAAGATTAATCTCCATAAAGTACTATATAGTACCTACAAATACTTTTCTAGACAAAAAGACATTTTATTCAACACAATAATTTTATCGTAAGAACATTATACTATGGATGAGCATCTACACGTATATAGTAACGATTAGAATCACAAATAGCTCCAGATATTAAACACGGCTAATACTGTTTATAAATTATTATTTATAAGGATTGGTATTCAAGTATTTCTGAATACTTTTAGGAATATCAGCAGATTGTAAGTATTACAATTTTCAATGCAATACTGCATTACAACTGAAGCCACCGTTTTGGATTACAAGCATATCAAAATGTATTGATTTATTTTAATATCAATTTTCCGATTTTCTCATCGATTCGCCAATCTCCGGTTCGTCAATATCACGTAGCAGAAGTTAACAGATAAAACAGACAGTAGAAGATCGCCGATTCAAACCGCGCGGTAGTGGTGGCACTGCGTGCGGGTTTGCACGGTGATCTTCTGCAGTCTGTTTTTGCTGCAAACTTCTACGACATGTAAATATCGGCGAATTCGCCGGGCTTCGTAGATTTAGTAGTCAGAAAAATGAATATTATTAAAGTTAATAAAAAGTAGTCAATTAAAGTACATTGCCAATCAATGTAATTGAATAAACGTAATTTCGCTATTTGTACACCCAATGCAACTATATCGCATTTACTTTTGAAAACCTTACAAGTAGTCGATAGCGTAGAGTATAGCTTGCGTACGTATTAGATGAAAGGTCGCTGGTTCCGAACCCCGGGGTAGGTAGGGATACGTAGTTTTAAAAAAAGCTTATTAAGGAATCAATACCAACGACGACAGATGGATAATAAATGAAAATTGCCGAGGAAAAAAATATACATTTTTTAAACTTATAGTTGAATCAGCTACGCTTTGATTGACTTTAAAAATTCTTTTTCTCATTATCAGTGTGGACATACCCTGAACGTATATCGTTTGCCTGTGCAAATACCCAGTGGTAGGCTTACTTTGCGATGATCGATCCAATGCCTAAAGCCAACATCGGCAGCATTGACATGGGAGGTTGGGCCGAATGTCGACCTGATCCTATTTCCTATTTCCTATGGGATGTGATATTATGCATCCGTATTACTTATTAGATATTATCGAGTAACATTATGTTTGATATACAAATATTTTTATCAGTACAATACGAAATTCTATCCCTGTATGAAATATAAAATATACTAGTACTTAGTTTGCTAATGCAACGACTAAATTCGTATATTTGTTTGTTCTTGACTTACAGGAACGCACACAGCACTTTCCACCTGACTTTCCTTTGCGATGCGAGAAAGAAAATTCCATTACAAAAAACAGTACCACGCGAAAAAAATACCAGTATTAATCACAGTATTAATCGGTTACTTCCCAACAAACAATTGAAAATCAGATCAGTGTTGGTCCAATAATCGCAAGTTCCTGCCAATCTTTGACATACGAGGGTCGACCTGATATTGAAATGATACCAACATTGTTGACGCAGCCGATTATTCTTACCACTGCTGGCCAAAGATCGGTAACCATGTTCGGGTTAGGATTAGTAGGGTGATGCTTGGGTCAAGATCGATTACCAAGCTTGGCTCAATAATAGTCGTCCGATAGATGAAAAATAAACAGTTAACTTGGCAAAAATTTACACTGGCGGCCATAAGAATTGCAACACATAGGTTGCTGATAAACAAACAAAATTTTTAAAAAGTGATTTTATTCTGTAAATGTGGTACATGATTAGAATTTCAAACTTTTACAACAATCTGTATCTGAGATATTTAGTAAGACATGTACCCTCAACGTGCTCGTATAACTGCCTCTACGCGTCTCAGCATTGAATTAAACAGTGTTTGAATAGTTTCTTGGGGTATGGCGAACCAAGTAGCTTCCACGCGTTCCCATAGTTCTTGTGTAGTAGCTGGTGGTCCAAGAGAATGCTGTACCTCTCTAGCGATCATATCCCAGACGTGGTCGATGGGCGACAAATCGGGTGAACGTTAGCCAAGGAACCACCTGGATCTCGTTCTAAGCGAAGCAGACCTGCACATTTCTTGCAATATGTGGCCTTGTATTGTCCTGTTGAAATAAAGAGCCTGGGCGGTTTCGAAGATAGGGTATTACTTCGGGCTCCAGCACATCGTCTATACATCGCTGACTGGTCAATGTGCCTCGAATGCGTATTAAACGCGATCTTGAATCATAGCTAATGGCTCCCCATACCATAGTGCTCTGTGTGAGCGCTATGTGGCGAACAACAACACAGCTTGGGTTTAGACGTTCATCCGGACGTCGTCAGATGAGGTTGCGACCATCGTGACGTGCCAAACAAAATCTTGACTCATCAGAAAACACAAGACTGTACCACTTATCACACCACAAGCGTCTTTCTTCGCACCACTGTAGGCGTACGTGTCGGTGCTGCCGAGTAAGTGGAAGCCGCAATAATGGTCGACGTGCCCTGAGCCCAAATTCTACAAGATAGCGACGAACTGATCGCAGGGAAACAGGGTAGCGTGCGACGGTCCACCACTGTTGGGCAACACGAGTTGCCGTCTGCGTTCGATCGGCTAATGCCAACCGATGGAGATGTCGAACTTCTCGTTCCGTTACTCGCCGTGGTCGTCCTGACCCTGGTCTTCGGTTTAGGTTCCCTTCTGCTACCCAACGCCTCCATATGCGCATTACCGTACTTGCATTTCGGTGAATACGAGCCGCGATATCACGGAATGACATTCCTCCTTCACGTAGGCCCACCATTCGACCCCTGTCCAATTCGCTAACGTGCTCGTACACAGTCCGCAGTCTTCGCCGTGGCATTTTGTAATGTATAGTCGACAGTGGTACGGAAAAAACTAAGCACAAATACTCGTTTGACTATTTTTATATAGCCTGTAAATGCTCCTCTACTGTTTAGGCGAATATCTCAGGTACTATCCACTCCTAACTTTTCAAATTTTAATCGTTTTATTATCTCTTCACTACCAATAACTAGCACAAATGTTGTTAAGGTATTGTCCTTAATTCCAGGTGTTGCAATTTTTATAACCACCAGTGTATTTTTTTTGTTACATTTTTAACTCGTTTCTTACTCAAGCTTTTTCTGCTACACTTTTATTTGCCATTTCAACTTTTCTGACGATTTTCCATTTTTCTTCCAATGATGGATTTGAATCTCGAACCACTTGGGTTCGCAATCGCTGTCTTTGACCACTAGCTCATGTGATACATAAGTTCTAACCGAATTATGTTTCACATAGTTGAATTTACAGGCTTTTCTAAGGGTCCTTATTATCAAACAAGTTTTTTAATGAACTAAATTATTCACAAGGTACCATGTTTAACACACACACATATGCTATGGTAAATGTACATACGTATGTGCCAATTAAGTAAGATTCATTAATACAGTACAACAAAATACAAGTAAATATTATGACTTCAATCTAGCCCCTGACTCGAACTAATTGTTAGTTTAAAGCAATTTATCTACAAGGTATCAAATAATAATTAGGTAATAGGGTTAATTAGTTTAATGAAAATTGACATAGAAACAATTTCGACAGGATAGCTACACATGAAATTGGTGATGTCTGCGAGACCGCACACGTGTATTTAAGAATTAATTCTTTTCTTCCCAATCCTTCGAAACGGGATGTCACAATAAGATGATGAACTCGGATGATCTAAGTATATATGTTTCCTATCTCCCAACGCACATTAGGCGCCGTCTACTACTTACGGTATATCCTTTCCTGTCAATAAGGAGAATCCTTTTGTTGGCCCGGAGCCACTAGCCCTTTTGGATTTATTGACATCCTCCATCATTGCTTGTGGTCCTGCTGCAGAGATATTTTTATGGAGGGTTAAGTACAGAGTTTTCTGTGACATTTAAGGCTTTTAGGGTTTTTCACTTTCTCTCAAGCGTTCTCTTCAGGAAAACGTTTCTAAGAGACCCCGGGTCCTTACAATATTTTAACCACATTTATATCTGTTAACCAGTTGCTCCTCGTTGGTCGAGATTATGTTTTGCTTCGGTTGAACTAAAGTTCAACTTCTTCTGCTCATATGAATGGTCAGAAATTACAAAAGTTATTCCGAATCTAGTTGTATGTATTATAAGTACGTATGTTGAGCAATAAACAAAAATAAATATTTTTAATAAATTTATCATAGCGATGCCAGCTTTCAATATGTGGTCAATACGAGAAGTTATATTTCGAATTTTGTTCTGAAGATATATATAAGTAGTACTGCTAGATCACGCAGGATGTCGCTATGATTTTCAATTACAAAGATGGCGACTGTCCCGCAGTAACCTACGAGTGCCGTTGTACTCCCCGTTTTAAAAAATATATTAAAACCGATTGAAAGTAATTTGACAGAAGGAATTAGATTTGTGCATTGGATATTTCTTATCGAATCTTACAGATATTTATTACTGAGAATGAATGAGAATTCTATCGATTCGAACAAAATTTATTGTCTATGAGGTAATCACCAATAAAGTCATATTGGACACGATTATGTATTAATTTTCGAATTATTTTTAATCGAAATACAAATGCCTCCGATTGCAACGATTGAATCCCATTGTAATTGAATCGGATACACCTATAGGTTTCTATTGATTTTAATCAGATTTTTTAAACAGGCTGCCTACTTTTACAAAGTTTAAAGTTACATTCATTTCTATATCTGTTGTGTGGGCGTAACTTAATATTATAACACAGCAAATGTATTTTTAAGGGAGGGAATGTGATGCCCCCAACGAAACTCTAGATACAATTACGATCGAACTTTATAACAGGTAGGTTCATTCGATCGATTAATTGTATTCAGAGTTTCGTTTTCAACGTTATACCGGGTGCCGGCTTTCTCCATTATAATTAATTTGAAATCCACGGACCGTCGAGGAGCGCTAGGAATTTCCGAAAAATTAGGGGTTCTGATCGGGAATCGATCCCGATACACCTTCGGACTGTCAAACCAGAAGACTTACCACTGTACCACCGAACCCACTATCCGACCTAATAAGTCCTATTTATTTATTTTTCGATCATTCCTAGCAGGACCCACTCCTGCTCTGTAATGCTACGTTACAAGGTATAACTATATAGATTTTCAGAGCTACATTAAATAATAGACTTCTCCTTTTACACTTTCGCAACATGGTGCCTTACAAAAATAAAAAACAGAACTTTATATGATTCTAAAAATAACAGAAACACTATAAAAGATATATAAAATTATAAAAGAAGTAATATCTGCACTTATTCCTGCAATAGTAAAGTTTCGGCAAATTTATCTTTACTATAATAGATTTGTTATGACCTTATGAAAACTAAGGATTCTTTAGACCATCCTGCCGTACTTTTTATTATATTGATATCGAAACGTTTTTCAATGACGCCCGAAGTCACTGCATGTTTTGTACCTTGTGCCTTGTATTTATTGTTAATACCATTTGGAGCCATAAATGCCTTTACCTACCTGGCGATTATTTGCGCCATAGCTGGCTTATGAGTTTTTCTAATTGTTAAAATTAAATTATCCAAACCTCCACACACTATTTTGGTTTTATTCAGGTGGACTTCGAAGGTACTTGAAAGATGCAATTTTGGTTTTTCTGTGAATATTGAAATCAATAATAGTGATTGATATGCTCCTGGTCCTGAAGTTTTGATAAGCCTATCAATTCTAATTTCATAACCTCATCCATTATCACTTAATTGTAATATTTTGACTGCTTATAGCGCCTGCACTTTATGCGCAGTAGTCAAAGCCAAAAGCATAATTAAATATCGGTTCGTTGGATGAGAGTTAAAGACTTCAGTGGAAAAATAGTAGCTATCTGCTCCAGTATGCGTGTTACGTCACAAGTAGCCTCGTATCTTGGTTTAGAAGATCTCGATCTAAAAACTCCTATAAATATCAACGAAACAGCGCTGTTATATTGGCATTATAAAAATGAATAGAAAATTACAAGTAAAATTCACGTTACACGTAATATTGTGTTGCTTGTTTCATTTTCATCCCGCGGGGACTGACTGGCGTTACTAGTAACCCTGTCGTACTTTCGAAAGACCAGAACTAGTCGAATGCTGAAGTCAGCGGGGCCTATTCCCTTTATGACGTCATGAACTACCGTCGTTACTAGTGAAGTATTATATCTTTGACGCAGTTCACCCTCAAAGTTGACGTGGGGTGGCAGTAACCCTGTTAGTCCTCAAAATTACACAGTTGATGAATAGATTTTGATGGATTTTGAGTTTGTATAAAAATGGTGAGTTTTTTGTCCATATAAAATATATTTAAATGGCTTTTATTTCAATATTTTTATTTGTTTGTTAGGAAATTGAGAATTATGTATACCAGAAAGGTGGAGCAGCTAGTGTCTGAGGATTGAGGGACACTAAATCAGATGGTTTATTTACTGTACTAATATATGTATACGCACAGTAAAAGTCGAAAATCTATTATTACAGATAATAAAAACCATTTTCTTTTGGTTTCTTATTTCAGAGTATATAGGTTGTAACAACAATATTTGCTGCAAGCTCCTACCCGCCGATTGACTCAAGGGGGACTACTTGCCTCGAGCACAGGCTGTTGCGATTACAGGCCATTTATTATATTATGTTGTTTAAGGACCATTGTAATTACTGCAAGACCCCTACACTCCACCCTTCCATCTCTTCACCATCCCCTAGGGTATTGGTTCGGACACTATCGAGGACTCCAGAGGCTCGAGGTTCCAGAGAGAATGGTTACGTTAGTCTAGACAGCGTAATACGGGAAAGCCATGAGCCGGAAGACACCAGCAAACTGAGACCACCAGCGGAAACATTGAGACCCAGCCAGCCGACCAGCAAGTTCAGTCCCCCGGTACCATCCAGCTACACAGGTAGTCAATAGGCTCGCGTGACAAGCTGCTGGGCCCCCTCGTTCCAACTCTGCGGATGTTTCCGGGACAAAAGTGACAACCCTGGGGGCCGCCATATTGTCTTACAGCGAGGACCCAGCACCGTATCACGAAAATTGAGGCCCTGGAAGCCTACCAATGCCGTGTCCAGCAAAGGTAGCAGAGCCCTGCCATGCCCCCAGCGGACCAATGCTGAAGCGCGTAGCCCTCTCAATCCAGAGGCTCGCCAATCGCTGAAGCCCTAGAGGTCCGCCAAGGGAAACGACGAGTACCGGAAACGATGAAGACCCACTTCGAACCAAGCGTCAAATTGCGAACGAGTGCGGAAAGTGTGAGTGAGAGACAATTGCAAAAGTGCAATCTGGATTATTGTGCGAATATTTTGAGTGAGTAATTTTGCGGTTTTATTGAATTCCCTTTTCCTTACCCTTCCATCCCCTATTAGTTCTTTATTATAGAGTATCCTATCGATAATTTCAAGCCGTTCATACGTGCAACGGTATTTTCTTCTTTTGTAGTTTGCGTTATAAATAATCGGCCTTCAGCCGCAAGCGCGAAGCCGAGTGGTGTGCATTGCGTTTTGCTCTATTATTTTGCATCCCTTATTTCTCAAAAGCCCTTCAACTCTTTTCCATTGCGTTACAATATTCTCGAAACTGAGGTAATAGAAGCTGTTGCGATCGGGAACCTTCCTATGAACGAACGACCTAACGAACTTCTTCATTTTTGACGTTTGTTTATGCATCTCTTGCTTTTATCAAATATTATGAATCAACTATGCTTCACCCGTCAATTTTATTAGTAGAAATCGCTTCCTTGCAGTTTCGCGTTGCGATATACATATGTATATGTACATTTATAAACGTGGTTGAGACTTGACTGGTTTACACCCAATGCATTATATTAAGGCTTTCTGCGGGTCACCTGCAGTAAGTCGTATCTGCAGTGTATTCTATTTATACCTTAAGCTGATCGTGGACATGATGAAGGCTTAGCGCATATCGGTGGTCATACTGAGCGTGAATTATCATTGTGAACATTGGGAAGTCGAGATACATTCTTTATTTATATATTTATTATAATATATCAATAAGTTTTCTTTGGCCTCTATTATTGAATACATCATCTATTCTGTCGTATAATAGTATACGATATGCATGCAGTATAGCCTAATGCAATCTTTTGTCCGCTGTTATATAATTTATTTTTTGCAGATTTCTTAATGCGCAATCATCTCATTATGCTTTCTTCGTTATTATTAGCGCAATTGATGATAATTTTAAAGCTAATGAAATAATTATAAATTCGGTCCTTATTACTTTTTTATTTATTCTAACCATTGAAAAGTAATTAAATTTTTTCTCATTTATAACGATGAATTCTTAATCATCACAGAGTAGATACTAGTAACAATATAAGAAATTGAATATTTAGAAAATCACATTTGACAGGAACAAAACACTACATTGTTGTGTAATTTAACGTGTATGTTTCCGTCTATTTATATGCAACTAACAGCTAATAAAATTTCATACGCAATAAACAACCATATTCAAACTCTCATATTAATATACGCTTATTCTTTCCTTCTTTTCAAACTTTTCACGCACAATTACTTAGACTAACTATTTATAATTGCCCCTGACGCTCTTTCTGGTTACGAAGATAATAATTTATAATGAAATAAAATAACAGAAAATAAAACAAGACGTATTCTTATCTCTAAGTTTGTCTCACGGTCATTCGATGCTCAATGTTGAACGAGTCTAGAAATGTTGAATATATTTACACCGTCACGTTCACTGATAGTTGAGATTCATCTTCATTTAATCACTAGATTGTCTTTTGATCGATCTCCATCAGTCGTCTATTTTGATGAATAATTCAGGAATATGTTTAATCCTGTTTTTCACAAGAAAATTGATCTCTGGCTCCTAAGCTCTGTCGCCTATTGATTGAATACAAGGACAATGTTACAGTTTCAGATTAAATGTACTATACTATATGACATGTAAAATAGTCTACCTATTCTGGACACCTGAGAAATACGTCTACTCTACTTGCCGAATAGCGAAAGGGACGAGTCTCATAGACTACGTGAAAGGTTATGCTGAGGTGATAGATTACCGACTCTAATATAAATACTAATGGATCTACCGGAATGTTTAGGCCGCATTTCTAAAACTCGTTACAGTAGGGAAGTAACTTGAGAAAGTTAATTAGTACAAAATTCCGATTTTGCTTAATTAAATGAAAAAACGTGCAGTAGAATATTACATAATGGTAGTATATGGGGAGCATTAATGATATAGCAACTTCATGTAAAATTCATTATATTCCAGCTGTGTGTTCTCAATGTATTCATGTGGACCTAGCAAACACAATATTACAAGTAACGCATACGTTAGTTGCAATGTGCCACTCATTTGTGCAACGTCAATGCATCAGTTCACGTTATATAATCGAGGACCACATTGCAACTAACGTGTGCGTTGCGTGTAATATTGTGTTTGCCGTGCAGTATTTGCGCATAGCAAATTCAAATATACGTGTATTTTCATTTTCATTCATTCTTATATTATAGCGAATTTTCATGATTTAACTGCGAGCGAAATATCGTAATCACAGTCCAAGCATATTTTGCACACTAAATAGCGACCGTTATAAGCTTGGTTTGCTAAAGATTTTATCGACATAACTGCGGTCAAACTTTGAACGCTTAATCATGATTGAAGCATTGTAAGTACCGCTTAGCAAGAGTTGCGCCACTGTTATTCGAGCCCACTTTTCACGACAATATTGTATTGATTATATGTGAATGAAACTAATTTATGATAAAGCCCCATGGTTTTGAAGAAGAATTCCGCTCTGGTTTAAACAAACTGAAAGCATTTTAAGTGAAAACAAATATAAGCTTATTCGTCCCTTTAGTGCATTTTCAAGAGCAACACCAACAAGAGCTCGATTTCTGGACGTGAAACGTGTTGCTGGACTCCAATTAAGTGCAACAATTCATAAATACTTGACTTTTATAATCGTAGTAAACTTAATAAAGTATCAGTGATCGATCATTGGAGCCTAGAGTGTAGGGAACAAAATAGCAAGTTGTATAGCCCATTTCAATTACATATAACATACTTCTTGCAATAAAATATTTATACTCGATAATTATATATAAAGCAGATTTTGCATATATAAATTTCGTTTAAATAATGTCAAAGTGTCATAACTTCGCTGTTTTTGTTTTCATTAGATTCGTCTTGATTTCGACTATAATTATTTGGAGGAAAATCAATAGGCTCCCATTTAAAATAATGAATTTTATCTTCACGTAATCTGAACGTGTCCACGCAAAAAATAGACAATATGACCATCGTATGTCCACCTCGAAACCGTAAAACTTTTGCAATGAACATTTTTTTGTAGAACCCTTTTCTCAACTTACATATTTGAACATTTCTTTTAATGGGACACCCCGTATGCGAGAGCTGGTCTTCAGTGTTTGTATAAGTGCACTATATGGTATGACGAGGCCAAAAACAGAAAAAATTTTATATTTTTATTCATACAATTATTTCATTATAATAAATGCATATGGCATTTTTCATATACTTCAGTGAATATTAAAAGCTAGTCATTTTTCTAGAGTTCTTTATGACAAGGGCTCTATTAAACTACAGTGGCACGAAGGAGAAATCATGTCAAGACCCTAGAAAATCAGCTTATAAAGGTCCCCGTTATCCTAAAAAATTGGTCAAAGCTCTATCAAAGTCCATAAATAAAATTTCACAGGCTAAGATTGCGCCGCCATGATTATTTCATATCCATTCTATTCTATTACTCATTGTCAATTTTTGCATAAATATCTTTGATTATAGTCAAAGTAACAGAAAATTCTTTGTTTACAGAATCCCCTTACACATATGATGCTTTATCCTTTACCAACATTGTAACATATGTATCATTACAACTATATACATGACATATATATATATGTCACAATAGGAAATAGTTATAACCAATTCCCGACGTAGCCTACAATTATCCTCGGCCGCTCCCAATGTCCTAAAATATTTTTAAAAATCCTAAATATTGAGCACCAGCTGCGGTTTCCTCAGACCAACGCTCCACGCTACTGCCGATTTCGTAAAATCACCCGACTACTCAGTCTCAGCAAATGAAAAATGGTAGATGAGAATACGCAGGCGAGGAGAGAGAACTCTGGAGACGTCGGATAGGCATGCGGAATGATTACACAGCGGATAGTGCACCGTTTCGTTTATTTCCAAAAAATAAACAAGTATTTAGCAATACAAATTGTGTAGCATACAGTGTGCTTCTAAAGCACAGCAAACATCTAGCTTTCTCAAGACCTGTCCCTATTTTGGTATTCTTGGCCGGGTTTGCGGATCCGCCTGCGCCGCAATTGGCGAGCCTAACAGGTCTCTTTGGCGAAGAATCCCTTCATCCTCTCAGGGAGTTTTTGCTCTGACTTCGCTAGCCCCCATAAGCGGCCGCACGTTCGCATCACTTCCACTTGGGTGTCTACGCTCGTGAGATTTTCTGTAAATAATACAGTCTGTGTTGTACACCGAAAACTCGGCTATCCTATAATCCCATTATGCGGCCCTGCAGTCTTCTCCAACAGTAGCACATTCTGGCTCCTCGACGATATCCACTGGACACATTGCGGTTCCACGCATCCGCACCTACACTGCACTCTATTTCGTAAATAGGAAAATCACGGTTCTCTAGGAAAAATCTCAAAAATCACGATCAGCTATTTCTCCTGATTGCTCTGTTATCAACGGAGTCTGGAAGGAGATTGATGATCGATAAGTCAATTTCTGCCGAAGCAATCCCCGATTTCTAGGTATTGCTCCCTACCACTGTCTATTGTATGTCTAGTCAAAGCAATCCTCCCTCTGACGTCCTCACCGAGAGTGGAGGTGATCGATGATAAATCATTATAGAGACGTCCTGCTCTACTAAGAACAATATCGTGATGTCACGTGTTAAGTTGGCCCAACGATGCAGTATTTCCGGGTTACGTAACACAGCTCAAATATCTTAGCTATTTTAAACCTTATAATTTATTCGTCGTAAACGAAAAGACTGCAGTAGTATCGAACAGTCCTTGATATTCGTATACGTTGTAAAATAAAAAGTAATGGGCAGTTTTGTACATTCGTGAAAAAATCGATTTAGAGGAAACTGAAGAGCAAAAATAAAACACAAGCAAATAACCAAAGGGTAAATATTTTGTCGCTAGGAATTATCAGCCTCCATGAATACATCCAAACTCATTATTGGGCATCATTAGGAGTCTGCTATGGTTAAACAATAACCTAGGAGTCGTATAATCTTCCTTCTGTTAGCGCCATAGCTATGCCCTTGGTATTCTTCATCATCCCCTAACGTCAGCCATAGGTCGATCGAGTGCGACTTTATCCTCTTACGAATGATAAGTAGAGAGAATTCTCGTGCCTCGTCTCTAATGACGATGGCTGAATTGAATTTCGCCCTAGGCCGTCTATGAAACTCCAGGAGAATTATTTCGTATCCCTTATAATTCCGTTGGTACCTTCTTCCTGTATAGGTATACATACGTACTAATGCGTACAGCTGTCCCTGATATTGCAAGACGACTAGGAATTACATACGTCAGAGTGTGGAAAACCTAAATAATAAAGTAAAATAAATGTAGAATATAATACTAAGCCTCCATGCACTCACATCTTTAATAAATAGAATCGCGCATATGCAATTTTTATTTCAGCAGTGATGCTGCAAATCTCACTGGCTTATTCGAAACTGAATTTTTTCTATAAAATTTGGTTCCAAATCGATCCAGCTATTCATGTAGAATTTTAGGTGCTTGTATTTGCACATCGTAAACAACTGCACTTTTTCACGATGGCGGATCCATCGGACCTCAATCAAATTAATGCGAACAAGAGTGGGTAAACAATACGGACATACTTTGATTGTCACGCAACGTTCATTGGAGCCATTCACTTTTATATGAATAGATGAGAAACTTTTAATAATAAGACACTTGTGTACGTTTTATTCGGCTATGTCGAAATTGCTTCATTTTTGCGTATGTTTTAATTTCCTTGATTCAATAGCGATTAGGACACTTGGAAGGTTCTAATTTTTTAAGTTGTTGATCTCGATCGAGAACTACAACGTCCAAAATAGATTGGAAGCACAAAGTAGCTCATAGAGCGAGACAATTTTCCGGCGGTGCTGCCTTAAGCGAAATTCAATAGCATAGTTGGAAATTAGAAAATTATTAAGCTCGTAGAGGCATTCGAGCTACCCGCTCTCCTTCCGAACCCTCCACCACTTTCCGATTGGCGCATCCCTCCATTGCTCAGCTCCTGCTCGCCTTTCCTCTTCGTTACAGTCCATTGCAAACATCCTTAAGCCGTATTTCCATGATCGAACCTGGACCAAGTTCGAGATCAAATAAAGTTTGATTTGAACTTTAGTCACCTCTCGTGCCAGCTAACAAATCTTTCAGTGAATCAAGGGCGAATTAATACTATGCAAAAAATTATTTATTTTTATTTTATTTTCATTGCAAAAGCGATAAATCAATAAATAAGGGTGATCTTCCTTTGTAACAAACCTGTTGCATATATTTTTATTATATGTATATGTTTGTTTCTAGTGCATTGAACTCTTCAGAATCTACCCTGTCTATTTTTGTTCCAAGCCATTTATTATCAATGCACTGATTAACGAACGTTACACGAAGCCATTTTTTTAGGGGTATATTTCAAATTAACCTAATACTTTGGAAAATAAGATTAGTCTAGCGTAATGGTTTTTTTCCGTAAACAGGATGTCGATAAGGGTAGTGAGACTTCCCGTATATTCATGATGAACTTATTGATAAAGAAGTCGCTAGTCAATGTGAACTCACCTTTAAGCGAGCGCAAGTGTAGTACCCTGTATTCTCCGTTCCATTCAATATCCTGGGGGTGGATCTAATACGGTGAAATTGAACGATAAGCACCCTTTAAGGAAAGAACCTGTATCGCTTTATTATCGATTTCCTGCCGATCAACGAGACTTCCGCCGGTTTATTAAAGTCGTAGCGATTTCATTTCCGTCCGCGGTCCGATACGCCCCCATCGTCATTTCCACACCACGTCAATTTTCCGCCTCACGGTATCCTCTTTAGTTCTCGCGTAAAAATTTCACGCGATATTACACGCTTCTCGAGCGTTTACGAAACATTGACTGTACGACAAAATAATGTTTCAGCAATTCGCTGAAACGGGAGAGTACAATTCATTACATACTTCAAATTCATAGAAATCGTGATACGGTAACGCGATTATTTTGGTAACGTTAACTCGCCTGCGAATAAGCTCCTTACGATTCCATTATCATTTAAAGCTACGTGCTTGTTAATAATTCCTACCGATCAATTAATGCACTATGAGATTACGGTATATTTATACGATACACATGAATAAGGTAATAGTGATACGTATTGTTTACTAAAAGTGAATAGCAGTAAAACGATAGAACGCGATGAAACGTAATAAGGTGCACAAGTGCTAATAATGCTAACAATAGAGAATCTGTTAATCGATGAAAAATTTCATTTTTGTGATTGATCAAAGTACCTAAAGAAATTCATAATAAGATAGTTAATGGTAGGTACTATAATTTTAAGATTGGAGAAAGTTTAAAGAATAGTATATTAATCAAGTTCTCCATTAATAATTGTCTCTCAGGTACGATCGATCATTAATACAATCTCAGGCACTTTTACGAGTAATAATTCGTACCGATCTATTATTCATCTCCATTATTCAACTTTTTTAACACTATGACCGTCACACCTTCACGGAATCTATCAAAAATTGTGAGGTCGAATCAAGAGCCTTGTGACACCTCGGCACTACTCTGAAAGGTATTGACGTGTGGTCCATTTTCTCTAAAATTTTAAATTATACATGAGCTTCTAAAAAAAAGGTTTAAAAGTTAATTGAAAGTTGGCGAGGTGGTGCGTGCGAGTACTAAAAAAATATTCAAGACTTCAAAACCAGGAGAAAGGGGTTGAATTGTTAAGTTTATAGGGTGCATACCATACCTACTTTTCAGTACATTTCGAGTCCTCATGCAACCCTTATGTAAGAGGGGGTAGATGTTAGATCACGGTTGAGTCTAGAAGCAAAAAGTAGCGAACCCTTTCCGCGTGCATTACGCCCTCTCAAAGTGAAGCTTTCGAATGCTTTGGGGTGCCTTTCGTAAAATGCATCCCAAGTAGTGGTAAGTCGCGTCTCTATACGGGTAGTAGATATACCATCTAAACAGGGTTGTCAAAAGGGGTGTGGATTCACCTACCCTTCGGCAACTTTAGATGCCACCACTGGGAGTAACATGAGAAGGAGTCAGTCAACATACCGCATCAGACATCTGCTTACATTCCCATGAGCCATTGGCAAGCAAGTGAATAAGCAAGCAAGCAGGCAGGCAGGCAGGCAAGTAGACAAGCGGAATTCAAGGAACAGTAGGCAGTAGGTAGGGAAGATGATTTGAAAGTTACAAGCTTTCTAGGGAGGGGGTGTATGAGACACGCGGCGAATAGAGAGGGTAGGTACAACACGTGGTTCTCAAGATCATGATAATAAGGAGGTGAGTCAAATTTTCGGAACGGAAAGAAAAAATTCGTAATATAAGTTAAATGTATTTTCGAGTTTTTGGAATTAACAAAGGGAACTGACAGTACATATTGTCTTATAAAGCTTCTATTACTGACAATCTTTATTTTGAGAATAGTCATCAATTAATGCAGTTCCACTAATTTTCGGAGATCGTCAAGTCTTTGGATAAGCTGTTCTTTGGCAGAATTGTAAGGAAGTGAAGCAAGTGAATTATAAGAACAATGATATTTTAACTGTTCATTATTTTTAAACCCATTCTCTATGATACGTGTGTCTTTATATATGAGGGTTTAGACGTAGCTTGGTTTATCTTGAATTTTGTTAAATTTTAAGGTATTGTCCTTTGCTCTAGTGTCTCACTTTATATGGGTCTTCTCTAACTTTGTGGGTATCCCACTTTGCCCTAGTCTCTCTTATAGAACATGTGGGAGTATCTTGTATAATTACCGTCCCTAACATAGGATGTACGCATACATTATGCGTGTACGATTGTGTGGGTATGAATATTTATAATCAAAATTCTAAACGAACGGCTAAGCCTACAGAGTTGAAATTTATAGTAAAAATCAAGTTATTGCTGTAGATGAGTAAGACACGTATTACCTTAAACCCTCAGATGCCATATTTAATTCTGTGTAATCAGCTGTTGAGTTAAAATAAATTAAAATTCATTAAAATTATCCCACTAATCCTGAAGCGCTTTAATTTTAACACAAAGCTGGCGTCTTTGAGGATTTTTCAATTAGCTAGTCTTTTTCGTCTCCTTTTATACACTCTCATATATTAATGTAGGATTTGCTACAGCATAATCATCAAAGTAGATGATTAGGAAAAGTTTGAAAGTCATGCAAGAGAGACATGTGAATGTGCAAGCTGCACACATGGTGACACTTGTATTGATAACTACATCTTGCCTATTTTCTATGAGTTTCACAGAGATTAGAAATAAATCTAAGATTTTTGATATCTTGAAGTCAATTGACAAACAAGTGTGACGAGTACATTTTTCTATATCGTTACGATATTCAAGAAATTGCTTAGACTAGTTAAGATTATTTTTTACTTTTGTACTTTAAATTAATTACTATTAACAATGGGTTACCTAACGCGTGTACCAATCCTTTGACGACCATCCCTTCTTGTGATGTTTTATTCCATGAAAGTTTTCATCCCCTCATTTCAAGAAGCCAGGAACATTTTGAGAGCTCCTCCTTCGCTTAATTACATTTTAATAAAGATCCATTTCCTACTCGGCTGAGCGACGTAGTAGCAAGTTAATGCCATCAGGAAGCAGAAGAATAGCGAACTGTTATGCTCCAGTTGAGAAAATGGCGCGATGAAGTTAGATTAGATGAAATGAGGAATTGAGAGCCGAGGTTAAAATGAAGATTGCCCTTTCTTTTCCTTATGCTCTTTCACTTCGTTCGAATCATATTCTTTGGAATTGCACATTCTCCATTCAAGAGCCTCGTGAATCCGAGTCGAAAAATAACTACTGCTTCGGTTCTGATAGATTCGATTTCCTTCTTTTCCCCCGGATGTAGGCTCGGTCGTCCCACACTATACGGTCAACTAGTTCGGACCTGGGCCTGTTTTCAGAAATGTAGCAGGGGAAGATCAGAACTTAATACTTTAAGCCTGGGACCCGCTTTGAGGCGTAATATGTGGACTACTGATAAAGCGCTGGGCCGCCTTAATGTGTTTTTACATGTTTGTGCAGAAAAAAATATATATCTCTTAAACAGCAAGTGTTTTGTGTTCTACAAGATTTATTATATTTTATTCGTAAAAATGCATGTTTTTACAAAACTCATAAATGTTGCAGCGCTTTAGGTAAAGTTTTCAACAACATAGCCGGCGCTTTCAGTGTTGAAATGAGACATTAACAAATTTTTCCAAGAATGGAATTTAGAAAAATGTTGGCAGGTAATTAAACTTCAAAAGATTATAATTACACATACAAAAATTTTGTGTGAGATTTATTCAGATTTATTGATTGGTCGAGCGACATAGTATTTGGTGCTCTTAATGATATAAGAAGATGCAATTAAATCTGTAACTGGTATAACGATAGTGTTAGTAGCATTTCGACATTTATAGATGAAAGAAACTTTAATTTCATTTGGCCGATAACGCGTCACACAGTTATCATCAATTATAAATAGTGGAGGGGGGATGGAACAGGCATTTTCATTTTCGCATTCAAAAATATTTATTTCGATCCTTTTTTGTTCTTCTTGACAGGACAAGAACATGATTTCTAAGTTCTGTTTCAGACCGAAATAGGCAACAATTAGACCAGCAACAAATAGACAGATCCGGACCAAAGGAACCAGAGCAGACTCATCAGATCTTATTTATGAAACGATCAGACCTAATTCAGCGTATGGAGAACAAAATCAGACCCACGAGGATCGAATTTATTTGTTCACATGAGAGGCAGAAACGTTCACACAGCCAAGTACTAAGTTTGACGCATCATCAGTAAAATCGATTCAGCGTGAAGTGTGGACTTGAAGGGGTGTCAGACTTTGCTTTAGTATAGATGGGAGTTCAACCCTCCTTATCAAGTAATTACTTCATGATAATTTGAAGCAGCTGTATAGCTACTCTGCTTCTCCCAAGACCAGAAAGACGTGTCCAAAATCGTTACACGTTCTGCGCAACTAGCCTGACTGCTTGTCAAGACAAAAAGATTATACGATTAGTATTTATTTTCAGAACAAGACCTTTCTACATGAAAATTCTCCACATGAAAGATTTTGCACGATATTTTCCAGATAAAGAAAGCAATCCAGGTTTACGTGTGTTAATTTCGATAAGGTTAGATTTGCCTATGTAGGGTCAGAATAGATTAAGTTATGTTAGCTTATGTTAGGTTAAGCTACAACTATATTGCATCCGCAATAGTTGTAATCACTTTCTTTGTTGACGATGAGTCCAAGATATGACATATATAATAATAGATACCATCTTGTTTGCTTCAATGCCTTATATATTGTGACGTGGCATTTCAGATGCACAAAACGTTGAATTTTGTAATTCTGCCAGCCACACCGTGAGGTCGCATGCGTAGAGAAGAGATTCCGTGGCATTTGACTGTATTATTTTCTAAATTTATATTTATTTCCCTCGCGGAAATATTTTTTGTTATGTAATTTTTAAGGTGTGTTTGCCACTCTGATTGACCTAAGGTATGTACATATTACAGCACGCCTCTTGGGAAGGTTCCCGATTTTCGAAATTCGCAGCGTCACTCACCTGGTGGCCAAGCCTAGGGACAGACGTGTTTTTCGTTTTGTAAATTGAGAATTGTTTTGGCTCAGTCTAGTCCTATATTATCTTGTATAGTTTACCGTATCGTATCGTTATCCTTAGGCGTATCCAGTATCAAGGAAAATGTGTCCTGTGGATATCTGGAGAGTCTAGGAAGGCGGTGAGTGACGCTTTTGAAAGTTGGCCATATTTTCGATGGCGTTGAATAGACCGTGTCGCAGTGTTGTGCCTTATGCATTTCCGATCAGTATTGGATCTGTGTATTCCTAATCGATGACGTGTTGGATGATCGTTACAGTCTCATATCGTTGATTTGCCATATTTTGATTCTGCGTTACCGCCTACTCAGTGCACGTCTCGTGGAATAATTTCCTTAGCGCAAGGGTACTGTGAGTCCGTTAGCATTAACTAACGTTAAAATTCCGTATAATATCTTATTGTTTGCAGATTTTATTGTTAATATTGTATAAAGTTTGTTTCAGGATTGTATAGACTCTGTTACATTTTTCTAGGGTATTAAGGTTTTGTAGATTTGTGAATATCATTTAGTCAGTAGGTCCTCGGGTCCGCAGACTTCATGATTGCTTTTAGGGGACACTCCGGTCTCGTTCTTTCTGTAAATATTGTAAAATATTTCGGCAAACTAGTACTTTTAGGGATCTACGGTCCTGTTCGACGTTAAATTTGTACATTTTGTTCAGGAACAGTTGTTCCAGTAAATTTCTTATGTTCTGTTAAATAAATCGGGCCAGATTGTAGTTCCGTATTTTATTTTGGAAAATTTAGCCTTTCTTCATTATAATTTAGAGTGAACCTCCTCGATATTTTAGGATTGTTCAATTCTTGTTGTTTGTCTCCCGATTCACGACGCCACCGCATAAGAGCTTGGCCACGGTCAAGTTTGGAGACAGTTTACCAGTACAGCCTCTCTGTTCCTAGCGGCCATCTCGGTATTTAGAATTCAATTTCCTTTCTCCCGGCGTGCCATTTATTTGTTCAACGGTGCTTTGGCAAAAATCGTCGTTACGTTTTATTGTAAAAAAAATGGCTTTATGAAAAATTGTTCACAATTTAATGAAACACTAATTGTGAGTTTCTTATTAGTACCCTGAAAGTTTATGACATTTAACGTTATTATTTAGCGGCTTAGTTGTTATCAGGGCTGAATAATTGATATTTAAAATTATTAAGTTACTGTTTACTACTCTAGGTCTATGAATAGTAAATTCATTTGGTAAAGTGATTTTTGTACTTAACAGCATTTTTCGCTCATGCCCCGTACAACAGTTTTGTGCCATTGGTTTCACACGGTTCAATACACCTAAAATGCTTTCAAATGGAAAACAATTTATTCCGCTCTAAGAGCAGCACAAATTTAAAAGATCGTCGGTATATGTATATGAACAATATTGTATATGTTACTTGTGTTCTCATATAATGTTGTACGCATAGTAAACATTTCGCTATAAATTATACCAATAAAAAATTAATGAATAACAAAAATGCACAAACAATAAAATAATACATAGATGCAGATGAATACAAGCATACAATGAAGATTTTTAACAGCTTTTTTTATTTTATAAAGTGTAAAAATTGTGTAAAAATTTATTGGAATAAGTCCAAAAATATATCTTATGATGAGAAAACAATCGAACAATTTCTTTCCCTCTCGTTGTCGCGGTCCATTCTGTTACGACGAAATGGTTGTATTAGAATGAACTTATTTATTAATTTTGTGTATTAAGGGAAACTAATCGTTTAGACAGTATATACACACAGATGATGTTCGAGGCAAGAAGAATCATTTATAGTGTAATTTCTATTTGAAAAACAAATTTTTAACCTGCAAGAGTCAATCAAAGCCTTTTTGAAATACGTTGGTCTAATCGAACGTATTGCTCGACTATCATTTGCAATATTGCGGCAAAGTCTATATATATATATATACATATATATTGTCACGGGGTGGATTTCAACCCGTTGTATCCTCGGCGAGAATCAGCGCAAATAGCGCAGGCCTAAATTGACCAGGCAGGATCTACCGACCGTAAGGGCTTCTTTTATTAATTTGAATCTAGGTACCTCATTTCATTCGTATTTTGGTTGTGTGTTCTGCCGATTTTTCGAGCTTAGCGCTTGCTTGCCAGGATCCCGATAGTGTGAGCAAGGAAGGAGAGCCAGCTGGAGTCCAGGTGGAGAGAGCTGAGACGCGAAAGGGACTAACAACTCACGCTCGAGCCAGACAGCCCCTCTACTGGCCCTGGAGGCGCGCGCAACGTGGGACAGTTGACGTCACGCCACAGCCACGCACTCTGCCGGGCTGGGACTCAACCAACAAAACGACTGGAAAGTGGCGTGCGAATCACCAAAAAGAATGAGCACCGTTACCCATCCATACGACCTATCGCCGACCGCCAGGTTTTTCCGATCACAATTATCGCGAGTTCCCAGGTGCCATTAATTCTTGGATTACGCGCTTTCGGAGACTCATTTCGGTAAGCGAGTGCATTCCTTTTTGTGAACGACGTATTTTCGTGCAATTTTGACTGCTTGTTGGATTCGCGTGGGAAAGAGCACGATATGGGGGTGACCCGTTCCCCCTATCGATTGCGATAGACTTTGCATTTCTCAACGCACAATAATCCGTCGACCGGCAGGGTTCACTGATCGTTTGTTCGTTTTCTTTTTTTCTATGTTGTTTCCAGGAACTGATTGTATCGAGTCATCTGATTAGATCTGAGCGTTGCTCGACTTCGATTTTTTTGTTGATTTCCTACGCCAAGAACGCGTAAGGTTCTTGACGGTCGATTGAAATTGAACTTCTTTTGTTCGCGAATTAGCCGCACAGCCGAATCTTTATTTTGTTATTTTGTATTCGATTCAATTCTAACTTTCGGTATTTCTATTATTATTTATCGGTATTGTAATTTGATCGCCGCGCTTCTCGCCGCCGGTCTTAAGTAAACCGAACATTTTGCTACTAATACCGTTTAGCTTATTTCTTAGTGTTTTCCACGTGCTCGTCTAACCTGTCCTGCCTTTGTCCGGATGCTGCTGCCTCCGCGAGCTGAGTTAGCCAGTGGAGGCTTGTCACGACATTCTTCTGTTGAACGTGGTTCCTGATAGGAACCTTGTGCCCAAATCAATTTTTTTTAGATACCCTCTTGGGCGTGGACGCGTTAGAAACAATTAGATTGCGCGTGGCTTCCTGAAACTCCGGTAGACGGAAATTAATCGCAATATATATAAAACTGCATGATCACCTACAGTACTATCTCGTTATAATCCAACGTTAGGGCGGTTAGGGTATTTCCCTAACCGTATTCTAAGAAATTTGTCACCCGAGCGCCCTCACCCTACTAAGCGGCGAGCTCGGGAATCACGTGTATTGAGTGATGTCCCTGAGCATCGCCACTCCTCGTTACAAGCGAACCACAGTTATTGCTTGAGAAACTTTCAGCTGAGCTCTATGTCACGGTAAGTATAAAAAATTAAAATTCCTCTTGATCCAATCTTGCTTAATGTAGGTTTTTTTCATTTTTCTAAAGTATAAAATAACCTCAACCTATTAAATACCATGTGAAAAAGGTATGTACACATGAAAATTTAGTCTCTTCTATTCTTACTGTTGCTTCTTAAGTGTATATATATATATATCAATAATGGTAGGACTGTAAAACATGGCTGAATTATCTTTTATATGAATATAAATAAAAAAAATTCGATTTTCAAACGTAAGATTTCACGCGACCGCTTGTTTGTTTATAACGAGAAGTCCGCGTCAAAATTACATGCGTCCTACGCATAGTTTGAGCGAGGCAAGCTATAAATTTCAACCATGCGAAACGGAGGAGAAATTTGCTTATAATAATTATGTATTGACTCGTATAGAATACCGATGCAAATACGAACATATTTCCAAGCTTCTATTCAACCTTTAAAAATGTATAATTTAGAAAATCGGCATCTATCTAGCATATCAAGAATTTATGCATTGCACGCTAATCATTCATAGTTTTCGTACACGTAAAATCTAAAATGCTCAATTTAAATCAAAATTTTTTTCATAATAACGAAAATTTCGACTTATTTATTAGAACTCTTTCTTACGTACTTATACGCGTGCTTCTTTTACATTATTATAGTTGAGCAAAGACTGTCTTGTTGTTAATAGTCTGTTATAACAAAAAAAATATATTAACTTTCCTGGTGAAACTCACAAAGTTTCAAATAGGTTGGTTCTAATTTTTACAGAATATCCAAGCAAGCCTTACAGTGAAAAAGGAGCGAACAAATGGGTCTTCAATTGATTATCAAATGGAATACGATTCAAGTCTGCAAACACAATCTCGCTCGAGTTATCGAAGTTAAATTTGAATCACGATTTATCTTCGCTCTAATTACCGAGGGCTTTGTCGAAACTTTCGGCAGTCCAATCATACCTCGAACTTCATGATATATAATACATAGATTATCGTAACATAGAAGTTTCGAAATGCATACTTACAGCGTAGTAACTATACATTATATATCTGCAGCTTATCCAGTGCAAATTACAAGGATTATACAAACGCGATAACCGCTGACGGATGCGTAGTAACAATGGATACATCCACTTGAGTGTTTGCATATGCTAACTGAGTTTCATCTGTGTCTGGAAAGTGAGTGAGGAGCCAGATATTAAGGATTACCACACTTTTAACGAGCAATCGAGATATAGTCGGTCCGCGAGTTCGATGTGTTTTTTTGACAGATCGAAAACAATGAGGTCTCTAGCAAGGCACACGTGTCATTGCATAAAATGTTTGTTACAAAAGTGAATATACATGGTTTTGAAATAAACATATTTTATTTTTATATTTCAACATATATTTTATACAAAACCACGTGCGTTTGCTTAGGATTGCTTTATTTGCGAACTGTCAAAAAATCGCACCGTTCTCGTGGACAGACTATACAATAACATACGGTAAATATCTGCTAGATGGCAAACCACATGTAAAATCTCTAAAAATGGAAAAACTGCCATTTGCAGGGGTAACGAACGAAGTAGTCGAAAACTAAGTGGAAGCGGGTTGAACTGTATCGCGCGTCCATTAGTACAATCCTCGCACGTAATTCCCCGGCGTGCATTAAACTTATCGAGATTTACGCGAGCCTTTGGTATCAGTAATAGTTGAATGCGTATAGAGGGAAACACTATCGCGTTTGCGAGTCTTTTGAGCTCGTTTAGCTCGTTCTGCTCGTTTCGCAAAGCGAGCGACATAGTAAATGCCCGTAAACCGTAAAGAGAAGAAAAGCAGTGGCGAAAGGTGTAGAGTGAGAATCGTGTCATTGCCTAGGTTCCCTATCTTCCTCTTATGATCCTATTTATTTTCCAAGCCATTAGGCGAAAGCACCCGGCAATTTCAATATTTCTCATGATATTGTAACGTTTACGTAAGAAGCTGGTCCTCACAAAATGGAACGTTGTACGACAGTCTTATATAGCGCATTTTTTACAACGTACTCATGAAGCGCGATAACACGAGTCATCACCTGCAGCGACAATCACAACGGTTAAAAATTAATATTTGTATCTTAGTTTTTGTGAAAGAAGTTATTTCCTTTATTTTTCTAACTGCTTTCATAACCGAGTCCTATGTATTTTCATATCTCTGTCATATCTCACGTCGAAATTGCGGTTGGTTTAAGTTGGGTCTCAGCTAGAACCAACCGTAAGGCTGATCAGTCCTTGACATTGCGTCAAAGCAGCATTGGTCTGTTTGTGAGTCCCAACTATGGGACAGCCTCTAAATAGTTGATCATGTTCAATCAGAAAAAAATGTTTACAAGACCATCGTACATGGTCAAACATGTATATCTGTATATTTAATATTCTTGGTTCATTTAATGGACAGTTTTATTCCTTATAACTTTTATGAATTTTTCTTACCGTATGCTACGGCGACTATATCAGTTCATTCCGTAGTAGAATTCAAGCCAGGCAGGCCCAAACACTAGCCAGCGCCTCACCACAATATTTATAGAAAGCCCTTATTTCTTAACTTGAGGGTAGTCTAGTGCTTGGTTAGGTACGAGTCAGTATTTCCACTTCGCAAATAACCATATTTTTGTTTGGGATTAATATAAATGAGATGTTCAATAAAACGAATTAGGATACTTTGGTCATGTGGAATATTTCAACTTTTGCGATTACAAATTAAATTGTTATCTAAAAATATCTCTTCCGATCTGTCAAGTTTTCCGTTTAGCTATACAGGGAAAACTTGGCAGTACCCAGGGGGCACTGGACGCTGTCAAATTTAAAAAACAAAAGACAAATTCGTTTATGCATCATATACCCCCTATACATAATATATTATTCCTGATATGAAAAAATTGTCATGCATAAGTGTATTTCATTGAATTAATTAGCTGATTTATCATAAACGAAATTGCTACTCGGAAGAAATGGTTGATACCAGAAAATACTTTTTTAGATAGTGGTCAAATTAAAGCGATATTTATGCTAATTTCATTAAAAAATATATAATTTCTAAATTATCGTTACCTTCCAAGAGGTTAATATTATTGACGAATTGCCTTAAAAATTTTTGGGAAATACTATGAGGTCGCTAATAAAAAATTAATTTATGGAATTTCCAATAGCGTATAGTCGTATAGCATTTTTCTCTATGATTTATGTAGGTGATGCTCGTACATATTCGTACAATTACTCGTGACAACAGTAATTTGAAATATTCTATTCGGTATATCCAGGATATCACTAGGCAATTTCTTAATACAACAAGCATCTAATATATCATGGAATACAATATTTGACTAATAAGAAAAGCCAACTCTGTCATTATACGCTGGGAACAGAGTTGGTAAACAGTTTCGGTTTGCTGGCGACATATGATCTTGGGAAACGGTTAGCATTAATTGTTGGATCCATGATATCATTCCAATGCTTACAATTAGCCAATTGTATGTCAGTGCTGGTTGCCGAAATCAGCCCTGCCTTGACAATGACCCAGCATCGGGTTTGCTGTAAATTTCTTCGTAGAATAAAACTAAGATTGCAAATAAAACGATGATTAAAGAAATAATAATAATAATAATAATAATAATTTTCAAATAGAAAATCTGGCTAAATTAATTAAAATTAATAAATCATATGTAAGAGATTTATTAAAGTATTGCTAATTTCTACATCGATGTATAATTATACCGCGAGCTTCTGGTCTGATAATTGCGCGTTAGTAATAAATCGGATTAAATTCGCCAGTTAGATTGATAACCATCACTCACTCTATCTCTCTCTCTCTCTCTCTCTCTCTCTCTCTCTCTCTCTCTATGATTTGCCACGCTAAAGCTAGTATTCTATCATACCGATATTTACCACGCACCTGTACTTTCCCAAGAGCAAATTAATCGGAGAACAATATCATTACTGCTGCTTTGTAATTATTCGAAACCGTATATTCTACCTCGTTATGTACGCGCAAACGTTCTGCATTAACGATAGGAAGAGTCACAAATCGTACAGACGAAATCGTAAGATAACTACTTGGCATGTATATAGAGAATTCAGTAGACATCTATTATTATATAGTGTGACTAAAATCGAAAAGGCTTATGATGCGTTTTACACCTTTTTGTAATTCTTCTGGCAAAATAGCGTATGTATTATAGGTACAAAAACATAAAGGGTGGATGTGTATGTTGATGTATTATAATTGGAAATAATATATTGTCAATACTAAGAATCCATATGGACCTTTTCGCTTTTATACAGTTTCTTATACGATTTTATTTTTACACATCCTTTTGCCATGAAACCGATATTTTTGGTACATACCCTCCTTTGATCAGAGTCAAGAGATACGTAAAAGTTAAATAGCAGGAATTCATGGGGAATATCGATTGCTGTACCACGTTAACACAAGCTACACTGTTGCGAACCAGCACAAACGGGCTTGTTAACATTACCAGTACGTTGCCGTCAATTTGAGTTATGCACGGTGACTCTCTAGGTACTCCAGCCACTCACACTTCCTCTTCCATCTCGTTTTCACTCGCCCTTACCCCTATCGATTCTTCCTTTTCATCTACGCCATATTCATCCTTTTCTTCCCTACTCGCTTTCTCTGAATAGCCTCAGGCGTTATATAATGGATTATTTATCGCTCAACTTCGCTATACGTGGGCCTTTTACGTCCTCGTTACCAAATAAGCACGCCTACGCGACCTTACTTTCCAATTTGTTAAGGTTAGCTGCTACAGATTGCTATACATATTGCTCTGTGCTCTATGTTACGTTCGTGGTTTCAGTCTTACGGACTACCCTTAACCGTTACGACCGTTACTACCGTGCTCGCTGGTTATTTGGTAGCGACGTCAATATTGCTATCGTATACTAGTATCTAACTCATACGATGGAAAGTGGGGAGAGGCCATTGAAGAATCTAGAAAAATGCTTCGATCAGGGAATATCGTTTTCACGTCATTAATAAACGATCGCAGAGATCGACTACGCCGATAATCGAGTTTCCGCGAAGTTTGCTAATTAAGATCCTTTAGAACAGAGGAGAATTTCGCTTTTATACAGTCGAGCTTTAGTGATCGACTCTACATTAATCTTGGGATTTATATGTCCCTTCTAGATTGTTCGACGTGTCACGTCTGTGTTATTTTTTAAAATATTTACTCGCGTCTCCGTACCTTTCTTAATCATACGCGATTATTCTCATGGAAGTGGACATTACTTGTTACTTTTCAACTATTAATGGTTTTGTGCGGCGACTCGAGTGACTCAGAACAATTTTAGGCCAAGTATATATAATTCAGAGTGTTGTGGCAGCTAGCTGCTTGGGGGTTGGCAATTCTGAATTAAAAATAACATTTTTTTTGGATATACCAACCGCTAATGTTGTTTCTGGGCGTGAGGAAGTGCAACGAAAACGGATGACTACTGTAGCATTATGTAACGTATACTAGTTAGTTGGAAGTTTCACGTGGTAGCCTACACCTAGAAATTATAGGGTATGTTATTGTTAGTTTGAGCCAAAGTCTAATTAAATCGGTCCGCTCAGTCGCGAGATATTTACTATCGAACTACTTGGCTATTCAATATGGTTTAGCAGTACTTAAGTACACGACATAATCAAAGACGTTTTGTTTGTGAAGCTGATGAGTTGAGGACATAACAGGAGAATAGGATAAGGTAGATTGTGTAGTACGTTGCGAAATATGTTGCCAGTACTGCGGACATAATGGCGTCTCTGTTAATCTATATGCATATGAGAGAGACAAACTATGCTCGCAGTAATAACAACACATTTTGCAATGTATCCAATATCACTAGTGTTGTTACTTATTTATTTACTTCTGGTCCAATAGTTCGTGCAACACTACGAAGATGACAGAATGACATTTTTTAAAGAAAATATTCAGTTTGCCGTGGAACTGGCTTCAGGTATCTGTGCAAGCTTACCGAGATGAAAAATGAAGATATACAAAGCATACTTACGTATGATGGATACGCCGACGGCGAAAACTCGGTAAATTACTAGTCAATGGGATTAACCTAAATTGTACGACAAATTGCATGTATTTAATTTTTAAATAAGTCCTTAGGTCCAACCTGCATGTTTAAGGCTTGAAATATGTGGAATCATAGGTGATTAAATGAAAGTATTAATTAACGTAGGTGAGTAATTGTGCAAGTATATAATATTAGATAATACCTATATGTATCTGACATATTATACATATAATTTCTATAGACTCTATTAAGGTCCATTATTACATAAAAATTATATATAGGAAATCATATAATTTCTATATAATCTATAAAGATTTTTTCACGTGAGTTCGATGATAACAACATTCGACATACATATGTTTATTAAGAGTTATTCATGGAACATATATTTTTCAAATTGCTGTGAAAATCCCAATGTAGGAAATGGTGCAAAATAGTAAATGTTAATTTTAGTGTTAATTTTGCAGAAAAAACACGAATATGTAAATGACCTTGTAGTATTTATTTGCACATAATAATTGCGAAAATCAGTGCCAAGGGTTCGAAGGATTACCTAAAGTTAATTACATTACTCCTGATATCTGTATTTTTTAAGTTTCCTATATACTTCGACGTCACCGCCTACTGCCTATAAGGTAAGAGATGGCTTTATACCTGACCGATATTAGAGAAGGACTGCCTTACCGACTGTTCGAGGTCTATCCCAGACTGTAGAACCGACTCTTCGACACTTTCGTCTGTCAACAATGAGCAAAAAGTTGTGCTGTTATTCTACCTGCCCTAATAATAATAGGAAAATGTCGATCGTAGATTAATTACTATATAGGTTGTTAAAGATTTCGTCAACGGACAGTTATATATATATATATATATATATATATAATCATACAAAATTCAGCCACAGCCCGGATTCGAACTGAGAACTCCAGGTAGCTACCCTTGAGTATAATAAGTCCAGCTACCCCCGCTGTTCTATGAGTGTCAACCATAACATCACCTTTCCTCTCTTGGAGGCAACGACGGCCACCATCGAACTTTGTAGTGCAAATCATATGGACCTGACGTATCCGGCATCTGCCGTACCAGGCCCGTGAAACTTAAGGGTCCTGCCATGTCCTGAGAAAGCAGCAGATTACCATTACGATAACCTGAGTAATTAAACTAGAGGGTACGCATTAGATAGAAAGTGCCCAACTACCTATCTTCGGGCAAGGGCTACGTTGTGGCGGAATATCTTTTTTTTATTCACCGATGCTTGGTGGAACGTGGCGTGAGAATCTAATTGCCAATTGCCTTACGGGGAACAGAGTTCCAGTGGGAGATAGGCACACTAATTGCTACGTGGACCAGGATCGTTCTCTTTCCTCGTGGGACATCTTCGGCACTGAACGTGGAAATCGATCGCTCGTTACCTAGTCGCGATTTCTACTCCGCTTATCTTTCTCGTTAGCTTAGTCGCGTTTATATTGTACTATCTTTTTTATTGAGTTAAGTTCTTTTCCTGTGTAATCGATTGCGAATCTCTTCGACGTTAAGTCGAACGCTGCTATCTATCCCTTAGCCTGCTCTAATTCGCCTCTCAATTATCTCTGTGGCCTTTTGGTCTAGAATGATTGTAGTTACCTATAGTGCTTCTGTATCGATTGTGACCTCTCGCGAGCCGATCATCTGTTTTTGAATTTATCTCACGGTACATACCTACACCTACCCTAAACCTTCACATTGGTCATCTAAATGTAAGGAATCAGGATAAACAGCACTTTTACTGTGAAATGTCGAAGAATCATTCTGCAAGTTGGAGAATTTTGAGAAATTATCATTACTTAAGAAATTCAATGAATTTTGGACTCATCTTATGTACATCACTTAGGTACATAAGAAAGTACATATATGGAAAGACAGAAATACGGAAATGCTAGATGATGACTGATGCAAACTGCAGTATATTACTGTTATGGTAACATTACCATACATACTGGGTATGTACGTGCTTAGGCAGTAACACCAACTTCATTCCATTATACATCAAATGGTAGAAAAGTTACGTGCAACATACAGTATATTGCGAGACTGTATTTTCGCCTACCAATTCCACCAGCAAAATAAGACATTTGAGATTGAAATAATAGGAATCTGAGAATCTAAAGTAAATCACGCTTAGCTAACACAAATAAACTACGCTAAGACCAAAGAGGTCAGTACTAGTTATGATATTTCTCTCTGGCATAATATCTCGTACGTAGTCATCAAATACTGACCAAATTATCCACATATTAAAAATTGTTTTTTTTTTTTGATATTCTGCTATTTGCGACTAAACACATAAATACCTGGCACATTGGTCACTAGTGTAGTTTTCAATAATCATTTATTTATAATCTAATATTACTCATATGACATTAAATGACAAGCATGAAATCACTGAACACTGAATCCAACCCTGTATATTGTTCGTTACACAAATATGTAATGATAACGAATTATCTTTGAGACAAACGGAAGAATAGAGATTCATCATTTTATACATTTTCATATCACATACTGTTTAAATGATGCAATAAAAAATTATACAAAAATTCCAAGATCTTTAATCTAAAAGTCATTGTAATAATATTCGATGTGAAAGTAGTTTTCATCCAGAACCTGAGATGTCTTGACAAAAAATATTGCTGTTTTAACGTGCAAAATATATCTATATAGTGCAATTTTGACTATAATTCCGTATAACTCGTAAACTAGACGATAAATATTTTGAAAATTTGCAGGTTCGACCTTTAAGCACGTATTAAGGACTTATACAAATTCAGATATGCATCTTAGCTAAGATGCTAGTGCTCCAATGATCGAACCGCATTAAGTAAAAAATTCTGTTAATAATTTTTTTTTAACATCTTCCTATCGAAACATAAATACTTGTACGTGACTTAACATTGGTAGCAGTCGTGAGTTAACTAGACGTATCTGAAAGAACAGTTATCACCTTCTCGTTTAATATTCGTATTCCCTTTACACTTGACAGTTCAGAAGCTTTTCTGGTGAATCGACTTGACTGCTCAAAAGCATTCGTATCCGCCTTTTCGTATACGTAAGCGTCTAAGTCGATGATGCAGACACATAGGTTTTCCATGGGTAGCACATCGCTCCTAACACCAATGGCTCATCAATCATCTGCATGTTTACAGAGGGACGTTTCACACCCTCTGGCTTGAAAAGCGACCCTCTAAAAAGTAGCCCTACTCTCGTATTCCATGATCGAAAACAGATCCAGCCTAATTACTTACGGCCAATGAAATAGGGAACTTTCGAATATCAGGATAATTAAGTTGATTATTACTGGGCTTGTATACATATATCGACGATCATCCTTTACGTTCCTTTTCACGCTCTCTCAGATTTTACATGCTTCTCGTTTCATTGTCATGTCTGAATCCTTTAACTCTAAAGAAAAACAGAGTGTTAACGTCAAGCCGACATTTTCATGTTTTTATTATAAAAACCGTACTGGCCTTTCGAAAGGTTTGGATAAGCTGAAAGAGGATGAAGCTGTGTTTTTTGTTATGGCTAGCCGAGATTATACGTGTTACAGACAGCAATCAACAAACCACCTCTGAATGTCTACAGTCTGTACTGTACATCTGTAGGCGCAATGCATACTCAAAATTATGTCACTGGCTTATTGATGATATTAAATGATGATGAGACATCTGCTGGCAGAAATATGAATCATTCGAAAAGAGGGCTCGGAGCTTATTGCAACGATATGGGGATGGTCCTGTATGCTTGTACGTGTCGAACGATAGGCAGTTTACACGTGAGATGTTTCTTGATGTACTGATTGTACTGCGGGTTTTCCATTTAAATGAGTTGAGAGTCGACGCAACTCAATACAAAGCTATACCATTAACCATTTTCAAACTTTCCGTTCGACCACACAATAGCCAGCCTTCATGTGGCTGACATTGTGGATTTACTCGAGTTGAGTTAACACATGCCGACACAAAAACCGCCTATTTGCTAGGTCCAACTGAAACTTTTCGAAATAGTCAATGATGCAGCTTTGTGACAAGTTACGTCGATTCAAATAGTGTAAATGGAAAACCCATATTAAACTTGTGCTTTTCTTTGTAAACTGGCTCAGACTTTACTTCGAAGACGGCTTAATATTCTGTGACCGTCGATTATAAAGTGCAACTAGGATTGAATTCTTAGATCTTCAATTTCATAGGTTTAAGTGTGACAATAAATATATTTACGTAGGAATTAGATGAGAGTTGAGAGATTTTTAAAATCGGTGTATTGTATATTTACTAGTTTTTGAAATGTAGATATACTCATTATATTATTTCATTCGCTTTTTATTCTAATGAGATTATGACTAATTCCGGATACATAGAGCAATGTTATAAGAGCGCGCTCGACGGACACACGAAAATCCTGTTTATGTTTGCGACTAAAATGCGCTGCGATCCGGTAACGTTGCATTTATTTATTTAGGTAACAGTGGTAGCACTGACGATCTGAAAGATCGAAATTTTAAATAAAAGAAAAGATAGAAATTTATTTCTAAAACGGAAATCCACACGCAGGAATGGGGCACAGGCATTTAAATAAAAGCCTAACATACGTGAATGTTCCTGCAGTTAATGGCAAAAATCTCAAAAGATACAAGCGGGAAGTCGGTGTTGCAGCAGAAAGATTTGCAAAGGAGACCTGCGAGAAAGGCGAAGGTGGAGAGGAATCTCACAATTAAGAATGAAGCAAATTTCAGGCCTGTAGTGTAAGCATTTACATAACTTTTGAACACTGGGCGTTTTTCTGTTAGCTAGGCACTTTTTACAAATACAATACATGGTTGGTTCCAATAGACTTCTAAGAGAAGATCACCTATGCAATGTATAATTTTAAACCATTTAAATTACTACAAATAATAATATGAATTATATGTCTTATGGCATATTTAACTACGATAACTGTGTACAGAATTAGTTTCTTATACCTTTGTACTTTTTCCAACAAAAGTTAATTGATTAATTTGTATTCAGCATGAAATTTTAGTACAATAATTAACTCTTTGTACTCGACTTATGCCCTCTCGGGCACTGAAATATATGGAAAATGTAGAAATCTCGAGTGCAAAGGGTTAAGATATTTACAACTTGGTGAAATATTTCTTATAAGATTACAGCAATATGTGGCAAAAATTCAATGTTCCCTCCTGTTTGTATCGACTACCTTAGAGATTATTCTTAACAGCATCGTTCGTTGACAATATTTTAAATTATTGTTAAATAGACATGATAATATGTGTATGTAGAAAAATAAAGTAGAATGCTCGACTAAAATTATTTCATGACACTGAATTCAATTGCAGTTTTTATACTGACATTTGTCTTGAAATAGCGACATGACGAAAAAGAAGTAAATTTACACGAGCAATTGCAACGATTAAGATAAGTAAAATGAGATGCGACAATGTTTTAAAACAGTATCCTATTTGATCGTATGCTTTGTTATCTTTGCAATATTGCATCTTTGCATCTTTAAATTATTTAATGATTTCTTGAAAATATTTTTTATTTTTTGGTCATTTAAGATTTAACGAATTTCCTTTGTAACTATCAGAACTAGCGCCACTCCGTAGTTAGACGATATCCCGGGATTGACGAGCCAAAATAAATACAATAGAGTCACCTACCTCCGGGTTTACTATTTCATGACGAAATAGGCTCGTGCGACAGTTTGAGCGCTGCTCGTCCCTTTTGCCTACGAATCATTGAAACGAACGAGCGCTCAACTCATCACAAAAGGTAACCACTCGCCACTTAGTATCCATCTAACTATTTCATTTGTATCTTTTACCATTTCTCTAAAGACGATCGGGCCATTTTAACATATTTGGACACAGTAGATTTATTGGCGGATAATTCACTTTTTCATGGTTGGGAGCGCCGGTATCTTCCGAGATGGTGATGAGCATATTAACCAATGACGAACCACGTGGGAATTTATACTGACAATTCATCACTCATCCGGGACAGATAAGCTAATAATAGTTCATTTAAATCCGAGCGTAATATTATCATACGGCGTCTTCCAACTCATTTGTGGTCCAAGTGAAAGGATTTTGATAATTTATTTTTTTTACTGAGTGAATGCGATTTTAATATATGTTATATCCGCGTGAGTATGAGAATGGTGTGTGAATTCGTATATATATATTTAATCAAACGTATGTAGAATACGCGTTGCGGTGTCGGTATCCTAGGACTCTTCTTTTTGTTGTGAACATTCGCGGCTCATTGCCCTGAACTATATTCTAATTAATTTCATGTCTTTTTTTAAATCTCATATTCCTTTTTCTAATTTCATGGTATTTTATTTTTTGAATTTCTCATACATTTATACAATTTTTATATTGCCTGTACCGTGGTAAAATATATATAATATTATACCCTCCATCATTTTCAGTTGCGTCAGAAGCAATGCGTAATTGTGTACAAACTGTCATTGCTTACAGTAGCTCTCTTTAAGTGCTCACCTAGCAGGCTGTAGGGATGAAACACGCGCTTACAAAGGTACCCGCACGCGCGCGGTCGGCATTCGAGCTGCCGCCTACCCGCGCGTAGTAGGGAGTCGGAATCAGCTCATCACGCTCTAAATATACGCCAGCAGGAGGGTCCCCACCGCTGAGAACTGTCGAGGCCGATTGAGGGGAAAGCGTTACGCGCGCACTTATAGAGCATGCACTTAGAGAGAGGTTATTGTACTAGCAGCACAGCGTTTGAATCGCCCGCCACTCATTTGGCCACTGTAACTTTGCCATATCAAATAGTTTATAAGTATTTCTTCGTAGCACGACAGTATTTTACAGTCGATTTCTCGAAAACGAGTTTCCTATCGAAGCCACAATTTTTAGGACATGACTATACAATCATCACGTCTAGAATTTGAAGTCTCTGTAATTATTTTTGATTATACCATTACCGAGGAAAGAATTGGGCTGTAACTACGAAATAATAAAATTCTCATAAAAGAACATGTTATATTCGCGCTCATTTTTCTTATAAACAAGCCACCGAAATTTTTCCAAATCTTGTTAGTATATTTTGAAGAAAAATTTTTTCCAGCATTTTAATCAAAAGGCTGAACTCCTTTAAAATGTTTGATCGTAGCTTGGGTAGAATCATGAATTTTTGTAATTGATGCATTATCGATAACGCCGAGGTGGCAATGCGCACGCATCGTCAATATTGGTTACTTGATTGATTGATTACCGTGAAATGTTGGTAGTCTGTTATTAACATGGCAGATTTTAAAAATGTAATTTTAATAAAATAGTTTCGAGTAATTATTTTCTATTTGGAAGTGTCACAGTCCAATGGTACATTACATATAAGTATCTGTTTTTTATTGAGCATCTTCTAATTCAATATTAACACAATTTGTTTTATGTTAAATAAATATACATCTAAAATTCAAGTAATTAAGTAAGTAGTCTTATTTCCAATTTCCTATTGTGCGTTGGAATTAAATTCGTGTATAAAATAAAATGTCCCGTAAAGGACGCTATAATAATATAACAATAATAATTTATTCAGATAAAGATGTACCATACATATATACAACAGTATATATTTATTATATAAACCTGTGCATGTTTGAGCGAGAAGATGTAGGGTTGTCGATGAAAAGTGAACCCCGTGAATGGTTAAATATGTTTTTCAAAATGCTGTTTCAGTACAACTTAAACCTATGCTAGTCTTAAGCGCGCTTTAATCTAAATATTCGTGCGTGCACGCGCGCGTGTGTATGTGTGCGGCGTGGTATCGTATGTGAGGGGTGTTAAGGAAAAGGGGCAAGAGGGGAACGTACGTCTATCTGTCCTGTCTTTGACATGCCATTACAACTGATAAGAAGATAGATCATATTTGTCAATCCGGCTCGTTCTCCTCTGCTGCAATCCTTCCTTCTCGTTCTCTCTCCCGTTGTTTGTGACTTCCTTCCTCTCACTCTGTCTTTCCTCGTTCCTTCTTTACTACACTCCTTAATAATAATTCTACGCACGCAGTTGCTTCCTCGTGGTTCGCTCCATGGTAGGAATAGACGAGGTATAGCACCTAGCGATTCTGCGCAGTTTGACAGTGACGTCACCGGATCCTCTCTACTCCGATTGGCTGACTTTTCATATCTTATGCAGTCACGCCGCGACATCAGTTCCACTTTGACGGGCCATCTCCTTACGAACCGAAACGTAAATAAGTCCCTTCAAAGTGAAACTGATGTCGCTTTGAATCTGACGCCATTGGACCCTGCACGATCTTGACCAGAATACATTCGCTAGTGATTAGAACTCGTCTATTTGTATCATGGTTCTCTCTGTAATGCCGGCTCTCCGGCCGTTCGAAAGATCTCGTACCGACTCGGGGACTCTGGACCGAGCAAGGCCATGACGCGCCCTGTGTTCCACGACATAGTTACATCACAATTGTTTTTATCTTTGGAACATTTTAGGTGCATTTGATTTTAAAAATAAAATTTCTGGACATTCCCAAATATTTTTGTCTAATCTATATGTAGAGTGTGATTTTCTTTATAAACTTTTATTCAATTCTTGCTACGGCTTGTGTAGAATACAGATATCTGAGTATGTACGCTTTTTCAAAATTTTCTCATATTTTTCATGCGCTCGCACATACAAAGTATAAAACCACATTATGAGGTTTCGTCAAAGCGAATCTGGAAAAATTTATAAATTTTTATAAATTGAGTGGAACATATGGGTAAGGTATACGACACAGCTTCGCATAACATATGTACCCTAGTAATCTGACGACTGCAACTTTTACGGAGTACAGGTAATGCAATTAAAGGACGCGTAAAATAACTACCGTTTTTCTACGTCATGTGGTGAACGTGTGTCGTTTCATTAAACTATGAGAGACCTTTTTAAAGGAAGAAGAAATACTTGTAAATAAGTACATATAATGAACTCTCTCAATAACGTAATGATTTATCACCACTTTTTCTATGTTCTCCTTCGTGCTATTCGCATTTTGTCTATTCCCGGTTATTCATAAGGAAGAATCCCTTGGTGAAGCGCGGAAACATAGTGTTTATTGTATGTGTAGAGCTACTCAAGATACATACATATGCAAAAACTAAGAGGTCCATATGGACATTTGATGGGTCAAAATAGCCCTAAAATGTTTTTGGATTTTCAGTTTTTTCAATATATCTCGTAAACTAGGCAAGATAGGAAAAAATTTTATATCGATGATAAATTTGATGATTGATTTTGTTATTTTTCAAAGCCAAACTCCTAACCTAGACGAATACTCCTACTTAAATATTTCCATATAGCATAGTATAATATACATATAAACGCAGAAATGTTTTTTTCACGAGCGAATGTTTGAACACTTCTTATTAAATTGATTGAACGTTTTTATCCTTCTACCGAATATCTTTCTAATGCGTTTTTGTATGACTTATCCCTAGGTCACTCCGAACGGGTTATAAAAAAAATAGCTCGCAGCCACCCGGTCCTTGTGAAGTATGTGATAAGTAAGTCACAAGCACCAATAAGCATATGATAAGCAGCAAATTTACAACAACATCGATTAATCGTGAAATTTGCAGTCGGTGTTTCGCTTCTAAGTCAGTTGAGTTGAATGCATACGTAACATCTTTTTGCAAACTGTGTACCTATACCATCAACATGCACGTCAATCCGATAAATGTTCTAAACTTACTCTCAGCTTACCAGAGTCAATCGTTAATTATTACGAAATAACAATGATAGGTGCGTTGAACGAAGTTTTACTTGAAAGTACTACGAGATACAATGCATTGGAATTATAAGAAGATGAATCCCCGAATAGAAATTTATTTATGCTCGCATCAGGTCCAGATTCTCCTTGCCTTAATTTAAATCAGATCCTGATCTGTTAATTTGATCTGGTCAGGACCAGAAATTTAACGCCGTGGAGGATTCTACCCTGATCAGCCTATCCAGTATTCCTCCGGTTAGGTTATCTACTCTGGCCCTGATTAGGTTAACCAATGATAAAAACTTTAGGAGAAGAATTTTATTATTGGATAGTCGCGTTATTTATGATATATATGATATTTTTCGTTTAGAGCTCAAATGATAAGTACTATACATATAGCTCGTTTAAGAATTAATAGAGTGTCAAAATAAAATATGATGAAAAATAAGAATAATGTATTCATCGTATTAACAATGACTATATAATTCTGAAAATACTTTGAAAATTGATGTCGATAAGACTGTTAGTTACCTGTATCGTTAAGAATATCGGAAAATCTTAATTTGTTAGAAAACTACAGATTTTTTAATATCGTAGATTTTGCAGAGATGATGCTGAAAACGATATCTACGTTCCCGCTTAATGACTGCATCGTACACAATAGATGAACCATGTTCAGGGATCTGTGTACGAGAAACGATCTAGCTATAACAGGTCTGGATCTATGGACGGGATGATGATAAAAATGATTACGGAAATAATGACAACTCTCGTTCTGACTTAGTCCTCTTCATTCGTTATTTCAAGTGGAGCGATTCCTGTTTTGATTGGGTCTGCAAAAAATATCAAATATTGTGTTTAGTCATGAAAATCTCGAAATAAACAATGATTCATAGTGAAACAAAGAATGATAATTCAATGACGTATAACACAGGCATTACTCACCATTAATTATAATAAATTGGGCTGGTGACTCAGTCGATAGATTGTCGCACTCCTCGATGTGAGCATCTCGACAATCGCAGGTTCAAATCCCGCTCACGGCAGCACAGATAGTAAAACGTACACCACTATTTTTTAAATGTTTTAATCATATGATTTTATCATTATGTCAATTATATATTTCATATTTTTATTTAACGAATATCAAAACAGTTTAAACAATTTTCCTATGTCAATCGTACATCTTCACATGGGTAGTAAGGAATTGACCTGGAAAATTGTCTATGGCCTAGACAGTTTGACATAATTAGTGACTCGACGGGGCATGCGTTACATTTCTGGTCGGGTGCTAGGTAGTTTTCCTAGTTAGTTCCTAGACAGAAGTAGGGAAAACTAGCTTCTACCCGGTTAGGGTCCATATACAATTTCTAACAATCTTTTTTATTTTTCTATTTTTTATTCCCATTTATTTCCTATCTTCAATCATGTAAAAGTGTTTCATTGCTGATGGAAATTGTGTTACGGCCGATAAAAAAAATATAATACTATGCGCTATGTGTAATTTTATACATCGTGACAAATAAAATTCACTACGTTATTGCATCGCAGTCGTTACACAGCCACGCGCATCAGTAACTAATGGTAGCGCTTGTAAAAATGATTTGCTGAACTTCAAACTTTTGCTGTTATCATAGTACTTTGTGTCCCAGTCTGCAATGCTATTCCGTTTTGAAAAGTACTATATGATTTTGTAAAATATAATGCAATGCCAGTGTATTCTAGCTGTATTACAAAAAAGAAAAATTTATTGCAATTTTTTAGTAACAAAAATATCATAGATCTTTATTTGCGTAAGATAAGGATACAGATGATCTGTCACTTATATTCAGAAATAAAATGATTTGAGTCGTTTTTCAGACAGATTGGAAAACAACAATGCCAATATGCATTGTCGAGAGTCTTACAGTGATGTTTACTATTTTTTCAACCTGTTTCCACTGCTTCCCTTTTTCTACACTTCCTCACGAATCCGTTTTCATTAAATCTTTTTCTAAATTTATAACAGAACTAAAGAGAAATGAAGATTTATATGGGAAAGCTTTTAGCTTCCATTTTATCGTAGTTGATGGCAAGAGTTAAGATGCTTGGATGCATTAACGCTGCAAATATTCATCCCTGCATTTATACTTACAATTTTTTGTTTACATGATTTTCTGTTTATATTATGAACTGTTGCTTATTGCTTGTTTTATTTATTACGCGTGGAATTCTTAACTTAAAAAAACAATTGTCGAAGGTTTTCGAAATTAAAAGTCTAGGAAGCTGAGATATTGTCTCGGATTTGAATTTTTACGGATCGATTACGGGATTACGCTGAGTCAAAAAGGATACGTGAAAGATATTCTTGAATGTTTTGGTATGGTGGATTCTAAGCCGGCAGTTACTCCTCTATAGCTAGGGTAAAATTTGAGAACGAGTAACGACAATTCTCAAGTCAAAAGACCAACTAACCTACCTTATGGTGAATGAATAGCAGCGTTAATATATTCAGCTGTATGTACAAGACCAGATATTTCTCACGTAGTGAGTCACTTGAGCCAATATAATTCATGCTACGATTCAACTCGTGGGAAGGCAGCGAAACGTGTTCTCAGATATCTAAAAGGAACAAAGAGCATTGGACTATATTTCAGAAAAACTCTAGTAGGATCAGAGGGATTTGTTGTCGCAGTCTGAGCGAATTGTCTAGACGATAGAAGATCCGATTATGCGTTTGAAAGATTTTCATTTAAATTAAATAAAAATGGTTGCGTTACAAAATTGGAAAAGTCTTGACTTAGGAATGACCGAAACATAAATAAACCGGACTTATCAGGACTGGCAGTGGTTTCAGTGGCATAGTGATAAGTGTCCTGACTTGGCAATCTGTAGGTATGGAGTTCGATTCTTGATCAGAACTCCTAATTTTTCGGAAATTCCTAGCACTCCCTGACGACCCGTGAGAAGAAATTTTGTTACTTTACCATACAATATATTCTTGTGATGAACGTGGCTGTAACGAGCGAATTGTGCATTAAAAATATCTTTAAAAATGATTATTGTAGTACTTAACTATACCCTGTAAAATTCACCTGAACGAGTTGTAAATTAAAAATATGACTTCAGTTGAAGATTCAAAATTACTATTGTTAGGAGCAGTTTTGCAAGTACTTGTAAGTGTAATTTACATATGTACATTGTAAAGAAAAGTACCATATGATCACAATGTTATTGGAAGTCACATCAATTTATTGTTTGCTAGTATGAATTATGTGCCATTGCAATTTCGAATATATTTAATTTATTAATATTTTCATAACATTTTTTTCACAAGTTTCAAGTAAATTAACTTCTTAAAAATTAAGGATAGCATACGGATTATATAATGTTTAATGAAGTTAGCGTAAATATCGTTTCAATTTTATTACTGCCTGAACAAAGAAGTTTAAACGTCATTCTTTCTGTGTACGTATAAAATGCTCAGAAATATCATGAAACGAAGGACTGACTTTTTAAATATTTTTTCCGTCGACTTTCATCGCCATTCGAAGCTGAAGTAACGAAAGTAATTTAAAATCTGTATCAGAATGTAGATTTCGAAATAAGCACACTTGTAGCTCGCCAAAGATATACTTGTTTTTAGATTGGTGCTTAACCTACCCCAGCTATCCATATACGACAAGGGTGAGGGTCAGACTTTTCTAATTATGTGAAATAAATATTTTACAGAGCAAGGTTCGCCAAATATAGATACTTAGAATCCGCGGAAAAATATCGGGACTGGACCAGGACACGTATAGATATATATATACACCCAAAAGCAGTCTCAATATATATAGAGAGAGATATATAATTATATATAAATATATATAACGACGTATTTCTGTCAAAATCGCTGCTGTCAAATAAATGGCACCCTGAGATAACTGAATTGAAATTATATACCGAAATTGGGCGCCAGGTACAGAGAAGCTGTACCGTTTAACAGTCCCCAAGTTTTATCCTTGGCCAGCTCTTATGCAGTGGGGTCATGGATTTGGGAGACAAATATAAAAAACTAAGAAATTCTGAAAATTAGGGAGATTCAGTCTAAAAATTTACAACGAATGACTACTAACAGTTCCCAAATAAAATACGGAACCACAATCTGGCTGGATTTATCAAACAAAAGTCAAAGAATTCTTGGAACAACTGTTACTGAAAAAAATTTACAAATTTTATAAAGAACGGCACCTCTAAAACTATAATACTAGGGATCCTGGCACCCTGGCATCTTTTAATATTGCGGTAGTTGCAGTTCCATTTTCGGAAGTCGGGAATTTCATCCACCTCTATTCCCTCGATGGATGGTATCAGGTAGTCACAGCCACCTCCGTATGCCCTCTGGATCGGAAAGACGCTCGCCGAATGTCCGCGTAGTTGACTTGCCAGGGTGAATGCACTGGTCTGACTGTCACGTCGCCTCGCTAGCGCGCTCCGCAGGCTCGTAGTTGGCATTCTCGGGCCCCGTTGCAACCAAATTTTGATTGGATTATTTTGGATCCGCTAAAAATTCTAAAAATATAAACAAAACGTTTCCATGAGGGAAATAAGTATAAATTTAGAAAATAAAATTGTCCAACGCCCCAGAATCTCTTCCCCACGCATAGAACTCTACGATGTAGCCGAAAATCGCAAAATTTCTCGTTTTGTCACATACTTCTAAAATACCACGTAACAATATATATATAAATTGTAGTGTGTTTATAAATACGCTACAAATTTACAAAAAATTCGGAAATTTATCTTTCACGTCCCAGTTATTCGGAACACAACCTATCAAAAATAAATTAAAAAATAGCAACCACTGTTAGACGTAGATATTTCATAAATTAAAAAGCTTTATCGTATGACGACGACGCACAAAATAATACAAAATTCTGTGGTATCCATCAGCGAACCCCTCTACGATCCCATCCATCACGAAACTTAGGTTAACCCAGCAACGATGCCATGATGCGCGGATTCTTGACGGTACGACTTTAGGTCTTCTCCAACGACCAATCGTTCACATTAGCACAGCAGAATATCACTGTATCATACTCGATTCCTGCCGTTCCACGAACAACCTAATACCCCCACCCCGACGAAAGCATCCAACCAGTGTGCCATAAGGTCTAACCACCCCATTTGCCTGATGACCATCCCAGAAAAAGTACTTTACAAACTTCGAACTTCGCGAAAGGATATCAAATGAGGTTCCATGTTCTACGAAGGTGGATCAAATTCTATCGCGGGGAACATAAGCTCATGATGACAACCGCCTAATCATTCTTATACCCGTGGGAAGGAATCGGAGTCTCCCTCTTATTCTTTCCACCTCTTTTTATTTTGTCGGCCGTTTACTCGAGCTACCGATGTTCACGTCAAATAAAATGGAAAATACACTGCTTTACATAGAATGTGCGTTATGATGAGTTACTGGGTATTTGACGGTCTTTCAAGACCAGCGTCTAAATGGTGGATTTATTTGGACACTTGCGTAGAAATAAATTACAGTTTTTTAGCAGTCAAAAGCAGTAACCTGGTGACCTAGTTACGATGCTACCTGGGTACTACATACGTTTTCTAGTTAGCGCCAGCATGAAAAAGAGGAAAATTAACATCCACCTGGTTACGGCTTGAATGCATTTTCTACCTGGGTTAGTAGAAAAAGTCTTAAGGTGATGAGCCCTTTTTGACGTTGTACAGTTTCCTGCGGCCACTCCAACCTTCCAGTGGATTTTATGCACGACGAAAACACTTGCAGATTTTTCTGAGTATGTACGGGAGGTGGTGCAATGCGTGTTGTGGTTTCTTCAGTAACTCTGTTGCAAACTTTTCTTCCTCAGAGTCGAATTTATATGAGTTGCTTATAAAATACATTAACTTGCTATTTATTTAACATAAAAATATAGAAGCCAGATGTTACCGAGGCGTTAACAGAAAAATATAAATTACGTTGTTAAATAAAACCTTTTCGTTGGTATAGACTTTTAATATTTTTGACATACAAACAAAATATTTATTGCATTCTTTTCTAGAGTATTCAGGTCAATGTTCAAATGAAAAACTCTCTTATGTTTCGTGCGACCGAAAGATACAAAGAAACCGGGCGGCAGAATATTACACATGATTTTAAAAAACGCGTCTCTTGAAAATTCGTTTGCGTGTATTAAGATCTATTTGTAGCAGATACAATTTTGAATGTGCAACTGATTAAATTATAAAATTAAAATTTAGTCAGGATCATCAAATTTTAATGGGCATGTAAAGTCGCCGCAATAACCATATTAAGGGTCAACGCATTTCCAGTAATATGAAGTAATGCTGGGTTTAATAGCGTGATTTTACGTATTCCTTGGTTTGGTTAGGGTTTAAGGGTAGTTCGAAATGAAGTACGGAACGTTGTAAACATAAATACATATGCATACATCCATCACTCGGTCTCGTGGTCCTTTGAGATGGATTCTTAGCGGGCAGTTTGGATACCAGAGTGGCTGTGACACGCGTGTGTGTGTGTGTGTGTATATGTATATATATATATATATAGGAGCAAGATGGTTACTTCCCTGAGAGCGGAGTACGCGGTTCAGAATTTGCAATGCAAATGTCTCATACAATTAATTGCTCATCGCATTAGTTAGGTGTTTTTTAATTCTTGGATAAGAACAGATCGGGTTCAGTGAGATGGGCAAATCTAGAATGTGATATGATATTTTCGTCCCCTATAGAGAAATAACAAAGTTCCTGCATTTGTTATTAGCAGTTTCTCAAGTAAATTTAGAGAAAATTGTAATATTAAATATTAGGGATAAACTGATAGTGTCTTTTAAAAAATATTCTTATCAACCACATGCAATTGTATTTTATGTATTTATCATTAGAAAAAAAGAAATCAAGTTCACGTGTGTCATTATTTCAAGTCAGATATTTTTTACTATAAATGTTTAAGATGCAAATGCAATTCATGCGTTTGTGATACAGATTTAATTGTTGTGAGGATGTCGCCAACATTATTAATAAAAATGTGTGATCGGATAATAAGCATTAAAAAAAGAAATCGAAAATTATCACGAAATAGCAGGCACCTATGACCAGTAATTGAAATTGTTTATAAAATTATTGTTGAAATAAAATTTTTGCAAATTTGAGCTCAAACTCTTGCTTATATAATATTGTAATGCATCATCCTCTGATCTCTACGTATATTGCTTTAAGTAAATATAAGGGTAATAATAAAAAATGGAAATGGACAATGACTGAAGTGAAGGAGAAAATAGAATACAGAGAAGACGATGGCTCACAAAAGTTTGTGAAATCTCTATTCCAGTTCTGAGAAATTTGAAGAAAGATAAGATTTCTACAGCACTATGCCAAAGGGCAGTAAGCTAATTGCCGCAGAGTCACAGAATGGTTTTACAGGCTGTTCGCGACGGAGAGAGCAGAGAAAGCGCCGCGCTAAAGAAAGTCCTAGACTAAGAGCAAAGCTCTCGCAATTTAAAATGGCGCCCGTAGCAATAACGTCTACTCGAAGGAACGAGCATAGATAGTGATAGTGATAGGGATAGTAAAGCAGCGAAAGAAGATGAAGCAGACGAGGGAATTAAAGAAAATGAGAAAAATAAAGAAGCATCGGAGGAAGGAAGCATAGATAGCAGCAAAACGGGTAATGTAAATGTAGTCAGGGAAGGAGATAAAGCTTGATACTGACTTCTCTAGTCTGAAATCGTGAACCGCAGTCTCCGGACGCTTGTATCTGGAAGTTTTGTAAATTACGTGCAAAATTTCTCCGCAATAAGTAAAATATCTACGAGCACCAGGATACTCGAGTACATCTCTGATAAACGAGGATTTTTAGATTTTTTTTTTCGTTTTTTTTTAAATTAATCTTTTTATTCTCAATGTCTCTAATATCATAAACAATTCACCCAGATACTCCGTTCTTTATCTTATGCAATCGTTTCGCATGTGCGTTCACGTTTACACGACCGAAAATATCTGTATCGAAAATTCTAAAGGAACTGCTGAACCGATCAACTTGAAATTACACGGGAGATTAAGTTTCGGATGTACATATATGACGCAGTGTATGTAGTTGCAGATTCTGAGTGAGGAAAATTCTTAGTGAACTGCTTAACCACGTGGGTTGAAATTTACAGAAAGTATCATTAATTCAAACAGTCGTGCTTCACGGCGAACGTATTTGAACAGATATTTATGGCTTCTCGTTACAATGCTGCACCAATTCACTGGTAGATATTTTACTGTGGTAGACTGATTGCACAAAATATCAGATAAACTGCGGTGGATTTTTGTCCTGTGACTATTGCCTCAGAAGGGTGATTTAACGAAGCTGCTAATCCCCAGGGTGTCCTAGTACGGAGTGCAACCCCGATAACATTGTCTCACAATCAAGACCCTAAGGGAGGCAGTAGCTTCGCCCATAAATAAGCCGATATAAGTTTCGAGGTTTATGGCTGAGTAGCCGGTATCTCGAATGGCAAGTTACCCTGCCAAAGTCCCAATGAGACGATATATCGGCCCATGACATCACGATCAAGATAACTAACGAAAATCCATACAAAGTTATTCTTCTCTTCGGTCTCTTTCTTATCATTCCCTTCCTCCACTCCTTCGCTGCTTATTCACTCAATCCCCGCCTTATATTCACGTAGCTCGAGATTCCCGCGGGAACGTGCATCTTTTGCACACTTTGCACAAAAACGACTTGCTCTATCGTCGATTGGCTATGGGCCATGCTGATCCCTTATCGCAGAAATATGAAGCATTTGCAAAATTGTATCAGCATGAAAAATTTACGGGCGTTGAAAAGTTCGCCCTACCTTTTGATAGCTTTTGGGGATCGATGTATTGACTTTAAGAAAATTTATGTACATTATTTGCGGTACCAAAAAGCGTTGTGTATCAATAACTTTGAGTAGTAAGAAATGCTCAAAGGAGACAAGGATGCCCAAATATCTCTGATATTTAACGGTAAAGGAGAATATTATAGTGGTTTAACTTGGTCAGTATACATATATACTTGGCCCTTGGAAAATTGAAGAAGTATATATGCAACAAAGGCATAAAATTATTCATAACATGTAAATTCCAGAAAATTTTCATTGACGTCAAAATTAATGCTGATTCTTTTATTGATAAAAGCTTTCACGATTGTTTAAACGACAAGATTTATAAGATGTGTGAATTTTTTCGTTTATCCAAAAATAATTCAGCAGTGGTATGACTATATCGTAAAGAACAATTCGCACAATTCCATTTTTGATATTCATATGCGATTATTATCATTATTGTATCGCTATGAGATTCTAACAAATAATTACAATCTTTGTATAGTAAAGTACATATAACGAATGTCCCTTTTCAAGTATTTTCTGCGTTAATATTCATCCATACATTTAAGTTTATTCAAAAATTATAAAATGTAAGCAAATTTATATTTTCATAGTCTCTGTTGCATCGACGCCACCTGTTGTCATTTTTAATAAGTATATCACACCATGTTTTCATATACACTTTATATTGCATCTTTAGCAGAAGGGAATAACGCGATGCTTGCTTGCTATGCAGAATGGCGAAGTTATTGTAATAATTTAATGGATCGCGATAGTGTTTAGCGAAGCGGCTAAGGAATGCAATATCGTAAGTAACGAAGGGTAGGTGTATACTGTTGATGGTGCGTTGAATAGATAATGAAAGGATAGAAAGAAGCGTCTTTCAAAGGATAACAACAATCAATGTGGAGCAGGAAGATCTTTTGTATGTTAAATACGAATTTTCAAATACGATTGTACTACTGCTTCTTCAAAGGGATAGAAGTTGGGTTATTATCAGAATTTCTCGTTTGCCTGCCTGCAGCTTGTTATTTTCGATATTACGACCATTTTTCAACCCTGTAAAGAAAAGTCACGCTAAACAGTTCCGCTTGGAGAAGTAACGAGACACTTTGGCAATGCGCTAAGGGGCAAACTTTTAATTTCTTTCGGCTTGACTTCTTTATGCGAATATATAGCCATTACGAGTCCCCTATGAGTTAACTTTTGGTGATGGCGGCTGTTTATAAGCAGTCTGTATAATAACGTTGACGATAAGAACTTTTTTCTCTTTTAAGATACTTATCATTATATTTTCTGTGTACCTTTCATTCGGCTAACTGTACGATTATATTTATTCATACGGATTTCTATAACCTAAGATTTTCATAAATCATAAAATCCAGAATCCAAGTTATTCTGGTACAGATATCGTAATTTCTTTCTAACAATAAGTTTCTTTCACATAACCATTACTCGAGCAGAAGTTTTATTAGGCAATCCTTAACATCGGCAGGATCGGCTCAGGTTCTGCTACGATCTACCCTATTTATGCATTTACATATGGTACTCATCAGGTCCCCGTCAGAACAATCTCAAACAGACACGGATCCGGCGTGCCCTATCTCCACCGTTACACGACATTCTATCTTATTCCTTACCCGGCCCCAATTGGGACTGCCTGAATTACTTTTTATCTTAACATCCTAACTTTCCCCAAATGAAGTCCGGATTCGGTTTACCTGATTTGACATTCAAAAACTAACTTCAAAGTATTTTTAGAATTAACAGTTATTGTTGAAAGTATCAACACATTATTTTTATTGTCCATTATATTTTATTTTTACTTGCTATTAATTATCAAATAAGCTATATCTAGGGTACTAATCATTTGAGCTTTATATGAAAAGTATCATATATATATAACGCGTTAACGAGCGGGAGAGATTACATAATATTATACTGAGGATTTTATTATTGGTTAACCTAATCGGGGCCATACTGGGTAGGTTGATCAGGGTAGAATCCGCGACGTCGTTGCATTTCTGGTTCTGGCCAGATCAAATTAACAGATCAGAATCTGATTTAAATTAAGGCAAACTGGATTGGGCCTGATGCGAGCCTTAATAAATTTCTATTCGGGTAGTTAATTCGTTTACTTATTTTCTATAATATCGACTCTTGTCATACGCCTTTGATGTTTTTAGTTTGCTAAAAAATGTAGAACTCTGATGAAATAATTAACTTCATTTTCCAACATAAATAATTAATTTTATATCAGGTGATGAAAATGGAGGTATGAAGCTCCAACTAGACGTAGTTTAGTTCCTAAGTGTTTTAGTTGAACGCTATCATTGTGTATTGTTTTGGAAGTCGTAATTGCTTAACGATCTGCCGATCTATTTCGTTAATGGCGAATGGAACAGGCTATTTGGTTGGATCAGTTGCCACATGGACGAGGCTGAAAGCGACGAAACTCCGCACCTAAAAATCTCTACAAAAAATACTGTCAATTTATTTATTACGCAAAATTAAAGCCTTTTCTGCGGAGTCCAATTTTTTATTATTTCTTATAAAATACATCAATCTCGAAAATGACAGCCTACGCATCTATCATGACGACCTAACAACACCTTTGCCGTTCCCTATTCAACACTTACCCCACTATTGCACAGAACCACCAATGATAATCAAAAAATGAGACACGTAAAGAAAGTTTTGCATCTATCAACTTTACATTATATCAATGGGAATTGCTGTCGTATAGCCAATTACGAGATTTTTGAGTTCGAAGTTTCCTCACCTCCAGCCTTGTCTGTTTAACAACTCACCCATACACATAGCCTATTTCATTCCTCCATAAACATTGCCGGACGATATTTCTATATTAGCAATTAAAGGTATATTGGTGATTTATAATGATACGTTGAATGCGTTTGATGTTGAATGAAAAATTGTATGCCGAGGTGTTCAACAGAAGCAACTGGCTACCTGGAGCTGAACTGTCATCCTTCGCAATCGAGTACAGAATGATTTTGAAAACTGTATATTGAAGCTAGTTGACTGAGGGTTCCTGGGTACTTTGGTAGGAATTCCTGGACCAAGCCTGTCACAATGAAGAGCGACGCTCAGGCCAGTCGTAAGACCGATGCATGCGCGTGCAAATATTGTTTTCGACCACATGAGGGTCGTCGTGGGTAATAAACATTGGTCGTGTATTTTTTTGACCATGTGGTAACAATTATAAAAAATGTGCAACATCGAAGCTATCCAAGAAGTTCTCTAATAATTACGTCCTGAGAAAGCGAGCTTTCTGTACCGAATACATGGAAAAGGGGTTTGTTAGTAAGCAGGGTAATAGAGCTCGGCGCGAATAGCTGTAGCGTTTTGATACATTGATGCAGACTGTTTGACCACGATTCCTTTTTACAGCCAAACTTCCATGTATAATATTTGCTATTACGATTCATGTATGCCACATAAGAAACGTGTAATATTGTCGACTGGATATTTAATAATTTCCATGTAACTCGACATTATTCTTAATTTCATTCTCACGCACACTTTAATAAGCAGTTTGTCATTAGAAATATATAATCTATATCACTCCGTGTGTAAAATGCGGTTTTACGCACTCTTCGCGCGCGGAAAACCCCATTTTCACACCACGTGATATAAAATTTCGTACGATACTCGTATGAAAAACGTTTTCTTGACTCGTGTGATTGCATCACTCGCCTTTGGCTCGTGCTGCAAATTCACACTCGTCGGAAAAAGTTTTATCGCACTAGTATCGTAAATTACTATTGTCTAATTTATTTTCTTGGTTCAACTTGTTTGTATAAACAAAAGTAAAGTATATATAATATACGATAACCGTAAAATGGAAAATAGTAATTTGGAAAAATATACGTACTAGTGAATTCTCGTGGAAACGGAATCCATCTTATAGTTTTACATTGTACTGTTACATGATACTTTTATCGGAAATAATTAAGAAATGAGGTTGCGAATTGCATGCATCTCTATCAAAATCATTGCCATTTTCCAGTGTTAAGATACAAAAAAGCCTCTGAATATTGCGACTGTCATTAATTGAATTAAAATATTCCTGTGATTTATTGCTATTTAAATTTGTGGGATGACTAATCTGCTTGTAGTAAAAACAGGATATATGACGGCACAATTTTTGGCTGCATCATCAATTTAACTGCCATGTAAAAAGCTTCATCTGACTTTGTTATACGTTTTGGTGGTCCGGTGATGGTAACTTCGTATGTAATATTTTAACTGCTTTGAACAGCAGTTTTACAGCGCTGAATTTCGTTACAAACACATTTCATCTCTGATCGTAATTCTCTTTGTCAGTAATTAATAGAAAGACAATCGATGTCGTCATCTGAGAAAAACACGAGTGTTAGAGAATCCACGCAATGTTTACGACGAATCTACGTATATATTTCGACTATGTGCTTATCGTACAGAACTTATTCTTAAGAAAATAAAATTGCAGAAGAAAACATTTGTAACATATGGCTATTATTATTATTACTATAATACAACAATAAGTCTATATCAGGTGAGTACGTGCTATATTTACATTAATCTATGACAATCTACCTAATAATATCTACTTATTCAATCTACTTTGTGACGTTCTATGCGTAAGCATCAAGAACTGAGTATAGGTATTGGGTTCTTGCCAGGTTAAGATGCACGTCTACTTGTATCTATTTTATGTTCCTTGGTCGGTAAATAAAATTAGGATCACAGTTAGACGATGGAGATGAATAAGCGAATCGTTTTGAGTGAAATACCTTTATTTTGATCAATGATCAGAGAATTGATCAGAAAGTTAGGAATTCTTATGGAGATGAGTTGGATCTCAACATTATACGAAAAATATATTGTTTGACTTAATATAATGAAATAACAATGTTGAAATACAATGAAAATTATACAACCTAAATACAAGATAATAACGTATTTTCACAAAGTTTAATGATTTTGGAAAGTAGCGTGTGTGTGATTGTCAATTTTTGTGATTTTTTTTACAAAAAAAATATATATATATATATATATATATATATATATATATAGATAGTTAGAATGAGAGAGTGGAGGGAGGATGCAAGGCGATGCTCAGCGATTGTGAGATTGAAATTGAAATGGAGGGATTTTCCAGGTCCGAGTCTAATTGTAAGGTGGATACTCGCACTAGATGGGTCGTTCGGTTTTAACGAAACACCAAGAAATGAGATTTCTTTTGCAAGGACGTTTGGCACTGAGTTGCAGCAGTTCTCGCTCGGTCCTAAGGTAAGTTGGGTCAAAACGGCCCTACAGTATTTTAATCAACACAACACTTGACTGGCGCGGTACTATCGGCTCAAGACTCGAGAAGGGAAACTGCTTTGCAAGTGGGTTAATCAGTCACTGAGTTGTTTTTATTGTTAATTCATCGATTTGTTCTTGTATCGAGAGGGGATAACTACATAGCTAAGTGTTTTGAGCTCTTGGATTTTGTACGATGATGAAATTTTTGCTTGCATTGCATTGGTGGCGCGATCGGTGCCTTGATTCTTAATTCCCTAATTGGCAGCTTTGTTCCTAGGCTGGTACAGCAGTCGAGTTAGTTTAGTTAGGTTAGCTTAATCGAGGGGACGCAGGAAGGCAGTTGACAGAGAATCTTATTGCTAGAGCGCAGTTTCGAGGTGCAACAGTGTAATACCCTGGGTCCAACTCATTTCTGGGTATTCCGTTCAGCATTACTCGCGCTGTTCTTACTAATTTACTTATAATCTCTCTCTCTCTCTCTCTCTCTCTCTCTCTCTCTCTCTCTCTCTCTCTCTCTCTCTCTCTCTCTCTCTCTCTCT